>CM014092.1:33752442-33862442 GCA_004119915.2 Collichthys lucidus | reverse complement strand
CTAACAGACTGAGCTAACATGAGCTAACAGCAGCTACAGACTGAGCTAACATGAGCTAACAGCAGCTACAGACTGAGCTAACATGAGCTAACAGCAGCTAACAGACTGAGCTTACATGAGCTAACAGCAGCTAACAGACTGAGCTAACATGAGCTAACAGCAGCTACAGACTGAGCTAACATGAGCTAACAGCAGCTAACAGACTGAGCTAACATGAGCTAACAGCAGCTACAGACTGAGCTAACATGAGCTAACAGCAGCTACAGACTGAGCTAACATGAGCTAACAGCAGCTAACAGACTGAGCTAACATGAGCTAACAGCAGCTACAGACTGAGCTAACATGAGCTAACAGCAGCTACAGACTGAGCTAACATGAGCTAACAGCAGCTAACAGACTGAGCTTACATGAGCTAACAGCAGCTACAGACTGAGCTAACATGAGCTAACAGCAGCTACAGACTGAGCTAACATGAGCTAACAGCAGCTAACAGACTGAGCTAACATGAGCTAACAGCAGCTAACAGACTGAGCTAACATGAGCTAACAGCAGCTACAGACTGAGCGAACATGAGCTAACAGCAGCTAACAGACTGAGCTAACATGAGCTAACAGCAGCTACAGACTGAGCTAACATGAGCTAACAGCAGCTAACAGACTGAGCTAACATGAGCTAACAGCAGCTAACAGACTGAGCTAACATGAGCTAACAGCAGCTACAGACTGAGCTAACATGAGCTAACAGCAGCTAACAGACTGAGCTAACATGAGCTAACAGCAGCTACAGACTGAGCTAACACTTCACTCTTGTGTGTCACATGTTAAAGCTGTGAGTCTTGAGCAGATCTTTGCTGGGCGTGTCTCTGCGTTTCCGTCCGTCGTGTTCTCGGACGTGCTGTCAGCGTCGTTCTGTTTGTCCAGCTGTCGGTTTCTTTCCGGAGGACGTCGTCATCGATCCCCAGCTGATCTCATGTTCAGGCGTCACGGACACGTTACAATTCATCTCTGCTCTCTGAGACGACCTCAAGATGCTTTTAAGACTTGTATTCAGACTGTCTCTGAGACTGCGAGGCGAGTCCCGGACCTGTCTCTGAGACTGGGGGGCCTGTCTCTGAGACTGGGAGGCGAGTCCCGGACCTGTCTCTGAGACTGCGAGGCGAGTCCCGGACCTGTCTCTGAGACTGCGAGGCGAGTCCCGGACTTGTCTCTGAGACTGGGGGGCCTGTCTCTGAGACTGCGAGGCGAGTCCCGGACCTGTCTCTGAGACTGCGAGGCAAGTCCCGGACCTGTCTCTGAGACTGCGAGGCGAGTCCCGGACTTGTCTCTGAGACTGGGGGGCCTGTCTCTGAGACTGCGAGGCGAGTCCCGGACCTGTCTCTGAGACTGCGAGGCGAGTCCCGGACTTGTCTCTGAGACTGCGAGGCGAGTCCCGGACCTGTCTCTGAGACTGGGGGGCCTGTCTCTGAGACTGGGAGACGAGTCCCGGACCTGTCTCTGAGACTGGGAGGCGAGTCCCGGACCTGTCTCTGAGACTGCGAGGCGAGTCCCGGACCTGTCTCTGAGACTGTGGACAGATCAGGATGTTTAAACTTTATTGAACGTGTTTATTTCAACATGATGACGAATTCTATGAATAAAGTATTTTTTTGAAACTTTGGATGTTTGAACGTTGAAGAAATCAAAGTTACGTAACGTGGAAACTTTCTCATGAGGAAAGTGGAACAGTCACAGGAACAGGAAGTACGTCACAGACATTTAAAGGGCCAGCGTGTTAGTGTTATCGCTGCATTGCAGTCTCCTCACATCACAGACAGACAGACAGACAGACAGACAGACAGACAGACAGACAGACAGATAGACAGACAGACAGACAGACGCAAACATACAATAACAGTCATGAGTTTTATAATCCATGTGTGTCTAATTAATCTGACACACCGCACCTTTAAAACAAACTGAACGTTTCAATCTGAAATACTACAGTACAGTTAGTACTCTATGTAGTACAGTTAGTACTCTTTATGTAGTACAGTTAGTACTCTATGTAGTACAGTTAGTACTCTTTATGTAGTACAGTTAGTACTCTTTATGTAGTACAGTTAGTACTCTATGTAGTACAGTTAGTACTCCTTATGTAGTACAGTTAGTACTCTTTATGTAGTACAGTTAGTACTCTATGTAGTACAGTTAGTACTCTTTATGTAGTACAGTTAGTACTCTATGTAGTACAGTTAGTACTCTTTATGTAGTACAGTTAGTACTCTATGTAGTACAGTTAGTACTCTTTATGTAGTACAGTTAGTACTCTATGTAGTACAGTTAGTACTCTTTATGTAGTACAGTTAGTACTCTTTATGTAGTACAGTTAGTACTCTATGTAGTACAGTTAGTACTCCTTATGTAGTACAGTTAGTACACTTTATGTAGTACAGTTAGTACTCTTTATGTAGTACAGTTAGTACTCTTTATGTAGTACAGTTAGTACTCTATGTAGTACAGTTAGTACTCTTTATGTAGTACAGTTAGTACTCTATGTAGTACAGTTAGTACTCTTTATGTAGTACAGTTAGTACTCTTTATGTAGTACAGTTAGTACTCTTTATGTAGTATAGTTAGTACTCTTTATGTAGTACAGTTAGTACTCTATGTAGTACAGTTAGTACTCTTTATGTAGTACAGTTAGTACTCTATGTAGTACAGTTAGTACTCTTTATGTAGTACAGTTAGTACTCTTTATGTAGTACAGTTAGTACTCTATGTAGTACAGTTAGTACTCTTTATGTAGTACAGTTAGTACTCTTTATGTAGTACAGTTAGTACTCTTTATGTAGTATAGTTAGTACTCTTTATGTAGTATAGTTAGTACTCTTTATGTAGTACAGTTAGTACTCTATGTAGTACAGTTAGTACTCTTTATGTAGTACAGTTAGTACTCTTTATGTAGTACAGTTAGTACTCTATGTAGTACAGTTAGTACTCTTTATGTAGTACAGTTAGTACTCTTTATGTAGTACAGTTAGTACTCTATGTAGTACAGTTAGTACTCTTTATGTTGTACAGTTAGTACTCTATGTAGTACAGTTAGTACTCTTTATGTAGTACAGTTAGTACTCTTTATGTTGTACAGTTAGTACTCTATGTAGTACAGTTAGTACTCTTTATGTAGTACAGTTAGTACTCTATGTAGTACAGTTAGTACTCTTTATGTAGTACAGTTAGTACTCTATGTAGTACAGTTAGTACTCTTTATGTAGTACAGTAGTACTCTATGTAGTACAGTTAGTACTCTTTATGTTGTACAGTTAGTACTCTATGTAGTACAGTTAGTACTCTTTATGTAGTACAGTTAGTACTCTATGTAGTACAGTTAGTACTCTTTATGTAGTACAGTTAGTACTCTATGTAGTACAGTTAGTACTCTTTATGTAGTACAGTTATACTCTTTATGTAGTACAGTTAGTACCTATGTAGTACAGTTCGTATCTTTTTAGTAAGTTAGTACTCTATGTAGTACAGTTAGTACTCTATGTAGTACAGTTAGTACTCTTTATGTTGTACAGTTAGTACTCTATGTAGTACAGTTAGTACTCTTTATGTAGTACAGTTAGTACTCTATGTAGTACAGTTAGTACTCTTTATGTAGTACAGTTAGTACTCTATGTAGTACAGTTAGTACTCTTTATGTTGTACAGTTAGTACTCTATGTAGTACAGTTAGTACTCTTATGTAGTACAGTTAGTACTCTATGTAGTACAGTTAGTACTCTTTATGTAGTACAGTTAGTACTCCTTATGTAGTACAGTTAGTACACTTTATGTAGTACAGTTAGTACTCTTTATGTAGTACAGTTAGTACTCTATGTAGTACAGTTAGTACTCTTTATGTAGTACAGTTAGTACTCTTTATGTAGTACAGTTAGTACTCTTTATGTAGTACTTTGTGTACTGTCTGACCTCCATATTAAATATGAATCATTTGAATATCGAGGTCTTCGGCTCCATTTTCTCACCTGCGGTCGCTCCAGCTTCATGCAGACAAAATGGCGTCTACTGAGGACGAGAAACATCTAGAGTTCAACTGTTTGACTGGAGCTAACACGAGCTAACACTAGCTAATGTGAGCTAACACTAGCTAATGTGAGCTAACACTAGCTAATGTGAGCTAACACGAGCTAACAGAAGCTAATGTGAGCTAACACGAGCTAACACTAGCTAATGTGAGCTAACACGGGCTAACACTAGCTAATGTGAGCTAACACGAGCTAACACAAGCTAATGTGAGCTAACACGAGCTAACACGAGCTAATGTGAGCTAACACAAGCTAATGTGAGCTAACTTGAGCTAACATAAGCTAATGTGAGCTAACACAAGCTAATGTGAGCTAACATGAGCTAATATGAGCTAACGTGAGCTAACATAAGCTAACGTGAGCTAACATGAGCTAATGTGAGCTAACGTGAGCTAATGTGAGCTAACGTGAGCTAATGTGAGCTAACATGAGCTAATGTGAGCTAACGTGAGCTAACATGAGCGAATATAAGCTAACCTGAGTTAATGTGAGCTAATATGCGTTAATGTGAGCTAATATGAGCTAACATGAGCTAACGTGAGCTAACGTGGGCTTACATGAGCTAACATGAGCTAACGTGAGCTAACGTGGGCTTACATGAGCTAACGTGGGCTTACATGAGCTAACGTGAGCTAACGTGAGCTAATGTGAGCTAACAGACGACGTCACATTTGATCTAACTGTCAGTCAGATTGGAGCGAGGAGCTGAAGTGTCCTGATGAACGATTCTTCATCTTTATTTTAAGCATTTGAATGTTTAATTTTTGTTCACGTCAGGACGTGGAGACGATGTAACCTGAAGTTCTCAGGCTGCTGCGTGGTTTATGTTTCATCACATGTTTCATAATTATCACATTTTTTAACGGCCTGTTGGAGACGGACTCCATGACCTGTGAACATTTCTGTCTGATGATGATTTTTCTTTGGAAACGTTTGAGCTCCTCCCGTCTGACAAACATGTGAAGAAGAACTTCTCTGGAAGAAGCTGATGTAGTGATGATCAGCTGTGAACAGGTGATGCTCACATGGAACTCAGGTGTGACGCAGGTATCTGCAGCAGTGATGTGTTCAAGTGTCGTGTTGCGTTCAGGGACACGTCTCCTCTTCAGGATGAGTCATGCTGAATCACTGCATCTCATTCATGAAGCGATGACTCATGTCAGTCATGTGGTGACACCATGAGTCAGCAGATTTTCACAGGAAACGCTGACACAGCTGGTTTGTGTCACTGTAACGATGTACTGATGAAGAAGAGTTCCTGATGATGATGAAGAAGAACTCCTCTCAGGCTCTCAGCAGCTGGAGCGTCGCCCTCTGCTGGACACTTTCAGTACTGAACAAACATGAAGAAGAAATAAACATTCAAAACTTCATAAATAAAATTAAATATTCGATAAAATCTGATCCGATAATTTTAAAAGTGAAAATAATTCAATATTCGAATAATTATTCAGCTTCATGTCTTTGTTATAAAAATACATTTGAATGTAAAAGTCTTCAGTAACATAAATAAACTGTATAAAATATATAAAATATGAAACACATGATGAACTCATCTGGCTGTAATCAGAGTATTTTTCCTGTAATCAGAGTAAATGCAGGTTTAAACCATCGTTCATTCTCCTGTTATTAATTACTGCTGAAGTTAACGAGTTATCTCAGAGGATGAGCAGCGTGTCTGTCCGTTAGTCCAGCACAGCGGCACTAATGGCTGCTTCCTGCCGCTGAGGTCAGCTCTGCACATTAAACCTTAAAGTGGGTCAGACATCCATCAGCACCATCACTGGACCGAGCATCCATCAGCACCATCACTGGACCGAGCATCCATCAGCACCATCACTGGACCGAGCATCCATCAGCACCATCACTGGACCGAGCATCCATCAGCACCATCACTGGATTGGGCCTCACATGCAGAGAGCGTTCCTTTCTTCAGACTCCGAGCTTTGTCGACGCTTCACTGAATAAAAAGAGACGAATCAGCCGAGAGAGCTGGGTGGAGGAGGCCGGAGGAGGCTGGAGGAGGGTGGAGGAGATGAGGAGAGGAGAGGAGAGGAGGAGCAATCTGTTTCCAGCTCTGAGGACACACTGTTCATTAAAGACAAACTCTTCATCACGTCATGTTGACTCCTCTTCATGCCTCCACAGTCTTAGGACTCTGAGGACAGTCTGAGGACAGTCTGAGGACTCTGAGGACAGTCTGAGGACTCTGAGGACAGTCTGAGGTCAGTCTGAGGACAGTCTGAGGACAGTCTGAGGACTCTGAGGACAGTCTGAGGACAGTCTGAGGTCAGTCTGAGGACAGTCTGAGGTCAGTCTGAGGACAGTCTGTCAGTCTGAGGACAGTCTGAGGACAGTCTGAGGACAGTCTGAGGACAGTCTGAGGTCAGTCTGAGGACAGTCTGAGGTCAGTCTGAGGACAGTCTGTCAGTCTGACAACAGTCTGAGGACAGTCTGAGGTCAGTCTGAGGACTCTGAGGACAGTCTGAGGTCAGTCTGAGGACTCTGAGAACAGTCTTAGGACTCTGAGGACAGTCTGAGGACTCTGAGGACAGTCTGAGAACAGTCTGAGGACAGTCTGAGGACTCTGAGGACAGTCTGAGAACAGTCTGAGGACTCTGAGGACAGTCTGAGGACAGTCTGAGAACAGTCTGAGAACAGTCTGAGGACTCTAAGGACAGTCTGAGAACAGTCTGAGGACAGTCTGAGGACTCTGAGGACAGTCTGAGGACAGTCTGAGAACTCTAAGGACAGTCTGAGGACAGTCTGAGGACAGTCTGAGGACAGTCTGAGGACTCTAAGGACAGTCTGAGGACAGTCTGAGGACAGTCTGAGGACAGTCTAAGGACAGTCTGAGGACAGTCTGAGGACAGTCTGAGGACAGTCTGAGGACTCTGAGAACAGTCTGAGGACGGTCTGAGGACAGTCTGAGGACTCTAAGGACAGTCTGAGAACAGTCTGAGGACTCTGAGGACAGTCTGAGGACAGTCTGAGGACAGTCTGAGGACTCTGAGGACAGTCTGAGGACAGTCTGAGGACTCTGAGGACAGTCTGAGGACAGTCTGAGGACTCTGAGAACAGTCTGAGGACAGTCTGAGAACAGTCTGAGGAGTCTGAGGACAGTCTGAGGACTCTGAGAACAGTCTGAGGACAGTCTGAGGACTCTAAGGACAGTCTGAGGACAGTCTGAGGACAGTCTGAGGACTCTGAGGACAGTCTGAGGACAGTCTGAGGACTCTGAGGACAGTCTGAGGACAGTCTGAGGACTCTGAGAACAGTCTGAGGACAGTCTGAGGACAGTCTGAGGACTCTGAGGACAGTCTGAGGACTCTAAGGACAGTCTGAGAACAGTCTGAGGACAGTCTGAGGACTCTGAGGACAGTCTGAGGACAGTCTGAGGACTCTGAGAACAGTCTGAGGACAGTCTGAGGACAGTCTGAGGACAGTCTGAGGACTCTGAGGACAGTCTGAGGACTCTGAGAACAGTCTGAGGACAGTCTGAGGACAGTCTGAGGACTTTAAGGACAGTCTGAGGACAGTCTGAGGACTCTGAGAACAGTCTGAGGACAGTCTGAGGACAGTCTGAGGACAGTCTGAGGACTTTAAGGACAGTCTGAGGACAGTCTGAGGACAGTCTGAGGACTCTGAGGACAGTCTGAGAACAGTCTGAGGACAGTCTGAGGACAGTCTGAGAACAGTCTGAGGACAGTCTGAGGACTCTGAGGACAGTCTGAGGACAGTCTGAGGACAGTCTGAGAACAGTCTGACAACAGTCTGAGGACTCTGAGGACAGTCTGAGAACAGTCTGAGGACAGTCTGAGGACTCTAAGGACAGTCTGAGAACAGTCTGAGGACAGTCTGAGGACTCTGAGGACAGTCTGAGGACAGTCTGAGGACAGTCTGGCTGCAGGGGCCAAGAGTTCGAATCCGACCTGTGGCTCTGTGCTGCATGTCAGTCCTGTCTGTCTGTCCACAGTCCTGTCTGTCTGTCCACAGTCCTGTCTGTCTTCAGCTGTTTCTTTACAACAAAGCCTGAAAAGGCCAAAAAAATAAAACATGTAACTAAAAATCAGTTCATGCTTCAGAACCTGAGAGGACGGATCGAGTCCTCTGCCATGATGACTTCCTCCATGGAAACATGACGGGACCTTTTCCCGCCAACACAACACGAAGACGAAGACAAAACATTTTCAGTCTGACGTGACTCGTCTACATCTCCAGATCTACGTCAGGTCCAGGTGACGGAGCGATGACTTCCTGTGTCACCTTCCCGTTAAAATGTGAGCTCGTGTTTGCTCAGTGATTTTGCATTGAAGGATTACAAACCGAACATTTCACCTGCTGCTCCACATGAAGCTTCACCCAATGAAAAGGTTTGAACAGAAACAGAAACGACGACTCATCAGGTCAGAATTAACAGATCAGCTGTTGCAGTGACAGAGCGTCTCGTTAGTCAGATTTAATGAGAGTATAATGAGGATCTGAAGCTCAAACTCACCTGATGCTCACACAAACCTGCTCGCAGCGTGACGCCGGCGTCTCGGACACCGTATGCTGCTACTAGGACGACGGTCCCGGAGCAGGCGGCAGATTGTGGGCGACGTCGCCGTCTGTCGTGAACAGGAGGCGATGGCGGAGGAAGACTCCGCTCAGACAGCAGCAGAAAGCTTTCAGCAACCGCAGGAAGTTCATCGGTTTCTGTGGCCCACGTGAGGACATGGATCAAGACTCGGACCACGAGGACCGTCCGAGGGCTTCACGCAAGGACCGGTCAGACTGTGTGAATCACCTTCATGGTCTGAATGACTGGGCGGATCGTATCTGCATGTGTGGTTCCCATCCTGAAGCATGGAGGAGGAGGTGTGACGGTCACGCCATCCATCTGCACCTCTAGGTGCTGCGTCACATGACCTGACCTCCATAGTCACCTGACCTGAACCCAGCTGAGTGCTCAGCACGTTCGAGAACTTCAAGACGTCAGGAAACATTCAACATGTTCAAAGTTTTGACTGGTACGTACCGACCCTGTGCACCAGGTTTCACTGTGTGTTGGACTTAGTGGCACAGAGCAGTGAAGTTGCAACCAAATGAATACTCTCGCCTCACCCTCTGCTTCTGAGACATGTAGGAAAAACTCAGATTCACAGTAAAAGTCCAAATGTGAGTCTGGTTTGTGGAGGTTCAGGTGTACGCTGACGCCGGCTGTGCTCAGTAACAACGACACATTTTAAATACTTTCAAAATCATGTTTATTAAATTTAGAAAACACCATTTTTGTTGTTAACAGTTTCATAGCAAGAGCAGGAAAGAGTGAAACTGTAGACGGGGCCTGACCCCTGAGTTAAAAACCAACCGTCCCTAACACGTCTGCTCTCAGGGGGTCACCTGCATCTAACCTGGCATAGACTAGAAGAGAGTCAGTGTGGTAGTCAACATCTGAAGGTAGAACGCCTAAAGAAAGGAGACATAAGAAAACTCAGGTAGAAAAGTTGATTTGCAAAGTCACTTTTCAAGTCAAGGTATTTCCTGCCAAAAGATACCGAGTACGCAACATTAACGTGTAATTAGGTTGCCAAACCGCGTCGGTACGTAGGTTTAATCACGTAGGGAGGGTCTGCACAGCTGCAGGGGAGGTGGACTCACTCAGGGATGCAGTACAGATTCTGTCCAAAGAGGAAGTGCAAACAATGTCTAGGTGTGTTTGTTGAGGGGGGTGGGTGGACGAGGGGTGACAAGGGGGTACGAGCAGGGCTCCCCCCCTTTACTCATCAAGGTGCTGAGAGCGGCGACTCTCTGGAGGGCGAGCCCGAGATATCCTCCGGGGGGAAAACTGTGAGTGTGCAGGCTCGGATCCCGCCCAGCGACTCGGGCAAGTCAAACACTTTGTGCCATTCGTCCTTCTCCGGGTCGTACTTCTGTACTATTTCCACCATGCAGCGATTGTTCCACGAGTACCCGCCCACCACATAGATCTTATTCTCAAACACGGCACGCCCACGTCGCTCTGGCCCCGCAGCATGGCGGCGATAGGTGTCCACAGGTCGAGGGCGGGGGAGTAGTACTCGCAGCTCAGCACGTCGTCGTAGTCGCTCGTGCCGCGGAAGTGATTGCCTCCGATCACGTAGAGACGGTCGCCCACCGTGCACATGCAGTGGAGGCCGCGCACCGTCGTCATGGGCGCTTTCTGAGTCCATTTATCCGCATCCGGGTCGAAGCACATCAGCTCCTTCTGAAAAGTGTCGTGAGTGATTCCCCCTGCAGGAAGAAACAGACAGAGCGAGAGGTTAGTCTGAGACCACGTCAGCCTCCAGCTCATTGTCGCAACAAACTGAATCCTCGTTTCTAAAAGCTCAACTCAAACTAATCGTGGATTCACACGATAATCCGCCACGTTACAAACGTTCCGCCTGCCGATGGCGAGCGCACAAACAGACTGCAGACGCCGGGACACGGAAAGCTGATGAAAAAAAAAAAAACAGGACATGTCTACAGGGAAGGCTTAAAATAAAGAGGAACACAATCCCAGCATGCACTTGGGTGGCAGCCAGCCTCCCCTCCCCCTCAGCGGAGTGATGGGAGTGAACGCAGTGAAGATTTGCAGCAGAGCGCGCTCGCTTCATTGTCGAGGCCTAAGCTGCCGAGACTCAGATCTGCAGGCTGATCAGATCCGACGAGTCCACGAGCGAGCCGGCTGTTGGACTCTGACAGCGGTGAAGACGCCGCGCTGCGTCTGATCCACTTCAGGAGCTTTCCCTGACACAATGATGTCCGACCAGCGTCCCGTGTCCTGACCAGGTTTAATTGAGCCGGCCTCAGAGACACTGAAAGCTTTTGTCCTTCCACAGACGGCACAGGACGGACCGTCGCTTGGATCGACTGCCTCAGAAGAACCTTCAGTAGATCCGTAACACAGTCCCCTTGTGAAACCGGTGACCGGCTCGGTTCGTTGAATCAGTGCCGACACAAGTGGGACCGGAGAGAGAGATGGAGGACAGAGACAGCGGCGAGGCGGGAACCGGGCTCAGCATATTCCAAAAATACCAAACATCAGCTACAGAACATCTGAGCTCAGTCCAATCCCTGAAGGACGCCGCCGAGGCCGAGAACCAGACTACAGCAAGAACCAGACTACAGCAAGAACCAGACTACAGCAAGAACCAGACTACAGGGAGAACCAGACTACAGCGAGAACCGAGCTACAGGGAGAACCGTGCTACAGCGAGAACCAGACTACAGCGAGAACCAGACTACAGCGAGAACCAGACTACAGCGAGAACCGAGCTACAGCGAGAACCAGACTACAGCGAGAACCAGACTACAGCGAGAACCAGACTACAGGGAGAACCAGACTACAGCGAGAACCAGACTACAGCGAGAACCAGACTACAGCGAGAACCGAGCTACAGCGAGAACCAGACTACAGCGAGAACCAGACTACAGCGAGAACCAGACTACAGCGAGAACCGAGCTACAGGGAGAACCAGACTACAGCGAGAACCAGACTACAGCGAGAACCAGACTACAGCGAGAACCGAGCTACAGGGAGAACCGAGCTACAGCGAGAACCAGACTACAGCGAGAACCAGACTACAGCGAGAACCGAGCTACAGGGAAAACCAGACTACAGCGAGAACCAGACTACAGCGAGAACCAGACTACAGCGAGAACCAGACTACAGCGAGAACCAGACTACAGCGAGAACCGAGCTACAGGGAGAACCAGACTACAGGGAGAACCAAGCTACAGCGAGAACCAGACTACAGCGAGAACCAGACTACAGCGAGAACCAGACTACAGCGAGAACCGAGCTACAGGGAGAACCGAGCTACAGCGAGAACCAGACTACAGCGAGAACCAGACTACAGCGAGAACCAGACTACAGCGAGAACCAAACTACAGGGAGAACCAAACTACAGGGAGAACCAGACTACAGCGAGAACCACACTACAGCGAGAACCACACTACAGCGAGAATTGAGCTACAGCGGGAACCAGACTACAGGGAGAACCAGACTACAGCGAGAACCAGACTACAGGGAGAACCAGACTACAGCGAGAACCAGACTACAGCGAGAACCAGACTACAGGGAGAACCAGACTACAGCGAGAACCAGACTACAGGGAGAACCAGACTACAGCGAGAACCAGACTACAGCGGGAACCAGACTACAGGGACAACCAGACTACAGCGAGAACCAGACTACAGCGAGAACCAGACTACAGCGAGAACCAGACTACAGGGAGAACCAGACTACAGGGAGAACCAGACTACAGCGAGAACCAGACTACAGCGAGAACCAGACTACAGGGAGAACCAGACTACAGCGAGAACCAGACTACAGCGAGAACCAGACTACAGCGAGAACCGAGCTACAGGGAGAACCAGACTACAGCGAGAACCAGACTACAGCGAGAACCAGACTACAGCGAGAACCGAGCTACAGGGAGAACCGAGCTACAGCGAGAACCAGACTACAGCGAGAACCAGACTACAGCGAGAACCGAGCTACAGGGAAAACCAGACTACAGCGAGAACCAGACTACAGCGAGAACCAGACTACAGCGAGAACCAGACTACAGCGAGAACCAGACTACAGCGAGAACCAGACTACAGCGAGAACCGAGCTACAGGGAGAACCAGACTACAGCGAGAACCAAGCTACAGCGAGAACCAGACTACAGCGAGAACCAGACTACAGCGAGAACCAGACTACAGCGAGAACCGAGCTACAGGGAGAACCGAGCTACAGCGAGAACCAGACTACAGGGAGAACCAGACTACAGCGAGAACCAGACTACAGCGAGAACCAAACTACAGGGAGAACCAAACTACAGGGAGAACCAGACTACAGCGAGAACCACACTACAGCGAGAACCACACTACAGCGAGAATTGAGCTACAGCGGAACCAGACTACAGGGAGAACCAGACTACAGCGAGAACCAGACTACAGGGAGAACCAGACTACAGCGAGAACCAGACTACAGCGAGAACCAGACTACAGGGAGAACCAGACTACAGCGAGAACCAGACTACAGGGAGAACCAGACTACAGCGAGAACCAGACTACAGCGGGAACCAGACTACAGGGACAACCAGACTACAGCGAGAACCAGACTACAGCGAGAACCAGACTACAGCGAGAACCAGACTACAGGGAGAACCAGACTACAGGGAGAACCAGACTACAGCGAGAACCAGACTACAGCGAGAACCAGACTACAGCGAGAACCAGACTACAGCGAGAACCAGACTACAGCGAGAACCAGACTACAGGGAGAACCAGACTACAGCGAGAACCAGACTACAGGGAGAACCAGACTACAGGGAGAACCAGACTACAGCGAGAACCAGACTACAGCGAGAACTGTTTGATACGGGAAGGATCCAAACGAGTGGACCCTCATTAACATAACCACTCTTCATTTACATACTGGATCCTCATGAACATAACCGGTCTTGATTAACATACTGGATCCTCATTAACATAACTGGTCTTCATTAACATATTGGATCCTCATTAACATAACCGGTCCTCGTTAACATACCATATCCTCATCAACATAACCGAGCTGCGTGAGATCAGTCTCATGAGACCGTTTCTTTCCTGGAGATTCTCTGATGAAGTTCGTTCTGACTCGGGTCGTCCGTCAGCCTAAAAACTTTAAATTCAAACCCCAACGAGCTCACACGGAGTGGCAAGTCCACGGACAGATTAAACCAATAAACGAGGCCTGCTGATATCAGCTGATGTACAGAGATGACCTCATCAGGACCTCGTTAGAGAGGCGTGACCTCGTTAGAGAGGCGTGACCTCGTTAGAGCGCCGTGTTTGTCCAGTGCAGCGCCAGACGATTTTTAACAGTGAAATGAAAAATAAATGAGCTCTGGCCTCTGCTGTGTCTTTGTTGTAACCGACTCTGTGGAGGCCCAGCGCTGGTTTCAGGACCTCGACACACAGACCTGCAGGGAGGCCCCGCGCTGGTTTCAGGACCTCGACACACGGACCTGCAGGGAGGCCCAGCGCTGGTTTCAGGACCTCGACACACGGACCTGCAGTGAGGCCCAGCGCTGGTTTCAGGACCTCGACACACGGACCTGCAGTGAGGCCCAGCGCTGGTTTCAGGACCTCGACACACGGACCTGCAGGCAGGCCCAGCGCTGGTTTCAGGACCTCGACACACGGACCTGCAGGCAGGCCCAGCGCTGGTTTCAGGACCTCGACACACAGACCTGCAGGGAGGCCCAGCGCTGGTTTCAGGACTCGTGTCTGAACTCTGCCACGCCACTTGAGCTGTGATGGTCTGCGGGCTGAGTGAGTCTGTCAGGTTCATCAGGCTGACACGATTCTCTGAGACAGCTCAGCAGCACCGCCGCAGAACCTGACCTGATCCGATGTGACGGGCCGACACAGAACTGCACTTCAGCACGGGTCACAAGCACAGCAAGACTGTAATCCCGAAGACTGAGGACTGAGGACTGAAGACTGTGGAATGAGGACTGAGGACTGAAGACTGAGAACTGAGGACTGAAGGATGAGGACTGAAGACTGAGGACTGAAGGATGAGGACTGAGGACTGAAGGATGAGGACTGAAGGATGAGGACTGAAGACTAAAGACTAAAGACTGAGGACTGAAGACTGAAGACTGAGAACTGAGGACTGAAGACTGAGGACTGAAGACTGAGGACTGAAGACTAAAGACTGAGGACTGAAGACTGAGGGATGAGGACCAGAAAGCGATAATACGCCTCCAACACGCCCATAACACGCCTCCAACACGCCCATAACACGCCTCCAACACGCCCATAACACGCCCATAACACGCCTCCAACACGCCCATAACACGCCCATAACAGGGCCTCCAACACGCCCATAACAGGGCCTCCAACACGCCCATAACACGCCTCCAACACGCCCACAACAGGCCCTCCAACACGCCCACAACAGGCCCTCCAACACGCCCACAACAGGCCCTCCAACACGCCCATAACACGCCTCCAACACGCCCATAACACGCCTCCAACACGCCCATAACACGCCCATAACACGCCCATAACACGCCTCCAACACGCCCATAACACGCCTCCAACACGCCCATAACACGCCTCCAACACGCCCATAACACGCCTCCAACACGCCCATAACACGCCTCCAACACGCCCATAACACGCCTCCAACACGCCCATAATACGCCTCCAACACGCCCATAATACGCCTCCAACACGCCCATAACACGCCTCCAACACGCCCATAATACGCCTCCAACACGCCCATAATACGCCTCCAACACGCCCATAACACGCCTCCAACACGCCCATAACACGCCTCCAACACGCCCATAACACGCCTCCAACACGCCCATAACACGCCTCCAACACGCCTCCAACACGCCCATAACACGCCTCCAACACGCCCATAACACGCCTCCAACACGCCCATAACACGCCCACAACAGGCCCTCCAACACGCCGACGACACGCCTCCAACACGCCAATGACACGCCTCCAACACGCCCATAACGAGCCCTACAACACGCCAATGACACGCCTCCAACACGCCTCCTCACATGTAGCTTCATGGGTTCAGGTGCAGAGCATGTGTGGTGTCACTGTGAGCAGTAAACAGAGCAGCCTCTGAAAATTAACACGTACGGTAACGTGACAGAAGGTTGTGATGCGTGTGCTGCTCAGCTTGTTATAATTATAAATAAACTTCATGTTCTGCTGCTCAAGACACTCAAACATTTACATTTTAATTGACTGAATCCATCCTCACACTCACTGTAGGATAACAAATATATATTATGCAGTAATACTGGATAAACCCACGTACAGTTATGTACTGCGATGGAAACTGTATACGCTCTCGTGTTGTAGAGCGATGACAGGACGGATTAACGATTTAGTTTTACGCCTCCTACACAGGCTCCTTCACTTCACTCCATCCTTCCTTCCTCTCTCCTCCTCCTCTTCCTCTTCCGGATCAGTCACACTGATAAACTAGAGCTCGTCTCCACCTCATAAGGATTTGTCTTCAATCCTTATGAGGTGAACAAGTATCGACGTGACACCGCACTGACCTCCCAATCAGCAAACAGTTAATTCTCGTCTTCAGCTCAGCTCAAGTTCAACCAATCACAGGAGGCTAACACCTGAGGCTGCACATACGTACACAGGTGAACTTACCTGAAATATACATGTAACCGCCGTACACCGTCCCGGCGTGTCCATAATGTGGCTCGTTCATTTTGGCGACGTACGTCCACTCGTTCGTCCTCGGGTTGTAGCACTCCACGGTCGCTTGAAGAAGAAGAAAATAAAATGCATTAGCAGAAAGTAGGTCACGACACGACTGAGGACGGACAGCAGGAAACGAGGCCTCGGAGGGAAACACACATTTAAAGACAGAGGACACAACACGAGACTGTTAGATAACTAAAAGACCCTCGAGGACGCTTCAGCAAAGTCTGAGAAAACAGAACAGAGACACTTAAAACAGCCATCAACTCATCGCTGAGAGAAGGGCTGTGATTGGCCGAAGAGAAAGCTGGACAACCTGATGAAGACGTTCACGTGAAGGGACTGAGTCACACAGCAGCAACTATTTCACTGATTCTGGTGAAACTGGATCATATTTTATGGAGGAAATGTTTTCTGGTTTTCCCTCTGATGTCCTCCGGCTGCTCCGCCTCAACTCTCTGTGATTTACAGAGTTTATGATGGACAGTGAAGTAAACTGCTGACAGCTGTAGCTGCTGTTAGCTCATGTTAGCTCAGTCTGTTAGCTGCTATTAACTCATGTTAGCTCAGTCTGTTAGCTGCCATTAGCTCATGTTAGCTCAGTCTGTTAGCTGCTGTTAACTCATGTTAGCTCAGTCTGTTAGCTGCTGTTAACTCATGTTAGCTCAGTCTGTTAGCTGCTGTTAGCTCATGTTAGCTCATGTTGGCTCAGTCTGTTAGCTGCTGTTAACTCATGTTAGCTCAGTCTGTTAGCTGCTGTTAGCTCATGTTAGCTCAGTCTGTTAGCTGCTGTTAGCTTATGTTGGTTCAGTCTGTTAGCTGCTGTTAGCTCAGTCTGTTAGCTCAGTCTGTTAGCTGCTGTTAGCTCAGTCTGTTAGCTGCTGTTAGCTCATGTTAGCTCAGTTTCTTAAGGTTTTCAGACCCAGCAGCTTCTATGGACATGATGGCAGAGGAGCAGAGAGTGAAGAGGACGCTGACGGAGGAAGCTAAGAAGAGAAAAGGAGAGAGTGAGCGAGCAAGAAGCCGCCGGACAAGAGTAAATGTGGGACTGACTTTTAGTGGTTGGTGAGAGCTTGGTGAAAAAAAAGGCTGAAAGACAGACGCCGAGCTGGACTGACTGCTGCTGGACTAGTCTCTGATATCAGCTGCTGCTGGACTAGTCTCTGATATCAGCTGCTGCTGGACTAGTCTCTGATATCAGCCGCTGCTGGACTAGTCTCTGATATCAGCCGCTGCTGGACTAGTCGCTGATATCAGCCGCTGCTGGACTAGTCGCTGATATCAGCCGCTGCTGGACTAGTTGCCGATATCAGCCGCTGCTGGACTAGTCCCTGATATCAGCTGCTGCTGGACTAGTCGCCGATATCAGCCGCTGCTGGACTAGTCGCCGATATCAGCCGCTGCTGGACTAGTCGCCGATATCAGCCGCTGCTGGACTAGTCGCCGATATCAGCCGCTGCTGGACTAGTCCCTGATATCAGCCGCTGCTGGACTAGTCTCTGATATCAGCTGCTGGACTAGTCTCTGATATCAGCCGCTGCTGGACTAGTCGCCGATATCAGCCGCTGCTGGACTAGTCTCTGATATCAGCTGCTGCTGGACTAGTCGCCGATATCAGCCGCTGCTGGACTAGTCGCTGATATCAGCCGCTGCTGGACTAGTCTCTGATATCAGCCGCTGCTGGACTAGTCGCTGATATCAGCCGCTGCTGGACTAGTCTCTGATATCAGCCGCTGCTGGACTAGTCGCTGATATCAGCCGCTGCTGGACTAGTCTCTGATATCAGCCGCTGCTGGACTAGTCGCTGATATCAGCCGCTGCTGGACTAGTCGCCGATATCAGCCGCTGCTGGACTAGTCTCTGATATCAGCCGCTGCTGGACTAGTCTCTGATATCAGCCGCTGCTGGACTAGTCTCTGATATCAGCCGCTGCTGGACTAGTCTCTGATATCAGCCGCTGCTGGACTAGTCTCTGATATCAGCCGCTGCTGGACTAGTCTCTGATATCAGCCGCTGCTGGACTAGTCGCCGATATCAGCCGCTGCTGGACTAGTCGCTGATATCAGCCGCTGCTGGACTAGTCTCTGATATCAGCTGCTGCTGGACTAGTCGCCGATATCAGCCGCTGCTGGACTAGTCGCCGATATCAGCCGCTGCTGGACTAGTCGCCGATATCAGCCGCTGCTGGACTAGTCCCTGATATCAGCTGCTGCTGGACTAGTCTCTGATATCAGCCGCTGCTGGACTAGTCGCTGATATCAGCCGCTGCTGGACTAGTCTCTGATATCAGCAGCTGCTGGACTAGTCGCTGATATCAGCTGCTGCTGGACTAGTCTCTGATATCAGCCGCTGCTGGACTAGTCGCTGATATCAGCCGCTGCTGGACTAGTCTCTGATATCAGCCGCTGCTGGACTAGTCTCTGATATCAGCCGCTGCTGGACTAGTCTCTGATATCAGCCGCTGCTGGACTAGTCTCTGATATCAGCCGCTGCTGGACTAGTCTCTGATATCAGCCGCTGCTGGGGACCTGGATGATGATTGGTTGGTAGCAAAATTGTCGACTCGCTAGTTTCTGATCAGAAGTAATGTAATCAGAAAAATACTCGAGTACAGCTGTGGAGGTGATACATCACAAATACTGAAGTTTATTTTTATCTTTTGTGTCAAACATACGGAGGAACGCTGCTTTCAGCAGAGCGGTGGGACATAGATAAGTTATCGAGTATGAAGAGGAACTGAAATGTATCTCTGAAGGTCACAGACTGTCCGTGGTCTCAGACAATCAGCTGAACATTTCTGTGATTAAATCAGTGACTCACAAATATTCACGCTGGTTCTGAAATCCTGCAGTCAGCTCCGGACCACAGGAGAAGTGTGAGCCCTCCCCGGGCCGGCTGAGGAAGTCTCAGCGGGGAAAATGAGTGAACACTTTACTGTGCTGGCTCAACAACCGTCATCAAAGCGACCTGAGCTGAGCACAAAATCTCAGCGGCTCAGTGAAGCAGTACAGACACATGAGAGTGAAGACAGAGCGGGTCATGTTCACACCTTCACATTCAAACACCTGATCAGACTTTGCTGTGCCCGGCTGACAAAGGTCACATTTTTAATTAGCACGAAGGTCGTTCAGCAGAACTTAATGAAACACGGCGAGGGTCGAACAGGAAGCTGCTGACTTCGGCTGATTAATTACGGTGAAGCGTACAGCGCGGCCGACCTCGGGCAGCGGTCAGGACCCGCGAGGCAATGAGAGATGCAGCGTGTGATCGTGGACTGTGATTGGTCCAAATGATGTCAGGTGACGAAGAAACGATGAAGTCTGCTGTCCTGGACGCTAACGATGAATTAAGACTTGGTTTGTTTGTGCTCGTCTCATTGGCTAACTTTATATATTTATATTGAAGACATTTAAAGAAGCAGTCTACATGAGGACTTGTTTATAACTCTCTTTATAACTGCAGCGTTTCAGCCGTAACAATGAAGACACGCCCGTGTGACCTTCCCAGAGTAAACAAACCTAAAGCCGGGCCGGGCCGGGCCGGGCCGGGCACATCAAGGCCAAACCACATGCAGCGAGAGCAGTGGAACGTAGCAGCAGTGAATCTGTGTCCTTTGGTCTAATTATAACCCAGAGCAGCAGAGCGCTCACACAGTGGCCTCGCTCTGTCTGCTGCAGTCACTGAGCTCACTTTAAATACTGGGTGGCACCGCTCTGTGGTCCAACGTTCACGGCAGCACCGAGTCCAGATCTGTTACTCAGCATCAACAAAACTACAACCAACACACAGAGAAACAGAACTGCAGCCGTTCATTCACGAGTTCGTACAGACAGAGATAAACTGGAGGACTGGTCTGAGCTTTAAACCAAAGATCTCCAACCTTCAGCCCGAGGACCCGAGCAGACAAATAACTTTTGTTTGCTTTATTCTGTTTCACCTTATTAACCTGTCTATATGCTGAGTCATTAGCCTGTATGTGTTTATGATTGATAACATAATGGAATCATTTAGAAATAATGTATAAAAAGTTTCTATGGGCGGCGTTCAGCTCAGCTGGTAGAGCAGCCGCCCCGTGTGTGAAGGCTCAGTCCGTGCTGTGGGAGCCGAGGGTTCGAATCCGACCTTCTCACCAAACACTAAACACCAAACACCAAACACCTCACCAAACACCAAACACCTCACCAAACACCTCACCAAACACCTCACCAAACACCTCATCAAACACCAAACACCAAGCACCTCACCAAACACCAAGCACCTCACCAAACACCAAACACCTCACCAAACACCAAACACCTCACCAAACACCAAACACCTCACCAAACACCAAACACCTCACCAAACACCTCACCAAACACCAAGCACCTCACCAAACACCTCACCAAACACCAAACACCTCACCAAACACCAAGCACCTCACCAAACACCAAGCACCTCACCAAACACCAAGCACCTCACCAAACACCTCACCAAACACCAACACCAAACACCACTCACCAACACCAAGCACCTCACCAACACCTCACCAAACACCCACCAAACACCTCACCAAACACCAAGCACCTCACCAAACACCTCACCAACACCCACCTCACCAAACCCAAACACCTCACCAACACCTCACCAAGCACCTCACCAAACCCTCACCAACACCTCACCAAACACCAAACACCTCACCAAACACCTCACCAAACACCAAACACCTCACCAAACACCTCACCAAACACCAAACACCTCACCAAACACCAAACACCTCACCAAACACCTCACCAAACACCAAGCACAGCCTCCTAACCACAAACAGGCTCGTACATGTGCTGAATGTTTCCACGCTGGATCATGTTAGATTGTAGGCGTGTTCATGATCATGTGCACGAAGTCTCTTAAGTTACACGGTGATTGTGCACGCGACATGTTGAAACAGTGAATGATGTGTGGGCAGAGTCAGGAAGCTTGCAGCCTTATTAAACTCATATACGTGTATAATCTCATACAATATTCATGGAGAGGCGTCCGATGAAGACGAAAACAAACAAGCGGGGAAACAAACTCACCGAGCTCGCCGGCGGCGTTCCTTCCTCCGACAGCGTACAGGTGTCCTTTGAGTGCGCTGAGGTGGAAGAAGGTTCGCTTCTCATTAAGGCATGCCACCTGCATCCACTTGTTGTATCGCGGGTCGTACCGGAACACCGTGTCCACCGCCGTCTTGCCTTTGGTGTCGTAGTTGCTTTGGCCGCCCACCACGTAGAGGAAGTTGCCGATGACCGCGATGCCGTGTTGGTAGCGGGTGCGTCCATGGGCGCCAGCGCCTTCCACTCGTGAGCCTTCTCGTCAAAAGACGCAGCTCTTTGCTCACGACTAGCTGCTGGCGCAGAACGCCGCCCAGCGTCACCAGGTGGGCGCTGTCCGAGCGGATGGCTGTCCGTTCTGACTGCATAACGGGCTGCATGTAGGGCATCATTTGGTAGTTGCTAGCCTCCAGAGAAGGTTGACGCAGGTGTTGTCCGTGCGCATAAAGTCCACTGTCTGCACATGATTGATGAGCTCCTGCGGGTTCATGAGGGGAAAGCGGATGTTCTTCATGAGCTTTGGGGCATAGTCCATACGGCCGTCTTCGTAACGTAGCCAACGGCACGCCGCCTTGAACAAGTCCAACTCAGTGCAGTGTTTCAAGCTGTTGCTGGACAGTACGAAAGCCAAACGTTCAAACGGGAGCTTGACAAACTCTCCTGTTCCCAGCAGCGAGGGGAAGTTCTTCAGGATGAAATTGTTGACATATTTGTCCACCTCTGTGAGGTTATACGTGTTGGCGATGCGCCCAACCTCTACGCAGTTATCGAGAGAAACCTGCAGAAGAAGAAGACATAACCTTGGAAAGCTGACATCACATCACATCAGAGAAACGAATGACTGGATTTGTTCCTCCGACAGAACATCTGATTAGAAAATATCACTGAAGGACGCTGCAACCAGAGGCAAACCAACATACAACTGTCCTGTAACATACAACACCACTGTGAACTTTGGCCCATTTCAAATACTTCTGTGAAGTAATGTTTGATCCAAATGTGCAGTGAACTGAGCCAACATCCTTTAACAGGTCAAGCTGGTGGTGAAACCTGAAGGAGGTGTGTGGTGCTGCAGTCTGTGTTCTTACCCCAGATATAAGAAAAACCTTGCAGAAGTCGAGCACAGGGAGGATTTGTAGGAAGCTGGCGGCCTCGAGTGTGTCTTGCAGATTCTCCATGTTCAGTGACAACTTGGCTGTGTAGATAAAGTCAATGATTTTCTTCAGGCCTATTCGGTTGACTCCGTGAAGCTTGATGCACATTAAATCCTGTTCCTTCATCCCACCTGCATCAGGACAAAGACGAGGTTCAGCTGACTGACAGGTCTTTAAAAGCTTCAACAATAAAATCAATGAAAATATGAAAAATACATCATTTCATTTAGAAGAATGTTCTGTCTGATTGTGTGAAAGTCAATGAGTTATTTCAGTTTATTCAGGACTAAAGGTCTGAATCTTATCAACATCAACGCTGAACTCAGGTCCAGTTTAACTCCCACTTTAGGTCCAGTTTAACTCCCACTTTAGGTCCAGTTCAACTCCCACTTTGAGTCCAGTTTAACTCCCACTTTAAGTCCAGTTTAACTCCCACTGTAAGTCCAGTTTAACTCCCACTGTAAGTCCAGTTTAACTCCCACTGTAAGTCCAGTTTAACTCCCACTGTAAGTCCAGTTTAACTCCCACTGTAAGTCCAGTTTAACTCCCACTTTAGGTCCAGTTTAACTCCCACTTTAGGTCCAGTTTAACTCCCACTTTCAGTCCAGTTTAACTCCCACTTTAGGTCCAGTTTAACTCCCACTGTAAGTCCAGTTTAACTCCCACTTTCAGTCCAGTTTAACTCCCACTTTCAGTCCAGTTTAACTCCCACTTTAGGTCCAGTTTAACTCCCACTTTAAGTCCAGTTTAACTCCCACTTTAAGTCCAGTTTAACTCCTACTTTTAGTCCAGTTTAACTCCTACTTTCAGTCCAGTTTAACTCCCACTTTAAGTCCAGTTTAACTCCTACTTTAAGTCCAGTTTAACTCCCACTTTAGGTCCAGTTTAACTCCCACTGTAAGTCCAGTTTAACTCCCACTTTAAGTCCAGTTTAACTCCTACTTTAAGTCCAGTTTAACTCCCACTTTAGGTCCAGTTTAACTCCCACTTTAGGTCCAGTTTAACTCCCACTGTAAGTCCAGTTTAACTCCCACTTTAAGTCCAGTTTAACTCCTACTTTAAGTCCAGTTTAACTCCAACTTTAGGTCCAGTTTAACTCCCACTTTAAGTCCAGTTTAACTCCCACTTTAGGTCCAGTTTAACTCCCACTGTAAGTCCAGTTTAACTCCCACTTTAAGTCCAGTTTAACTCCTACTTTAAGTCCAGTTTAACTCCAACTTTAGGTCCAGTTTAACTCCCACTTTAAGTCCAGTTTAACTCCCACTGTAAGTCCAGTTTAACTCCCACTTTAAGTCCAGTTTATTCCTCTGCTGCTGCAAAAACAAAAACCCACCAAGAGGTTTGAGAGCGCGCTGTGGTTGAGTGACAGACTGAATGAGTATCACAGTTCAAACACACACTGCCACGCAGCCCATCCAGTTTGGTTTAAAGACAACTTTGTGACATGTAGTGGGGGTAGATTTAAACCCCCTTTCCTTCCTAGCACAGTGGAAACTACAGTGATCGCAAAGACGCACAAAAACAAAGTCTGTGTCAATATCCAGGTTAAGTTTGTCCGTCTGGGCTACTGTAGAAACACGGCAGTCTAATTTTCAGGTGATTAAACACAAATAAAAACAGATTTATAAAGATGATTAATGTTACACTCTGGACCTTTAACACTGTGATTATATTTCCAGTGTAATAAACATTTAATCAATGATCTTCTTCCACACTGATATAAAACAGAATAGGTCACATGGTTACAAAAGGAGCACCAACATGAACGCATTACAACAAGCAGGTTGGTTTTATAACACAGAAACATTTATGAATACACAGCTAGGCACGTGGGCACAAGGTCAATCTGAGTGATTTCTCAGGAGGCAGGACGACGGCAGCGTGACTGTTGAAGCTCAGAAACATCCATGAATAAAGAACATCAGGCTAACGTGCTGTGGAGCAGGTGCTGAGCTCGGCCTCCGTGGACTCACCTGTGAACATGGCTTTGAAATAGTCGGAGGAAGACGCCATCATGGCTCGGTGAACGGGGAAAGCTTCATCTCCGTCCCCGGCCACCAGCGTGACGTCACAGAGTAAACCTTCTATCCTCAGCTGGTCGAATCCCTGAAAGGAGACGAGAGCGTTACAGAGACCAGATCATCCTCAACAACAACGTGAAGGGACTTCACAGCACAGAGACGATGACATAAGGAGCGTCTTCACCTCAAAGCGAGGCCGGCTTGTGTTCTTTATCAATACCACGCTCTGAGCTTTAAACACATCCACGTCTGGAGGAAAGTGGGTCACTTCAACAACCTATTCAATTCTATCAAAACCTTCACAACACTCCTGTTTGTGTTCAGCCTTCAAATCAGACACAAACCAGAACCCAAATGTTTTTGGTTCATCGTTAGAATATGACCAGTCCGAATGACGGAGTGACCGGTCTCCAGTCAGAAACAGTTTCATGGACAGAAACATGGAGACAGGCGGCGCTGGACCGCTCGTGTCTGGACTCTCACCTGAAGAACCACGGAGCTGTGCGTGTTGCTTGTGAAGAAGCGAGTGTTTCCTGTCTTTGATGCCTGAAGGTGAGCAGAGATGCCCATGTCACCGTAGCCCAGAGCCACTTTCATGTGAGCGTCGTCGTCCTCCACGAGGGATCTACGAGGAAACAGGAAGAGAAGTTTCTTTACTTCAAACAGAAACACATTTAATTTTAGCATATGAAAGTAGGACAGACAGACGAGTCCTCAAAGTGACTCTACGTGAGGACACGTTGGCTGCTCATTGTTGGACAAACTGTCACAGAAGAAGTGCAGGTCTACGATCAGATTTCTCAGAGTCACTTTGGGATGGAAGCTCGGCCGAGGCCGCTCAGTGGACTTAAATAAGATCAGCTGTGAGCTCCATCTACTCTGGAAACATGCATGCAACGTCTGAGATATGAGGAAACACCAGGAGCTCCGGACGGATCGTCAGCGGTCTGTCTATGTTCATCACCGCAGTACTCTGAAGGTTTCACTCAGAGTGGTCAAAATGTGTTGGACACTTCTCGTCTTCAGTGGACGCCATTTTGTCTCCATAGCTGAAGGTCGAGCTGAGGAAGCTGCTGAAGCTGACGAGGTGAAAACCTCGACATACAAATGTGAGCTGGACGTGATTATGTTCACAGCGGCTGTACTGAGACAACAACACTACACGAGTACACAGAGTACACACTGTACACAGAGTACACACTGTACACAGAGTAACAGAAGGATCTGGATCTTCAGCGTCCTCTGAAGACTCTGTGACATTTGTGACCTCTGACCTTTAATCCAGTTTCTCGCCTAGTTTGCTGGATTTAATTGAGACCTGACGTCGATGCTCACAGAATGAACTCTGACCTTTAGTTTCAGCCGACACATTCATGCTCCCTGGATGATGAACCAAGCAAAAGGTGAAGCCAGGACCTTCTGAAATCATGTTTGTGTTGTTAAAATAACCTGGAGCCTCGAGCAGAGCTTCAGGACACGAAACAGGAAGTCATTAAAGTCTCTGCAGGAACAAATAAAAAGGTGGAATGACTCGATTCAGGCTGAATATTTCAGTGTTTGGACACTGATGGAGGTTCTGAGTGAAACGAGGACATGAAATTAAATTAAATGAACATCATTAATATTCAGAACAAACAGCTGATCAGGAAGAGTCAAGTTAGGGTTCACGATATGTGAATCGATTTTAAACGCAGCATCAAACATGGCGTGAGAACATGGCATCACATCCGAGCGGCCCGGTTCTGATCCGACACACTGAAACGTGAAGTCTTCAAAAGCTCCACGTCGTGACTCAGAGCCCCACGAGGGCTTCCCCGGGTACGAAGCCGACATCAGAGAATGAAACTCATCTGGAGTTTGTCCCCGTCCGTCCACAGGGCTGAAGGTTCAGTCACAGCAGACGATCAGTCTTCAGTCAGATCCAGGTTTGTGTTTCTCTTAATGAAGCGTCTATGCAGCGCAGAGAGGAACTGACTGATGAAAGTTATTTTTAGTCCGAGGTGACGCACAGACAGACTGAAACTTTAAATATTACAGCTGATCTCTGAAGTGAGTCCGTGAACGTGACGACATCGATCAAACACGACTCGACAGATGCAGACGGCGTTTAATATAACGACGTCTCCGCGATTTACTGTTTGAATGGTTTGTATCATTTCTGAATAAAAACAGCCGAGTTTAAAACTTATATATAAAATATTCAGTTTGTTCAAAGCAGCAGATTTAAGATGTGAAGAAGTTAAAGATGTTTTATTTCATCTTCAGTCTTTTTTCTTTTATTCTACATAAACATCAATAAAAAGTGTTTTAATCACTGTCGTCTTCATATTTTAATTATTGTGCTGACTGGAAAATAAATAATGAATTTGACCTTTGAGATATAATAACGACTTCTTTAAAGCAGTTGTGGATGTGAAATGAGTAATCAGATTACACTAATGACTGAATCAATTATCTGAGCAGGTTAACGACTTTAAGGATTTATGTTATTTCTAAACGCTGACCTCATCGTTCAGCCACCAGAGAGACACGTAACTCTAATTAGCATTTTAATATTAGTCTGTATCAACAACACGAACAAAGTCTGGAGGTCCCGCGACGTTCGTCACGTTAAACATCGTCGTCAACAAACTGCAGCTCAGAGATTCATCAACAGGAGACGCTTCCTAAACAGTGTTCAGGATCACAGGAGACTGTCTCAGGACAGAGACTGCAGACTGTCTCAGGACAGAGACTGCAGACTGTCTCAGGACAGAGACTGCAGACTGTCTCAGGTCAGAGACTGCAGACTGTCTCAGGACAGAGACTGCAGACTGTCTCAGGTCAGAGACTGCAGACTGTCTCAGGACAGAGACTGCAGACTGTCTCAGGTCAGAGACTGCAGACTGTCTCAGGACAGAGACTGCAGACTGTCTCTGTCAGACTGTCTCAGGACAGAGACTGTACACTGTCTCAGGACAGAGACTGCAGACTGTCTCAGGACAGAGACTGCAGACTGTCTCAGGACAGAGACTGCAGACTGTCTCAGGACAGAGACTGAAGCGTCCGTCCGTCTGAAGATCGTTGCTCTGGTTCAGGAAACTTCTCCTCCAGGTGACGGAGGAGGAGTGAGTGGAGCTTTGCTGTCTCTTCATGCAAAGATACAAAGCTACAGAGCTACAGGAGACGTTTATAGTACGATTCCAGTGTGAGGAAAGCTGAGCTACAGATCTCCAATATCAGGTTCTCTGATATTAAATGACACTTTGATGTGTGAGTCTGAGTCTGGACGGTTTGATGAAGTTCATCATGAAGCAAAACCTGTATGTGTGTTTCCTCTAGAACTTATGACCCAACATCCTAAGAAGGTTTCCATCAGCACCATGGGGTCCATTCAGGACTCTGAAGACCAGCACTGATTACATGTGACATTATAATTATTAATTAATTAATTATTATATGTGACACTAACAAAGTATTAAACTTGAAGCTCACACTGAAGGTCCAGTCTGTCCAGAACAACACGTCCATGATCTGTTAAGTCTGTCCTTCGTAGCGATGTAGCGTGACACGATTAAAAATCGGTACAAATGCGTGACGACTCGCATCGGTTGACAGAAATAATGAATCTTGATTCTTGTTGAATGGGAACCGGCACAGCGCGTGCTCTCACTGGTCAAACAGGCTTCCCGCCGCGTTGCGTGAGCGTGGCGTGTTCGGTCCGTCCTGCACGCGACTTCAAACCCACCGGGAGAGTTTCAGGAGCGAGCGCTTAGCCCGCCAGACTTTGTTTACCTGCTCAGATTTGGACATTTTCCCGGTGTATGTTCTTCTAAACATGCTTCTACATGTGTAAATATGTTACGTAGTTAGTTAGTTTAGCTTTTGTCAGTTTTTACGACAGACAGTTTGCACGGGGTATTTTATTTTGAAAATCCACCGGGTTCTCTTTGTTTTTTCTGTGTCTGGCTTCCGCCCGCTCGCTCGAGGTGCTCTGTGGAAAGTTTCAATGTTTTTATTTTATTGTTATGTACAAAACTTACCAGCCACATTGGCTGCTGATCAGAAAAGTTAATTTAGAGCCTGGTTACGCCTCGAGAGGAAAACTGCACATCACAGCAGTTAACAGCAGTTTACTGTGAGACTGTTTCTACAGAAAGCAGATATCTGTCATGAGTTCTGTTGTTTAAGATATAAGATTTTTTTCCTACAAATAAAAAGTATAATAAATAAAATAATTTTATTTGGTCATAATTTGTCTGTAGCTCATTTTGATTTTAAAAACTCGAATCGAGTCGTGAGTCGAGTGCATCGTTACATCCCTAGTAAGACGACTTCATGAGTAACTCAAGCAAACATACAAACACGCTTCATCACGTGTTTGTATGTTGATGAAACGTTGGTTACATGTTGACCCGACCACCCACACATGTAACCAACGTTTCATCAACATGAAGGACACGACCCGGCTGAGGACGCCCGACGACAGTCAGAATCAACCTAATGATAAAGTGAAGACGCGGTGAGCGACTGAAGGCTGAACTGAATCAGTAGAGAAGTGAGACCTGACAGAGGTTTAATCTGTCACCATGTGACCAGGACACATCCGTCTCTGAGCACGCTCAGTAGTGTCCAGGTTTATATTAACATTTCTTCACGTGTGGACGACGACGACTTCTGAGGAGGAAGAACTCACAGTGTGAAGGCGTTTCATCTGAATCTTCGGATTACTGCCAGAAACCGAAATTAAATCTTGAAACTTTCCATCGTAAACGTGACATTTCCCACCTGTGTCTATTTTCATCGTGAGCGTTCACACCTCTAGTACACACACACACAGTCAAATATAAAGTTATGCGCACACACTCTTGTGTGAATCTGTGATCTAACTGTAACAATCACACAGTATGTTGGCGAAGAACGACGTCCAATTAACACATCGCTCACACGGTGAGAGATCCGCTCAGACTCTCGACACTCCAACAAGAACTGAACTGTTCAAACATCAAACTGCTCAGAGGAGAGCACGGCGCCACGATTATTTCAGAATATATGAACCGTCTAATGAATCTGTGTCAGTTTTCTGCGTTTCCCTCAGAGATGCAGGATCTAACGTCCACATGAGGCGTCGACACAGATCTGTTCACAAACGTTGATCTGAGTCTAATCTGGTCAGCTTCAGGCCGAACGCTCGGCTCCACCCTCAGAGTCGACATGGATTAAAACAGCCTGAAGCTGTTTGATGACAAGAAATCTATAAGTCAGCAGATTAATCACGTT
This sequence comes from Collichthys lucidus, assembly GCA_004119915.2. Classification (NCBI taxonomy): domain Eukaryota; kingdom Metazoa; phylum Chordata; class Actinopteri; family Sciaenidae; genus Collichthys; species Collichthys lucidus. The sequence continues at coordinate 33,832,631 of CM014092.1, read as the reverse complement.
AGACTGACGAGGCGCGGCAGGAGATGAAGGTCAAAGAGTGACAGAGGTGACTTCGTGATGATCACCACATCACGCACACGAACAGCTGAGAGCTGGACCTCTGTGCGACGTTCCCAGAACGTTTTCACGGAACCAAAGATAAACGCAGCGATGTTTCACTGTGCCGTGTGAAATGTGCAGCACGGGCACTTCACAGTCTAAATATAGAGAGGCTGCTTTGTGCAAACATCTTAATTCTGGATCCGTGGTGCAGGTCAGATATCCACAGACTCCTCCCGTGTCCTCCTCCATCATCATCCGCCTGCTCGGATACAAAGATTAGCGTAGCAGCACGGAGCTAAAAATGTCTCTGAAGCCAAACACACTCAGAGGGCCTATAAAGAGAGACTTCTCCCTGACCACAGAGGAACCTATAATTGGGGGCCCAATATCAGCCTGCCTGTAAACACAGCTTACAATACACATGTTTAAAATAGTCAGTGGTCGGGCCGGGCCGGGCCACAGCGGGCAGACTGAGCTGGAGCCTCCACCATTCACATGGCAACACGGAGACACGCAAGCGCCGTCCGCGACGCTCGAAGGCACGACTTCGCCCTCGTGCTTTAATTTGGAGACGACACCTTAAAAAGACACGCTGACACACTGACGTGAAGATCCTCGTCCTCACTTCAGACAAAATAAAGTAAATATAGAGCGCACATCTGAGCGGGCACGCGCAGAGCTGACCACGCTTCAACACCTGAATATGGACCAAGACAACTTTAACAAAAGTCTGAATCAGCGTCAGATGACCCTCCATGTCTCTGCAGTGAAACACAACCTGCAGTTCCTCTGACGTCCACCTGAGGCTGGCTCCAGAAGTGAGTCAGTCTCCATAAGTCCCCATGTCCAAATGTCCACAGCAGAAATAAACTTGTTTACATCACATTAATGTCTGAAACAGGCTCTGACTCAAAATTATGAAACACTGTAAATCTTTGCCAGGTCCGACAGATCACACAGAGCGTCTGCATGAATCAGAGCTTGACCCTCGACTGCTACGACCACTAAAGGTGCCCTTGAGCGAGGCCCTGAACCCCCCGGCTGCTCGGAGGAGGCGCTCGGTGTGTGGAGGCTCTGGACTGAATCCAGCTGTTTGATGTGTGAAGCAGGGCGTTCCACACAAACTCCACCGCTTCATTAAAGAGTCAAACCACCGTCACCACGTCAGCAGAGCCTCCATCATGTCACAGTGACAGCACACAGGCAGGAGGAGGTGGAGGATGTACGGGGAGGTTTTGAACACAGAGGTGGATGTGACCTGCTGATGCAGCGACACACATGAATCTCCATGACGACTGAGGACTGACTGTTAGCTTATGAAATCACCTTCAGGCTACCAGCTAGTTAGCCTGTCATCATGGTTTTTTAGCGTCTCGCTCTCCGCAGGCCGAAGCGAGTGACCGTCAGTCCAAACAAACACTGATGTCCATCTGAGCAGAGCTCCAGAGAAAAGGCTGAAGAGAGGGAGGATGGCCTCTCCCCCCTCCCCCCTCATGAACCGGAGCCGATGACAATAGCTTCTAAACCAGGGCACGCCAGACATCCTGACAAAGGCAGGCAGGCTCCTCCCAAGCTGCTCCCAGATAAACATAGCCACAGGGAGAGGGCAGCAGCCGGCGATGTGCCGACGGTGCCGTGTCCACAGCAGAAGCCATAAAACGAAGCTGTGACACCGTGCGCGGCTCCAATGCAGTCAGAAAACACAACGCTGTCACGGTAAAATGAAATCCTGCAACGTGCTCAGCTCGTACTCACATGTAGGCAGGCGAGAGGGGTGAGGACCTGGATGTCTTAAGAACTGGCACTGGGAATTTCCAGCTGACGGGAGAACCGCTTTTCCATTTCAACGGCATGTTGTTGTCACCAGAATGGTGCTACAGCAACACCAGCAGCAAAGAGCATTTCCATGAAAAGCTTTCCAATGCAGTCGTCCATCCCACTCTGCCCACACCATTGAAGGGGGAGGGAGAGCGGCAGCAGCGGCGCTCTGAGCAGGCGGTGCAGGCTACAGTCGGGGTTGTGACTTTAGCGGCAGCACTGAGAAGCCAATAGATTGCATCCACCACGACTGCTCGCCCTGCTGCTGCATTCACGGCTGGCTCGTGGAGGAGGGGGGGGGCAAGCCCTGCCTTCCCATCAGCCTCTCTGGCTCTGCGAGGAAACAGCAGCTGAGCAACAGTGCCACCTTGTTAACGGAGACGTCATTACAGCTCAGAGCTTTCTATGAAGAGAGAGCACTGTGAAAATACATGAGACAAGAATAACCACATGTTACAGCTTCTGTTTGAAGACCTGAACTCTGAACTGTCTGTGAGACCATCAATGTGTTTCTCTGCATTTATTTACAGTTTGACTGTTATTTGAATCAGTGTATTTGACTGTTTTTTGATTTATTTATATTTTTACAGTGTGGAGCTGCAGAACAAAGAAGGAAAATGATGAAATGAAACATTTTAAAGACTTTGAATCATGTTCATCAGCAGCTCTGCAGACGTGTCGTCATTCTGCTGGATTCAGCAGCGAACAGATAAATGTTTTAATATTTTAATATCTGAATATTAGCTCTTCACCATACGCTCTGCGGCGTTCCAACTTCTCAGACTTGGACGCCTCGAAGACAAATTAACGGATAATTCTCAAACATGTTTGCAAATTCCACAACAACATTTTTACACATGTCGTTTTGGACTCGCCTGCACAGAACACACAGCTGTTCCTGCGGTGCGTTCAGGGACGCAGGCTGCCGCGGTGCGTTCAGGGACCGAGCTCCCAGCGATCATGTTCAATGCGGTTCTGATCCTCAGATTCTGATGCTGGTCTGCAGTGAGGCTCTGCTGGGTCCGGACAGGTGACACCACTCTCTGTAAATCCTGATCTCACCTGAGCAAAGAGCTGATCCTGGACCAGCCTCACGTTTCAGTCTAACCACAGAGATCCTGTGGTTCCATGACACCAAGACGCCCCAACAGTCTGTTGGAGTATTCCATAACCACGCCTATCTGGACCCCCACCCACACACCCACACGTTCAGGTCTGTCCTCTGGACTCCACAGAGAGGTGGAGGAGAGGTGGATGTTAGCTCAGCTGACCTCCATCATGGACCACACCTCTCCACCTCTACATGACACTGTGGGTCTCTGAGCAGCTCCATCAGCAGCAGACTGCTTCACCCACTTTGTAAGAAGGAGAGGTTCAGCAGGTCCATCATCAAAACACCACCTGCACCACCTGCTCCACCTGATCATGGTGTAGTTTCTGTTCCCGTCTCTACTCACTGCTACTCACCATGGCTTTATCTTTATTAATTTCATCTGTATTTAAATTTCTATTCCGATTACTTACAATGTACAGTATTATTTAAACCATGGTGACTTTACCTTACAATACTTTACGTATTCGTAATACGTTTGTTTTATAGTTTAGATACGTCTGCCTGTTCGTCGTTCTTTAATTCTGTGTGTACATTACTCTCTGCTGCTGTAATAAGTGTACAGTAATCTAACAACATGTCAACATGCTGCTCAACCCACCAAGCAACAACCAGACGCTTCATGTGCTCTATGTATTTAGAGCAGGACGTGCGTACCTGCTCAGGTAGGATAATATTCACAGAGTTTATCTGAGACCTTCGATTAGAGACGAGTGATGTCGACTCAGTTTTGATCTGCGGAGCACTCGAGATGGACGCGGTGTGACGACACATGTCACGACTTCAGAGTTTAATAAACGTGAGTGAAGAGCAACAGATCAGAAATTTAAAGACGAGAACTGAGGCAGAAAACTGAACCTGAGCCCGTCAGGACAAACAGAAGCTGTCACACTGCAGCACGTTAACACATTAATTACCGATTATTACAGGACGGATTAAAGAAACTTCTCAAAGCACAAAGCTCTGACGCTAGCCCACAAAACCACCTCAGGATCTGCCCCTGCCTATCTCAGCGTCTTACTAAAGGCTCACGTCCCGACCAGGGCGTTACGCTCCGCTCATTCAAACCGTCTAGTTGTACCCTCGCCTCTCACAAAGCGAGGTCACTCTAAACTCTTTTCAAATGGTGGAATGACCGACCAACGTCTGCAAGAACAGCAACATCCCTTTCTACCTTTAAACAACTTGTAGAAACCTTTCTCTGTCCAGAATGCTTCCCTGCCTAAAACTAACAAACTAACAACTACTCTGTGTCAGCTCATGTCCTCCTCTGTAAGTCGCTTTGGATAAAAGCGTCTGCTAAATGTAATGTAATGTAATGTAATGTAATGTAAAAAGAAACTTCTCCATCAAACATCAAACTATATATCAGCTGATGACCCGCTGTTCTCAGGCTGAACGTTTGACTCGCCACAGTTTTCTGTCCAGACTCAGAACTCTAAGAAATCTGTTTGTTTCACTTCACCTCCTTTATTTCACCTCGTCTGACACAAAAAAACTTTATTAGCATCATTTTAAGGTCAAACACGTCTTTGAATGATTTCATGTATCGATCATCAGACTAACGAATGCTTCAGTGAAATGTCTGGAATCATAAATTACCAACATGATGCGAGACGTCATCACTGATGACAGCTGATTACATCTCGTTAGAAGTCACTGACTAATTAAACACAGTCGGTTCGTGAAGTCTGACTCAGTTTCTATGAGAAGACGTCCTAACGAGACACACACACACACACACACACACACACACACACACACATGTGTGTGTGTGTGTGTGTGTGTGTGAGTGTGTGTGAGGCGGTCTGACTGTTTCTAGGAGCAGGTCAGCTCTCGGCACCTTCAGGTGTGCTGAGCTGCCACAGGTGGATTAACGTGAGGCCGTGCTCAGACTCTAATCAGGGATTACCTGATTAACACTTCCTGTTCCAGGTGGACTTCCTGCTGAGGCTGAGAACCGCAGCACGGATTTTTAAACATTAATGCACCTGAACGCAACACAAAGTCTGTGCAACATCACCTCCACGGTGAGTGGGGGAGTGATGTACGGGACGTTACCTGTCATGCAGTCCGATGGGCATCGTCTCCCCTCTGTGCACGGGGTGCTCCATACCCTCGCCAAAACACACCTGGACACACACACACACACACACACACACACACACACACACAGGTAATAACTCAACAATAATAAAATAATGAATCATGTTTTTGTAACGATGTCAAATAAAGTCCCTGCTCTAAATGAAGGTTATTAATTAAACAATGTTAAATCAAACTGAGAAACATTTTTTAAATTTACGTCCTGCAGCAGCACGAGAGAAAACAAAGACTAAAGTTAGACCTGAGCGATAAACCTGAGTTTAAATTAATTAAAAAGTAAAAACTTCTGCTGACAAAGAGAATTATAAAACAAAAAAAAAAAAAACATGTTGAGGTGTCACACACACCTCTGTCTGTCTGTCTGTCTGTCTGTCTGTGCGTGGACACACACCTCTGTCTGTCTGTCTGTGCGTGGACACACACCTCTGTCTGTCTGTCTGTCTGTGCGTGGACACACACCTCTGTCTGTCTGTCTGTCTGTCTGTGCGTGGACACACACCCCTGTCTGTCTGTCTGTCTGTCTGTGCGTGGACACACACCTCTGTCTGTCTGTGCGTGGACACACACCTCTGTCTGTCTGTGCGTGGACACACACCCCTGTCTGTCTGTTACAGGTGAACACCTGATGCTGACAGGTGAGTCACAGGTAAACATAAACATGCTCATTACTCTGCAGCCATGAAGTTTCAGTTTAAAGTGTGTGTGTGTGTGAGCTGTGATGTGACATCACGTGTCTGTCTTTGTCAAACTGGGTTAATTAAAACTAAAATTATCCGTCCGGAGCTCCACCTCCAGCACCGGCTCGGTGTGCGGACTGTGGCCGGCTCAGGTGCAGCCTTCCTGGGCTGCCATGTGGAGCAGAGGTCGGTGAAGTTCCTCATCGAAGTGCTGGAGCCCTTTAAAGCTAAGCTAAGCTACACGCAGAGTTAGCACGCGTGCTAACAGCACTTCATATGACACGCCTGACATTACCCGGGTTAACCCGGGATAACTGTCACTGGAGTGAGCGCTGGTCCGAGCCGAGCCGAGCCGAGCCGAGCTAACTCTCTGGCCATGTTGCCCCTCAGTGGGAGCAGGCTAATGCTAACTAGCTGCTAAACCTTTAACACGGGTTAGCTTCGCGTTAGCCCGGGACAGCCGGTTCCGCCCGGCCCGGTTCGTGCGGACTAACGAGCCGCGTTAGCCTCGGCCAGCTGAGGCGAGTTAGTGGGTTAGTTAGAGTTAGTCTGGGTTAGTTAGTCCGGGTTAGTCTGCTCCAACAAACTGACGCTGTCCGCGGCTTTTCCCGCTTCTTCCAGCCCCCGCGCCGTGTCAGGCAGCGCGTGAGACTTAATTAAAGTTAATTAAACTTTAAAAAGCTCGTTCTCACCTTCAGCACCGAGGAGACAAGGAGACAGGAGACAGGAGACAGGAGACAGGAGACAGCCTGCACCGCGTCCTTGTTTTCCTTCAGCACCTCAAATCCACTTAGCCCCTGCGGAGCCTCCTTCACACGTTCATCCAATCAGGACGCGCTTTGCTGCGCGAGCCGGAGCTTCCGAACTTTCCATTGGTGGAAGAGTATGGCAATCTTTTCTCATTGGCTTAAAACTTCCGTTACTAAATAAAGTGTTTGTAAAGAGGAGTCGAGTTTCTGACAGAGTGAGAGCTCACTGATATTATTATTATTATTATTACAGTTATTATTATTATGTCAGCCCACAGATATTATTTTTATTATTACTGATATTAATATTATTATTATTGTTCTTGTTGTTATTATGTCTAATTTATATATATATATATATATTTGTTTATTTATTATTCTTAGTATTATCGTCACCACCATCATCATTATTATTAGTGACGAGTGCCGTAGGAAATTTTCTGGAGGAAAGCAGAAGTCACGTTTCTCTCTCTCTCTCTGAGGGCACATTTCTTCATTCATCGACACAATCGACTATGTAGACGATCAGGAAGGGCTCATCCTGCTTGTAGTTAAGCCGGTTCAATGATTGGAAATACGGTTTGGTCATAAATCCTTCCTGTTCAGCATTTTGTCTCAGTCTCTAACTGACATTCTAACAGGTGCAGTACCTGCTTCCCTGATTACAGTTGGTCCTGGTTGCTTGGCAACCTGAGCCTGCTTGAAGGAAGAGAGGGGTAGGGGCCAGCAGGCAGAAGCCGAGCGGCGGCCATTTTAGTAGTTCATGGCACTTAATTTGAACCTGTCTGTGTAAAATGGCAGACAGAGACAGCAGAGCGTTAGCCTGTTAGTGCAAGCTGTAAAGACATGCTATTTGCAAACATTAGCGACCAATGCTAAAATTAGTGTTAAATACATGTTAATTACTAACATGTTAAACACAACATGCTAATGTTAATTGGTAACGCGTCAGGGCATCAGCAATAACATACTAATGTTAACATGCTCATGTTAACTCTAACAGGTGCAGATTAGCTGCTGCTGATTAGGTCCTGGTTGCTTGGCAACCTCAGCCTGCTTAAAGGAGGAGGGGGGGGGGCAGCAGGCAGAAGCCGAGCGGCAGCCATTTTAGTAGTTCTTGGCACTTAATTTAAACTTGTCTGTCTAAAATGGCACACAGTAACAGCAGAGCAGCTAGCACGTTAGCGCTAGCTACTCTGCTGTCAAATTGTACACAAACTCTTCAACTATTAAACTCGTATTTAATATTCTACCAATTATTAAACTTTTTCTACAAATATTTTACTTTTTGAAATCCATTATACAAACTTCAAATCTTTATACAGACCTACAATTTAAACTACCTCTCCTTCTACTACAGAGTTCAGTCAAACTACACAGTTCACCAAGATCTTGTACTATTACTATTACTCTCTACAATTCTACCTTTTCATCTAAATTAAATAAATGCTACTTGCTAACATGCTAATGCTAACAACAAGCGTGTCAGTTCTAGCAATTAGCATTAGCCACTAAGAATTAAATATATGCTAATGTAACATGCTAAAGCTAACATCCTAATGATAATTGCTAGCACGCTGTCTGTCTAAAATGACAGACAATGACAGCAGAGCAGCTAGCGCGTTAACAATTACCATTAGCCATTATGTATTAAATACATGCTCACTGCTAACATGCTAATGTTAACATGGTAATGCTAACATGCTAATGTTAATTGCTAGCACGTTAATGCTAGCCACTCATTTTCAGGCACTAAGAATACATGCTAATGTTAACATGCTAACGATAATTGCTGGCACGTCAGAGACAGCAGAGCAGCTAGCGCGTTAGTGCTAGCTGTAAAGACATTCTAACTGTGGCTAATGCTATTATTAATTTAAATGCTAATATACTAATTAACATTAGCCACTAAAAATTAAAGACATGGTAATTGTTAACAGGCTAATGTTAATTAGTTAACTGCTCCTGTGTCTAAATAAACATGTTAAAAATGGCTATTTGAGGTGTGCATACAGACCCCCGGCAACAGCCCACTCGTCACTCTCAAAATTTCTCCGGAAATTTTCTAGTTATTGTTATAACTTCATTAACTCATGTGTCGTGTTATAACTGACTTAAATACGTAGACTCAGAGGATGTTTGTAAAAAGCAGATGTCACTCTGAAGCAACAAGAATCTATAGATTCATCATTTATAATCTGACCCAAACAAACAGTAACATAATGTATGCACTCATTAAAATGCATCGAGACTCTTTCAATAATCACTCCTCCACCTCCTGCTCCACCTCTCAATGTGTCTGCCTCCATCCTGTGTGTATGGATGGGACCTGCAGCTGATAATTGATGTGCATATTTTATCACCTCATTAAGAATCATCAGACTGATGTACAGTCACCTGTAATTACACCTCATAGTCTCTCTGCATTATTTACATTGTTTCTAATTATCGCTGTGATTGACCTTAAGGTTGAAGAAAACTGAAGATTTAAACAAATACAGCCAAACATGACACACCATTGTTGTGGAAACTTTCTTCTGCTGCTGGTGAAGAATGAAATAGAGACTTCTGCCGGCCGACAAGGTTTTTATTTTCTTTGCAAAGAAAAGGTCATTTCCTTTAACACCATGGTCACTGACATGATGTGACACCTGAGACACAGCAGATCAACAGCTTGACCAACCATGACACTGAAACATGATCAGTGAAAGACTTACTGCAGAAATATCAAAGATACAGATACAGAGTTCATTTGAGTAAAGTGTGAAATGTCTTCTGTCATATATTACATATGTTTCTATATTATTAAACTTAAGATGTTACTGTTCATTTATTCCATTTTATTTTTTGTCCTCACTATGTGGATGCCATAATTAAAAGATAAGATTAGATCGACTTTATTGATCCCACAACTATAAACTGTAAATAAATGTAGATTGTGTCTGACAGACATTAATAAAAGAAGAAGAAGAAGAAGATATACTTTATTAATCCCACAGTGGGGAAATTGTCTTTTCACTCTATTCTTTATTTTACATGCATTTTTAATCCGGACACATACACGTGCAGTACATGCAAAAGGCTCCACAAACTTCTCAGTATCATGGACAACAACTCTCATCATTGCATGACCTCCTGCTCAACAACAGACCAGTTCAGTCGGAGACTCGTGCAGCTCCACTGTAAAAACTACAGGAAGTCATTCCTACCAGCTGTGCAGAGAGAGGACACTCATCTGATTGATTGACATAATATTCAAGTTATTGCACAAGAGTCAATATGTATATTACATACATATACATACATATGTATATTATTACTATTATAATATATATATTCTATGGTAGAACCATATGAGTTTATTCTATTTATACTGTTTGTCTCATGCCTAAGAAGTCATGTGACAGCTGTTTGAATGGAGCACCTGTTAAGTTTATAAAGTTTAAGTTACATTTAAATAGTCACCTCCTGGGCACTGCCGAGGTGCCCTTAGGCAAGGCACCGAATCCCCCGGGGGGAGGGCTGCCCATCACTGCACCTTCTCTCCACATTGCATGTCTACGAGCAGTTTGTACTGTGTGTGTGTGTGTGTGTGTGTGTGTGTGTGTGTGTGTGTGTTAAAAAGTATTTCCTCTTCTTTAAATGAGTAGACAGCAAAAGACAGAAACAAACAAAAACTTTATCAGATTACAAGAACACATTAAACAGGTAAACTAGGACCGTGTAATGAAATCAGGTGGGAAGGTGACGTCATTTTAAACAGGTGTGTTCAGTGCAGACAAACATCATGTCACGTGACAGCCCCGCCCTCCTGCAGTTCTTCAGCGCGTCCAGCAGGGGGTGACGTCATCACGCACGGCGTGCCTCAGCCCCGCCCTCTGCCTCGGTGCTAGCAGTTGTTAGCCGCTAGCTGCTAGCTGTTTGTTTATGACGCGGCTCCGTTAGCCCGGCAGCTAACCCGACATCTAACCCGGTTTAACCCGGTCTGTGTCGGGCTCTAGAACGAGTCTTTTCGCGCCTTCTCTCACCGTGACCCGCGCGGCGTCATAAAAGACGCGGGAAGAAGCTGGTTAGCCGGTTAGCTCGTTAGCATTAGGCGTTGGTCAGGTTACATTAGCCTAGCTCCGAGGCTAGCACCGTGTAACGTTATGACGTGACGTCACACCGGAGAGCGGCTGTTTGTGACGAAGTCAATAAAAAAAACCGTGAGACAAGTCTGGAGCAGAGGACAGGACAGGTGCGCGCGAGACACCTGCACGCGCACAGGTAGGGCTTACCTGGACACGAGCTAACAGGAGCTAACGGGGAGCTAGTTTGATGTTAGCATGGCGTCAGACACGAGCGACACGGAGGACTTCTTCTACGACGCCGCCGAGGACGTGAACTTCTCCCCGTCACCTAAAGTGTGAGTTTAACCACGAGCTGCGTCATTTCCGCCGCTCTCACCTCACCTGTCGTGACGTAGAAACACGCAGACAGGTGACGGCTAACGGTCAGTTAGCACGGAGCCTCTGGTTTATGTTAATTTATGTTAATTAAGCGTTATAGTGTGAGGCAGCAAACAGCTGTTCAATCCAGACAGGTAGGTCACATGACCACGTGACACCTGATCAACAGCCAAACGGGACACACCTGGAAAACATCATGACACGTCACTGTGACGTGTCACCACCTGTCTCATTGTTTCTGACGTGATGTCACGAGCTGACTCAGCTGCTGTTTAAATGTTTAATTAATAATTAATTAGAAGGTGTGATCATCAGAGCTCCAGTCTGGGTTTAATTAACCTTAATTAAGAAGAACTGGTCAGGTGTGTTTTCTAACTGTGTGTCCTCTGTGTGTTTTCAGGTCACCTGCAAAGTTTGCCATTCCCTCGCCTCAGGTGTGTTTACCGTCACTGTTGAAACAAGACGTTATCTGCTGAGTCGCTGTTGTTGCTGAAGCGTTGTTTTAACGTTAAATGAACAGTGTGACGCTGTGTGGAGGTGACGGCTCACCTGAAGGTGACGGCTCACCTGAAGGTGACACAGTAACACGGTCATGACTAGTAACGATACACTCAACTAGGGCTGCCACGATTAGTCACGATTATTTTAACAAACAACGAAAAAACAAGCTTTACAGCGGCCGCCCCTTTGCGGGACAGTGAATTTACGCATGATCCGATTAGTCGACTATCAAAATAATCGTTTGTGTCACTCTGCACATCTGAGGTGATTCTTTACAGAGACTCTCAAACAGTTTGTTTATAAAAAACTTAAAACAAAAAACACATTTCTCCTTTCTTCAGAAATGTGCAGTTTTCCTCTCGAGGTGGCGTAAACGTTACTTTGGCGGCTGATATGTTTCTGCATGTTGCTCGTGTTGTTGCTGCATGTTGCTCGTGTTTCTGCATACTGCTCGTGTTTCTGCTGCATGTTGCTCGTGTTGCTGCATGTTGCTCGTGTTTCTGCATACTGCTCGTGTTGCTGCATGTTGCTCGTGTTGCTGCATGTTGCTCGTGTTGCTGCATGTTGCTCGTGTTGCTCGTGTTTCTGCATGTTGCTCGTGTTTCTGCATACTGCTCGTGTTGCTGCATGTTGCTCGTGTTGCTGCATGTTGCTCGTGTTGCTGCATGTTGCTCGTGTTTCTGCATGTTGCTCGTGTTGCTCGTGTTGGTTTAGTCTGTTTCTCACGTTGTATTTGTGAACATAGGGAATCCAAAATGCTTCACACAGCTGATTTCAAGCTGCTCGCTGCGTCCTCTGTGTCTTCCCTCGCTCTGTCTCCGTACCTACGTAGTGACGTGAGTCACGTGACAAATGAATCACGAACCAGTGACTTTTTTAACGTAACGTAAAAAAAAGGACATATCCTACTTCTCTCGCATTCGCAAAGAATCGCGACTCATATTTTCTGTCAACCGATGAATCGTCACATCTGTACCGATTTTTAATCGTGTCACGATGCATCGTTACATCTCTGGTCATGACTCTGTGCAGCGCTGATCCGGTTCATGTAAATGAGATGCAAATGAGTCAGCTGGCCTCTGTCACAGATGTTTGATCAGATCGGTGTGTTTATCTTCAGCTTTCCCCGAGGTCAGTGAACGCAGCACCAGATGTGAGCTGTGCAGCAGCTTCATCTGAGACTCAACAAGACGACTCCCTGCTGGTACGATGACACAGACAGACACACACACACAGACACACACACACTCACACAGACACACACACACTCTCACAGTGTGTAACCAGCTCTTATTTCCACTTCCTGTCAGATCATCGACAGCATCATCGAGGAGAGTCAGAAGGGAAGCGTGGCCGATGATGGCGCTGATGTCGGCGGCGTTGCCGAGGTGTCGCAGCTTTTGAATCAGCTCCACGTCGACGTCCGAGCGGAGGCGGAGCCACAGGATGCAGCTCAGGAAGTTCCTGCGGCGTCGGCAGCACCGCCTGTCGAGCCTCCGCCTGTCCAAGAAGAACAACAGGAAGTTAACGGAGCGTGCTGTCCGCCTGCTGCTGGACCCACAGAACCTCCAGGACCGGCAGCCGAGTCACAAGCGGTTCAGCCTCCGGACATCACGAGCACCGTGGGACAGAGTCAGCCTGACGGGGCGGTGGCTGACGGGGAGCCTGAGCAGAGACCTGCAGATATCTTAGACCAGGTCCCATTAACGGACCGGCAGGCCGACTCGGACTCGTCCGGGCCCATGAAACCGCCACGGCAGTTCACAGTGGAACCGGACATTGTAGCCAGCACCAAGAAGCCTCCGCCCTCACGGCCACCCCCTCCCAGCGGAGGTCCTCCACCCAGACCGCCTCCGCCGGCCTGGCAGAGTCTGCCATCCAAGAAATCTCAGGAGTGTCTGAGGCTGAGCGGGCTGGAAGGTAAGAGCACGCACAGGAAGTGACATCACAGACCTTCTGATGTCAGACAGTCGCAGTGAAGTGTTGTCTGTCCGTCCTTCAGTGTCCACGGTCTGTCCGGTCAGCAGCGACGCCCTCGAGCCGTCCGGCCTCGTGTCTCCGAGCAGCACCGTGAGGAGTCTAACCAAAGAGCTGCAGCATTCCCTGGACCTGGCCAGCGCCACCAGTGGAGACAAAGTGGTGACAGCACAGGTGAGTGAAGTCCAGATCCAGATCGTCGGAACGGGACATGAAGGACGTCAAGGAGACGTTTGTTTATCTGTCTCTGACGTTTCAGGAAAATGAGGACGAGCAGACGTTGTCTCCGAGCGGAGGACAAACTCCAGGACCTCAACGTCCACGATCCAACTCTGGAAGAGAACTCACAGATGAAGTGAGTTCACACAACTCTGCACACTGCTCACACCAACCCTTCACACACTACATGAGTGTGCGTGTGTGTGTGTGTGTGTTACAGGAGATCTTGGCCAGTGTGATGATCAAGAATCTGGACACCGGGGAGGAGATCCCTCTGATCCAGGCCGAGGAGAAGCTTCCTGCCGGGATCAACCCGCTCACTCTGCACATCATGAGGAGGACCAAGGAGTACATCACGTGAGCACACGCACGAGTTCTAACGTTACGTCACATGTATGCAACGTGTTTAAGGCCTCCGTCCGAGGCGCCGTCGATCTTCAGCTGCTGCTTCTGAAACTCTTTAAAGTGTGATGGTGGAGAAAACAAACGTCCTCTTTGTCACATGACGTCTGGTTTCCTCTCAGGAACGATGCAGCTCAGTCGGACGACGACGAGAAGTCTCAGGCTCCGCTGGCGGACTCAGACGGAGGGAAGCTGAAGCAGAAAACGTGAGGACGGCGGCGATGGACGATTCTTCTGGTTTTATTCTGCAGAACTAAAATAATAATGAATCTTCTGTTTCTGTCTCAGAACTCAGTTTAAGAAATTTTTGGGGAAATCTGTGAAGAAAGCGAAACACCTGGCGGAGGAGTACGGAGAGAAGGCGGTCAACAAAGTGAAGAGTGTTCGAGACGAAGGTAACGGAGGTCACGTGATCTGTGACGGACAGAACCGACCAATCAGATCACTTCTTTATTTTTCTGGTTCTGAAGTACTGTTTGTTATACATATGTTCTGATAATGTTCTCCTGACGTTCTGCTGTTCTGGGCGTGCTCAGTGTTCCACACGGATCAGGACGACCCGTCCTCGAGTGACGATGAGGGCATGCCGTACACTCGGCCCGCCAAGTTCAAGGCTGCTCACAGCTTTAAGGGTCCGTTTGACTTCGACCAGATCAAGGTGGTCCAGGACCTGAGCGGGGAGCACATGGTGAGATGATGTCACTGATGACTCAGAGAGCTGATGAACCAATCACAGCCCGTCTCACAGTCTGTCTGTCCCTCAGGGCGCCGTTTGGACCATGAAGTTCTCTCACTGCGGGAGGCTGCTGGCCACCGCGGGTCAGGACAATGTGGTCCGGATCTGGGTCCTGAAGACCGCCTTCGACTACTTCAACAACATGAGGTTAAAGTACAACACTGAAGGTAACGTGACATCATCAGCGTCTGATTGGACGGTTGGTCCTTCCTGTCCGATGCTCAGCTCTTTGTTTGGATCCTGCAGGTCGAGTTTCACCTTCCCCGTCTCAGGAAAGTCTCTGTTCGTCTAAATCTGACGACCCCGGGGTGAGTGACGCCACGCGCCGTCTGATTGGTTACATCGTCAGACTTCCTGTTTTCATCCGACGCTCTCGTTTCAGGCGAGTGGTGTTCCAGACGACCCCGAGACCGAAGACAGGAACGCTCCTTTCCGCCAGGTTCCCTTCTGCAAGTATAAAGGACACACAGCCGACCTGCTGGACCTGTCCTGGTCCAAGGTGAGACCTGCTGCTGTCTGTTCACGCGTCTGTCCTCGTCTTTGTCCTGCTTCTATCCCGTCTCTCTTTGTCTCCCTCAGAACTTCTTCCTGCTCTCGTCGTCCATGGATAAAACGGTCAGATTGTGGCACATCTCCAGGAGAGAGTGTCTCTGCTGCTTCCAGCACATCGACTTCGTCACAGCCATCGCCTTCCACCCCAGAGTGAGTCACCTCGCTCCTCAGCGCTCTTATTTTGGCGGTGTTTGTCGTTAACGCTTGCTTCCTATCTCTCAGGATGACCGATACTTTTTAAGCGGCTCTCTGGACGGGAAGCTGCGTCTCTGGAACATTCCTGACAAGAAGGTGGCGCTGTGGAACGAGGTGGACGGACAGACGCGCCTCATCACTGCTGCCAACTTCTGCCAGAACGGGAAGTACGCCGTCATCGGGACGTACGACGGACGCTGCATCTTCTACGACACCGAGGTGACGAGAGCGCCGAGCCGCGTCGATCTGCTGAGTCATTAATTTATTCGTCATCATTGACGGTTTGTTTGTGTTTGAATATTTCAGCGTCTGAAGTATCACACTCAGATCCACGTCAGGTCGACCAGAGGGAGGAACAAGGTCGGACGTAAAATCACCGGCATCGAACCTTTACCTGGAGAGAACAAGGTGTCACCTGACCTCGCACTGTGTGACCTCACACATCAGATTAATGATGTCACACGTTCAATAACAAACGCTCTCCTCGCTCACAGATTTTGGTGACCTCAAACGATTCCCGTATCCGCCTCTACGACCTGCGTGACTTGTCTTTGTCCATGAAGTACAAAGGTTACGTGAACAGCAGCAGTCAGATCAAGGCGAGCTTCAGGTGAGGACGTCCAGGTGTGCTCAGGCTCGGACTCAGGTTCAGGTTCAGGTTCATCCAGCTGGCCCTGCCGTACACTGCCTCACTTTGAAGTCTTTGTGCTGTTAAACTTTTGCTCTGATGTCACTTCCTGCAGTCACGACTACTCGTTCATCGTCAGCGGCTCGGAGGACAGGTACGTCTACATCTGGAGCACCTACCACGACCTGAGCAAGTTCACGTCCGTAAGACGGGACCGCAATGACTTCTGGGAAGGGATTAAAGGTAGCTGTGCAGCATTAATGACCTGACGATCTGATTCATTATGACCGATCACTGAAGCTCCGCTCTCCTTCAGCTCACAACGCCGTCGTCACCTCAGCCATCTTTGCACCGCACCCCGGCCTCATCGTCCCCCAGGAGAGCGGCGCCGAGAAACCAGAGGCCGAGTGCAAGAGTCTGGACTCCACCGACTCTGAGACGATACCCTCAGGTACGCCTGCATCCACCCACCTGTCCATCCACCCACCTGTCCATCCACCCACCTGTCCATCCACCTGTCATGTGTCAGCTCTTTAAATGACTTGTCTGTTCACAGGAGCCCTGAAGACGGATCACACCGAGGTTCTGCTCTCGGCGGACTTCACCGGAGCCATCAAGGTCTTCATCAATGTAAAAAAGTACTGAGCACTTGAGAGGCTGTCGGTTCGACCCGCTCAGGCCCGTCTGTCAGAGTCCAGTCCTCCGGATGAAGGACGGCCCGTCAGCGGCCAGATAACGTCACCAACTACCTAACGGCTAACGCTCTGAGCTAACGAAGAGCGCGTGAACAGGGACCTAAACTGGAGGACGGAGCGGGTGGAGAACTGTGCGGACAGACGACACCTTCTCTTTTATATCTTTAATACCAGGCGACTGTGAACTGTGTGTGTGTGTGTGTGTGTGTGTGTGTGTGTGTGTGTGAGCAGAGTCTGTTCAGGTATGTATGTGGACATTCACAGTATCGGTATGAGCACCTTACTCGTCTCTTCTGCTCCACATCAGAGAAATTAACTCGTCGGTCTGATTTTAACGTTGTGTGTCTGTTCTGACAGAAACGTGTTGCAAACGTTCTTTCAATGATTCGTGCCTCCAGAAATCTGCATCGCTTTTCTAAACTCGGCGTCTGAAGCTTCGAACTTTAAACTGCAGCAGAATAACTTTAACTTCAGTCTTTGTCTTTTCTAAACTGTCGATGAAAGCACATCTCTGATCCAACACTTTGTAAAACAAACAAATGATGCTCCATTAATTTCAAAATAAAACACAAAGTCCAAGACCCAGACCTCCTTTGATCACACACACACACACTGTAACACACACACACAATGTAACACACACAGTAACACACACACACACAATGTCACACACACACAATGTAACACACACTCTAACACACACTAACGCACACAGTAACACACACACAGTGTAACACACACACTGTAACACACACACACACAGTAACACACACTGTAACACACACACAGTAACACGCTGTAACACACACAGTAACATACACAGTAACACGCTGTAACACACACAGTAACATATACTGTAACACAGTAACACACACACAGTAACACACGCTGTAACACATACAGTACCACACACACACAGTAACACACGCTGTAACACAGTAACACACAGTAACACACAGTAACACACGCTGTAACACAGTAACATACAGTAACACAGTAACACACACACACTAACACACACTAACACACACACAGTAACATATACAGTAACACAGTAACACACACACAGTAACACACGCTGTAACACAGTAACACAGTAACACACAGTAACATATACAGTAACACACTAACACACACACAGTAACACAGTAACACACACACAGTAACACACGCTGTAACACATACAGTAACACACACAGTAACACACGCTGTAACACAGTAACACACAGTAACATACAGTAACACACGCTGTAACACAGTAACACACAGTAACATACAGTAACACACGCTGTAACACAGTTACACACAGTAACATATACAGTAACACACAGTAACACACTAACACACACAGTAACACACACGGTAACACAGTAACATACAGTAACACACAGTAACACACTGTAACACAGTAACATATACAGTAACACACACAGTAACACACACAGTAACACACAGTAACACACACACACAGTAACACACACACACAGTAACACACAGTAACATACAGTAACACACAGTAACATACACACACAGTAACATACAGTAACACACAGTAACATACACACACAGTAACATACAGTAACACACAGTAACACACACACACAGTAACACACACACACAGTAACACACAGTAACATACAGTAACATACAGTAACACACAGTAACACACTGTAACACAGTAACATATACAGTAACACACACAGTAACACACACAGTAACACACAGTAACACACACACACAGTAACACACATACACAGTAACACACAGTAACATACAGTAACACACGCTGTAACACAGTTACACACAGTAACATATACAGTAACACACAGTAACACACTAACACACACAGTAACACACACGGTAACACAGTAACATACAGTAACATATACAGTAACACACACAGTAACACACACAGTAACACACAGTAACACACACACACAGTAACACACACACACAGTAACACACACACTGTAACACACACGGTAACACAGTAACATACAGTAACACACTGTAACACAGTAACATACAGTAACACACACACAACACCACCTGTAACACAACACTAACCACAAACACACACAGTGTAACACACACAGTAACACACACACACAGTAACACACACACACAGTAACACACACACAGTAACACACACACACTGTAACACACACAGTAACACACACACTGTAACACAGTAACATATACAGTAACACACACTAACACACACACTGTAACACACAGTGTAACACACACACACAGTAACACACACACTGTAACACACACACACTGTAACACACACACACACTGTAACACACACACTGTAACACACACTAACACACACACAGTAACATACACAGTAACACGCTGTAACACACACAGTAACACACACTAACACACACACAGTAACATATACAGTAACACAGTAACACACACACAGTAACACACACTGTAACACAGTAACACACACACAGTAACACACGCTGTAACACATACAGTAACACACACAGTAACACACGCTGTAACACAGTAACACACAGTAACATACAGTAACACACGCTGTAACACAGTAACACACACACAGTAACACACACTGTAACACAGTAACACACACACAGTAACACACGCTGTAACACATACAGTAACACACAGTAACACACGCTGTAACACAGTAACACACAGTAACATACAGTAACACACGCTGTAACACAGTTACACACAGTAACATATACAGTAACACACAGTAACATACAGTAACACACGCTGTAACACAGTTACACACAGTAACATATACAGTAACACACAGTAACACACTAACACACACAGTAACACACACGGTAACACAGTAACATACAGTAACACACAGTAACACACTGTAACACAGTAACATATACAGTAACACACACACTAACACACACACTGTAACACACACACTAACACACAGTAACACACACAGTGTAACACACACAGTAACACACACACACAGTAACACACACACACAGTAACACACACACACAGTAACACACACACACTGTAACACACACACACTGTAACACACACGGTAACACAGTAACATACAGTAACACACTGTAACACACACAGTAACACACAGTAACACACACACACAGTAACACACACACACACAGTAACACACACACACAGTAACACACACACACTGTAACACACACACACAGTAACACACACACACTGTAACACACACAGTAACACACACACTGTAACACAGTAACATATACAGTAACACACACTAACACACACACTGTAACACACAGTGTAACACACACACACAGTAACACACACACTGTAACACACACACACTGTAACACACACACAGTAACATATACAGTAACACACACACAGTAACACACACACACAGTAACACACACACAGTAACACACTAACACACACACTGTAACACACGCACACAGTAACACACGCACACTGTAACACACGCACACTGTAACACACACACTAACACACACAGTAACACAGTAACATATACAGTAACACACACACTGTAACACACACACAGTAACACACACACTGTAACACACACACTGTAACACACACACACACAGTAACACACACACTGTGACACACACAGTAACACACTAACACACACAGTAACACGCACACTGTAACACACGCACACTGTAACACACACAGTAACACACTAACACACACAGTAACACACACACACTGTAACACACACACACTAACACACACACTGTAACACACACACTAACACACACACACAGTAACACACACACTGTAACACACACACACTGTAACACACGCACACTGTAACACACGCACACTGTAACACACACACACTGTAACACACGCACACTGTAACACACACACTGTAACACACACACTGTAACACACACACACTGTAACACACACACTGTAACACACACTGTAACACACACACACTGTAACACACACACACACTGTAACACACACACTGTAACACACACACACTGTAACACACACACTGTAACACACACACTGTAACACACACACTGTAACACACACACACACTGTAACACACACTGTAACACACACACACTGTAACACACACACACACTGTAACACACACTGTAACACACGCACACTGTAACACACACACACTGTAACACACACACACTGTAACACACACACTGTAACACACACACACTGTAACACACACACACACTGTAACACACACTGTAACACACACACTGTAACACACACTGGTCACTATCAGTGATTTATTTAGTGTCAGAACTTTGCAGCGACGTTTAAATTTCATTTTAAAAACAAACATTAAAACAAAAATAGAATTAGTTACAGCTCAAACTTCGTCATACAAAAGAGGCGACTCAGCGCAGGTACTGTGAGATCTGGACCCCAGAGCTGTGTCTGATATCCTGCAGGGTCAGCGTGTAAACCAGGATCATGGATGACGAGGTCCAGAGTCAATGTTTGCTCTTCTTTGTCTTCTTGTGGGAGCAATGTGGGGACCGGGACCGGGACTTGGCTGTCTTCTGGTTTGGGGAAGGTGATCGTGAACGTTTGGACCATTTTGGAGACTTTGTCCTGAGAAACAAACGAAAACGTGAAGATTAACCATCTGGACAGAGATCGACCATCGGGACGGAGATCGACCATCTGGACAGAGATCGACCATCTGGACAGAGATCGACCATCGGGACGGAGATCGACGATCTCGACGGAGATCGACGATCTCGACGGAGATCGACTATCGGGACGGAGATCGACCATCTGGACAGAGATCGACCATCTGGACAGAGATCGACCATCGGGACGGAGATCGACGATCTCGACGGAGATCGACGATCTCGACGGAGATCGACTATCGGGACGGAGATCGACCATCTCGACCATTTCGACGGAGATCGACTATCGGGACGGAGATTGACCATCTCGACCATTTCGACGGAGATCAACTATCGGGACGGAGATCGACCATCTCGACGGAGATCGACCATCTGGACGGAGATCGACCATCTGGACGGAGATTGACCATCTGGACGGAGATCGACCATCTGGACGGAGATCGACCATCGGGACGGAGATCGACCATCTGGACGGAGATCGACCATCTGGACGGAGATCAACTATCGGGACGGAGATCGACCATCTCGACGGAGATCGACCATCTGGACGGAGATCGACTATCGGGACGTAGATCGACCGTCTTGACGATCTCGATGGAGATCGGCCATCACGACGGAGATCGACTATCGGGACGGAGATCGACGATCTCGACGATCTCGAGGGAGATCGACCATCTGGACGGAGATCGACCATCGGGACGGAGATCGACCATCGGGACGGAGATCGACCATCGGGACGGAGATCGACCATCTCGACCATCGGGACGGAGATCGACCATCGGGACGGAGATAGACCATCTCGACGGAGATGGACCATCTCGACCATCGGGACGGAGATCGACCATCGGATGGAGATGGACCATCGGATGGAGATCGATCAGATGATTTCATTATACATACAGGAACATGTCAGGCTCTTACTTTGAAGGGGAGATGCTCCTGGACTTCCTGGCGTGGTTGTCAGGGTCTCGACTCCGCCGTCTTCGTCTTCTGTCTCCGTCTTCACTTCTTTTGTTTTTCTCCTTGTCTCTCCTGTCGTCTTTAGACTTCGATGTTTCGTTCTTTTCGTCATCTTTTTCAAACTCCTGAAAGAAAAAAACGAAGAAGTCAAACAAGTTCTCAGGAAATAACCAGATCCCACGAGCTGACAGGAAGCCAGACACAGAATTAGCACAGAATGAATTTTCAAAATAAAACACCCCGATGTAGAAGCACGTTTAGAAGAACATGAACCAGGAAAATGAATTCTGAGCCAGTCAAAGTCTCCCGGTGGTTTGAAGTCGATGCAGGACGGAACAGACAACGTGAGCTCATAGTTTGAGAAGCAGAATGGATCCGTCAGCTCTGCAGGTCATCGTCATCCTGAAGCTCCAACATCTGCCCAGTCGTGCTCGTACGTTAAGTTGTTTCTATTTATAAATTATTTCTGTAGTGAAATCTGTGGCCGAGTTTGCAAATGTATTTTCTGACAAATGTTCAACAACAACAACAACATGACGGTTTGACAACATTACCACACACACTGATGATGCAGAGTATCGAGGTGAGCATCGTTGTTACAGGCTAATGTTGGTCTCTGCTCTGAAGGTTAAAGGTAAACATGAAGCGCACAGTGCTCCACCTTCTGCAGCAGCTTGTTCCTGTAGAGCTCCACCTGTTGTTGGATGCTCATTCCGGACTTCCTCGGCCTCCAACCAGACTCCAGCTCATCCTGAATCTTCATCACCTTCACCTGCGTCACATGGATCTGATCAGTGCTGCGTGTTCACGTGACCACGACGATTCTCTACAGACCGAAGAGGTCGCTCACCTCCAGCTCTCTCAGCCGCTTTCTTTTGCTGTCAGACATCTGGAAACCTCGGAGGGCGCTCTGGAAGTCTGCGCTGTCGTATCGGGACAAACTGCACGAGTCCTCGCTGCTGTTACTCTCCGAGTCCTCGTCTCCTTCCTGTGAGTTGACGCTGTCATCGTGAGGAAGAGGAGACGATGAGTCACCAAACATTTTGACCGTTTGTGTACGCAGACGATTGACGCGGCGACAGAGGCCTCACCTTACATTCACTTCATCTTCACCGCCCCGTGTCGACACCATGTCCCACTTGGACTCCGTCTTGTCTTAGAGAGAAAGGACAAAGATGAGTCACAGACTGAGGACTGAGATGACTCAGAGGGAATCTGGACCTGTGGTACCTTGAAAAACTGTCCCAGGATCAGCTGACTTCTCCCACTTAGACAAAGGCACTCTGGACAGAGGAACGCCGCCGTCGTCCACTGAGGAACAAAAAGAGACAGCCGGGTCAGGACGAGGACTGGTGACACCAGGATCATGGTTCATGTTTGACTCACGAGGCATCCCGTCGATGTCGTCAATGGCAGCTCCTAAAGGAACGCCGTCTATGTCGTCGACGGAGGCTCCGTCCAGCGGGTCCCAGCCCATCGGACACCCATCAAGGTCCTGCACAGGGACTCCGTCCAGAGGTAACCCGCCCAAAGACGAGCCGTCCATCGGCGCCCCGTCCAGATCAACCTGTAAAGAAACAAACGTTGGGTCTTCATGTTCAGACGTCTCACGAACACAAACATCGATCAGCTCACCTCGACCGCCTCGATCTGCTCCCCGACGGGTTTGGTGAAGCCCAGGAAGATGTTCTGGAGGTGGATGAGATACGGCTCCGGGTAGATGGCCCAGTCCTCCCACGCTCTGAAACAGCTCATGACTTTTTGCTGTGGAGACGAGATGAAGATGTTTTTTTTTTTTTTTGTTGTCTCGTTAACTACCATAAATCTCTAGAAAAGGTGGATGTGTTGATTACAGAAGGAGCCTGAGTGGTTTTTAACTTTGTTTAATGTGATGTTTGAGGATTCAGTCGCAGTTTTGAAGGACTGAACGTCTTCGTGATGGACTGGAGTACCTTGAACTGTTCTGCCTGCAGCCGGGCCTGGATGTTTTTGTGTGCTGCGTTCAGGTCTCCAAAGATCTGGGTCAGCTTCGCTTCAAAGCTGCAAACACAGACAGACTGTCGGGTGGAGCAGACATAAAAAGATGGAGTGCTTCTGATGGAGGGAACGTCTCTTACTATTTACGATAATATGAAGCTCCGGCTACTTTGGCACACGAGTTGTGCAAGATGTCCGACACGAGATACAGCCTGGCGACCTGTGGACGGACGAGGTCAGACGTGAGATCAGTGAAACCAGCTGATCTTTGTTTGGATGACGGACGCCGGCTCACCTTCTTCTGAAGCGGCGTCTGAAGCAAAGAGAACGAGTCTGACGTGTCCGACGACTTCCTCTGCGGCGTCTGCTCGCTCCAGACAGAACAGCATGGCCTTGGCGACGTGGTCTCTGCTCGGCGTCAGCTCCTTAAGTAACGTCTGCAGCCTCTGACGGTGTCTGAGTGTGGAGGAGACGCACCGACACACGGAGGTCAAAATAATTCAGACCCACCACAAACATCCAGACTGACTTCAGTCTCTGAGACACAAACATGTCAGTGTACTCACTCCGCTCTGAGCTGCCCTTTCTTCACCTCCTCCTCAGGTGGAGCGTCCTCCTCCTCCGCCCGATCTTCACCTCTCTGAGAGTAGCTGTTCAGGATGGGGGGTCTCCAGATGGAGCCGCCCCGGAACATCCGAAAGTCTGTGGTCCTCCACTCAGTGGGCGGCTCTCCCTGCACAGACATGAACGTGTTTGATGGAGGCAGAATCAGATCAGCTGACTCCGACACAAACAGAAGGTGGAGAAACACACCTGGAGGATGGAGAAGAGTTTCCAGCGATAGTACACGTGATCTTGACTTTTGTTGTCAAAGAGAAACCTGAGAAATAAAAAGCAGCAGATTAAAGTCGCGTCTCAAACCATCACCGGATCAGCTGCAGACACACTCACCTGTAATCTGGATTATTTTTCTCCCGGTTCATGATCACGGCTTCGAACACGTGACCTTCACGCACCACGAACTCGATCATCCTGTGAATGAGGAATAACAGATTCCTGCAGGGCAGAAGAGTCGGTCAGAGCGAGTCTGTTGGACACAGATCTATAAAAACTCCCAGATCCTGTTCAGACAGCTGACGCTGTGTGTGTGTGTGTGTGTGTGTGTGTGTGTGTGTGTGTGTGTGTGTGTGTGTGTGTGTGTGTGTGTGTGCGTGTGCGTGTGTGTGTACCTCTCTGTCGGGATAACCACTTTGACCACAGCCTCGGACAGACTCTGTGGAGTCAGATCAGACATGAGTCATTTCAAAGTTCAGGTGACTCGTGGTCGGCGTCCTTTAACAAAGAAACACGAACACGCCTCGTTAAACACGTTCCGGGTCCCGTTACCTTGTCGAGGTCTCCTTTGGATACGCCCAGCGGCTTGGTGAAGTCGTTGCGGAAGCGATCCCTCGGCTGAGCGTTGAAGGGCAGACCGGACGGAGGCGGCGGCGTGGCCCTCACCCCGACCGGCGTGTAGAGAGGCTGAGGAGGGATGCGAGCCGGTTTCCCCCAGCCCAGCTTCATCTCAAAGCCCATGATCACTTTACCTGCATGACAAACAGTCGGTCAGCACGTGGCGAGCAGCCATCCGGTCCGTAAATCAAAGTCCAGCGCCGTACCGTCCAGCGCCGCCAAAGCTCGCTCTGCATCTTTCCGGGTCATGAACGCTACGAAGGCTCGGTTGGAGGTCCGGCAGCGCTCCTCGTCCGTGCGTGGCCACATGATCTTCACGCTGGCCAGCGGGCCGTGCTTTCCAAACTCTTTGCAGAGCATCTCCTCGTTCATCTGGAGACACACACAACAGTCAGAACCTTCGTCCACGCCGAGCCGAGCCGAGCTCAGCCAATCAGAGCCTGCGTCCTCGCCTGCGTCCTCGCTCACCTTCGGGCTGATGCAGCTGATGTAGAGGTTGGTGGTGGTCGGCACGGTGAGGTCATCGTACAGCGCTGTGGAACGAGGTGAGCGAGGGTTACAGGTGAACAGGTGAGCGAGGGTTACAGGTGAACAGGTGAGCGAGGGTTACAGGTGAACAGGTGAGCGAGGGTACAGGTGAACAGGTGAGCGAGGGTTACAGGTGAACAGGTGAGCGAGGGTTACAGGTGAACAGGTGAGCGAGGGTTACAGGTGAACAGGTGAGCGAGGGTTACAGGTGAACAGGTGAGCGAGGGTTACAGGTGAACAACAGACAAACATTAAAACAGGAGGAGACTCTTACTCGATCGTCCTGACAGCAGGACGTCCAGATCTCCTCCTCCTCCGTCAGTCTTCTTCCTCTTGTGTCTTTCCTCACGCTCCTCTTGTATTCTGCAGATTTCAGACATAAAGACAAAACAAACAGTCTTTGGACAGTCTCAGTCTTTGGACAGTCTCAGTCTTTGGACAATCTGAGAGACTTTAAAGACATGATCAGTCCGTGGACAGTCTCAGAGACTTTAAAGACACAAACAGTTTTGGACAGTCTGAAAGAATTTAAAGACAGGATCAGTCTGTGGACAGTCTCAGTCTTTGGACAGTCTCGGAGACTTTAGAGACAGGATCAGTCCTTGGACAGTCTCAGTCTTTGGACAGTCTCGGAGACTTTAAAGACAGGATCAGTCTTTGGACAGTCTCAGTCTTTGGACAGTCTCAGAGACTTTAAAGACAGTCTCAGTCTTTGGACAGTCTCAGAGACTTTAGAGACAGGATCAGTCTTTGGACAGTCTCAGAGACTTTAAAGACAGGATCAGTCTGTGGACAGTCTCAGTCTGTGGACAGTCTCGGAGACTCTCGTACTCACAGCTTCAGCTCTTCTTTGAACAGCTCCAGGTTGCTCTTTTCTCTTCTTCTCCTCCGTCTTCCTTTTGAAGGTCTGCTCATCAGACAGGAAGTGGTTCAGTTACGGTCACCTGATCGATCAGGTGTGAACGTTGCGTGTACGTGACAGACTTACGGACTTCCTGCGCTCTGGCGATGCATGCTGGGACACGGGGACGAACCTGGCGGCAGGTTGGTACAGCTGACTCTTCTTCACGTCGGCGGCTTCGTCCTCTGAAAACAAACGTCAGATCTGCTGAGTCATGGTGCAGAGAGAGAGGGACAGGAAGTGAGGTAGCTGCTGGACAGGAAGCAGTCCTGACCTTTGGTCGGGTTGGCGAGTCCTCCGTGGACGAACGTCTTCACGCTGCTTTTCTTATTCGTCTCAAACGAGGCGACGAACTCCTCGAACACCTCGGCTGCCTTCTCGTGCTCCTGCGGGGTTAGCGTGTTAGCGTGTGGCGTGTTGGTGAATCGCTGAGTCATGTTTACTGACGTGTCATGAAATGTTTGGACCTTCTTCTTCAGCTCGTCCTGTTCTTTCTTCGTCTTGATCACAGTGGCAGGTTTCCTCTTCCTGTCGGCCATCGTCAAGCTGACACACCAAAGAAACAAATCTTTAATTTGCAGATTTCACTAATTAATTCATTCGTTAATTCACACGGTCGGTCACGTGACCTCAGACTTTAATCATCACTACGTCACATGACACACTTCATCAAGCTGCTTCCTGTTTGTCCTCACAAAAGACATCAGGACATAAAGGACACTGCCAGGACGAGACACGCGGTCAGCATCAAGATGGACAGGTCGGGACAAGATGGACAGGACAAGATGGACAGGACAAGATAAGACAGACAAGACAAGATGGACAGGACAAGACAAGATGGACAGGACAAGATAAGACGGACAGGACAAGACGAGATGGACTGGACAAGATAAGACGGACAAGATAAGACGGACAGGACAAGATGGACAGGACAAGATAAGACGGACAAGACAAGACTGACAGGACAAGATAAGACGGACAGGACAAGACAAGATGGACAAGACAAGATGGACAGGACAAGATACGGACGGACAGACAAGAGACAAGACAAGATGGACAGGACAAGAGGACAGGAAAAGAGACAGGACTGGACAGGACAAGATGGACCGGACCAAGATGGACAGGACACAAGATACGGACGGACAGACAAGATGGACAGGACAAGACAAGATGGACAGGACAAGATAAGACGGACAGGACAAGACAAGATGGACAGGACGGGACAAGATGGACAGGACAAGACAAGATGGACAGGACAAGATAAGACGGACAGGACAGGACAAGATGGACAAGACAATATGGACAGGACAAGACAAGATGGACAGGACAAGACGGACAGGACAAGATAAGACAGACAGGACAAGATGGGCAAGACAAGATGGACAGGATAAGATAAGACGGACAGGACAAGATGGACAGGACAAGATAAGACAGACAGGACAAGACCAGATGGACAAGACAAGATGGACAGGACAAGACAAGATGGACAAGACAAGATAAGACAGACAGGACAAGACAAGATGGACAGGACAAGACAAGATGGACAAGACAAGATAAGACAGACAGGACAAGACAAGATGGACAGGACAAGACAAGATGGACAGGACAAGATGGACAGGACAAGATAAGACGGACAGGACAAGACGGACAGGACAAGATAAGACGGACAGGACAGGACAAGACAAGATGGACAGGACAAGACAAGATGGACAGGACAAGACGGACAGGACAAGATAAGACAGACAGGACAAGATGGGCAAGACAAGATGGACAGGATAAGATAAGACAGACAGGACAAGACAGACAGGACAAGATAAGACAGGACAAGACCAGATGGACAGGACAAGATGGACAGGACAAGACAAGACAAGATGGACAGGACGAGTGAAGGAGACAAGTGGAGGACTTGATAAACTTTGTGGTCTGGGACGCAGCCTGCTACCTGTCCTCTTGAGTTCGCTACAGCCCAGCAGACCTCACAGAACCGGGTATGCGTGCTCCGGTGTTCTGGTCGAGGTTCGGGTCCGTTCGGACCTCGGGCAGCTTCAAAGGCCTCAGCCGAACCCTGTCGGTCCGGTCCGCTAACGTTAGCTCACATTCATGACGAGCTGAGCCGAGCTAACGTGGAGCTAACACTGACGGTACCGGGAGAACCACCCGTTACCGACACACACACACACACACACACCACACACACACACACACACACACACACACACAACACACACACACACACACACACAGAACCGTCGTGGCTAACAGCTAGCAGATGCTAACAGTGCTGAGCTAACAGTCTGTAGTTAACATGCAGGCTCGGTTCTGATGAACTGGACTTACACCGTGTGTGTCCACTTATCGCGTCATGTCGGTTCCGACCACAGCGGCTCCGTCATCACAACATCCCGAACCAGAGGCGACACATCCGGCTGCAGCTCATTAATATTCATGAGGGCGGCTTGAGTCATAATACAAGACACAAACACACGTGATCAGTTTAATGAATATTCAACGTCTCATTACACACAGTAAGAAGACAGACTGTCTAAAACCTGGACGTGGTCTCTGAGACGTCCACACAGACTGTCTAAAACCTGGACGTAGTCTCTGTGACGTCCCAGACTGTCTAAAACCTGGACGTAGTCTCTGTGACGTCCCTGCAGACTGTCTAAAACCTGGACGTAGTCTCTGTGACGTCCACAGACTGTCTAAAACCTGGACGTAGTCTCTGAGACGTCCACACAGACTGTCTAAAACCTGGACGTAGTCTCTGAGACGTCCACACAGACTGTCTAAAACCTGGACGTAGTCTCTGAGACGTCCACACAGACTGTCTAAAACCTGGACGTAGTCTCTGAGACGTCCACACAGACTGTCTAAAACCTGGACGTAGTCTCTGAGACGTCCACACAGACTGTCTAAAACCTGGACGTAGTCTCTGAGACGTCCATACAGACTGTCTAAAACCTGGACGTAGTCTCTGTGACATCCCAGCAGACTGTCTAAAACCTGGACGTAGTCTCCGTGACCAGAGACTGTCTAAAACCTGGACGTAGTCTCCGTGACGTCCCTGGAGACTGTCTAAAACCTGGACGTAGTCTCCGTGACGTCCCTGCAGACTGTCTAAAACCTGGACGTAGTCTCCGTGACGTCCCTGCAGACTGTCTAAAACCTGGACGTAGTCTCCGTGACGTCCCCACAGACTGTCTAAAACCTGGACGTAGTCTCTGTGACGTCCCCGCAGACTGTCTAAAACCTGGACGTAGTCTCCGTGACGTCCCAGTTGTCATGAACGGGGAAATTAGCTACAGAGACCAAAACTGTTTTTTGTCCCAGGCTGTAAACATGTTTATTTCTGCTGTGAAGTTGGACATTTGGACATGGGGACTTATGGAGACTGACTCACTTCTGGAACCAGCCTCAAGTGGACGATAGAGGAACTGCAGGTTGTGGCTTCACTTCACAGACACGGAGGTTGCTGCTTGTTACAGACCCACAGCTGTGTTGTTTAAAACGTATTGATATAAATAAATCTACTTTTATTAATAATCTAACATCTGACAGACATTATCACTGACACTGCAGCAGCACAGACACTCAACAAAGTCGGTCAGAGCAGTTAACTGCAGCTGTGCTCTGTCTGTGTGTGAGTGACTGCTGAGAGACACAGAAAATCTCTAAATGAAGCCCCTCCAACTAGTGGACACTGATGCCAAACAGTAGGTGGTATCAAAAAGCCCAAATGAGCGTGAGCATCCTCATCTTGTCGACCATGTGGATGCTGAATTTCAGTGTGTGAAGTTAAAAACTGTGACCTGGGCAGAGAGAGAAAGAACAGGTGCCCCGTGCTCCTCTGGGACATTTCCCTCTCCAGTTTACATGGGAGTAGATGGGGCTGTCGGTGGGTGATCCTGGAGCATCAGTGCGTCTCCCGCCAAAACTATAAGTCTGACAGCTTCAGCAGTGATATCGCTGCGGAGCCCACGAATTTTCCTACGTGTCTATGTAAAAATTATTTCGGCTAAGTGCAATTTGTGGCCACGAGAGCTGTTTGCAAATGTGTTTTTTGACAAATGTTTCTCTCGCTCTCCACTCCAGCTCTGGAACATTTCACCCACACACACCCATTGTAAACGTTGTCGTGGTTTTTGGTGAAAAGTCTCAGCTCATCGTTCCTGACCGAGCCGCTCGCTGTGATGTCTTTTTTGTGTTAGTGTGATGCACACTGAGCAGAGGCCTGCAGACTCACGGCTGTCACATGTGACCGTGGCCGGCAGGGGGCGCTCTGCGTCAGGCTGCGTCGCAGGGACACATTACCCAGCAGCGCCTCTCCCCGTGCATCAAACCAAGATGGCAGCTGTTGTTGAGAATGTTGTCAAACTGTGAGTGTCGGACTCTTCTTTACACCTTCACACCTTCACAGGTGACACACACACGCGGCGTCCGCGCGCTCACACACTCAGCGGCCGCGTCCGGATCCAGCGGAGCCACGTCCCCGGTGTTAGAGCGGGTTAGCGTCGTGTGTGTGTGTGTGTGTGTGTGTGTGTGTTCACATCCTGGAATGGAAGTTAGCGCACACGCAGATGACGGACCAGATGAAACAGAGTCTGTGTGTGTGTGCGTGTGTGTGCGGTCACACGTGTCCTCACGCACATGTTGCGGTGACTTGTTGTGTGCGGGTGAACCGGACCGCGTGCTGACGGCGGGTCAGCCCGAGGAGGCTAACAGGCTAGCGGGCTAAAAAAGAGGGAAGCGCCGTGAGCCGGAGCTCCGAGGCTCGGTGACTGTCCGGGAATGAATGAAACAGGTTCGGGTTCCGAGTCCGGGTCCGGACACGCCGTGACTCGGGTCTAAAGTTCGGATTTGAGCCGGACCCGGTTCTACATGAAGCGTGTTTCCATTTCCGCTGCTCGCGGGACGTGCCCAGGTGACGGTGACACGCTTTACGGTAACTACATGCGGGTCGGGTGAAACCTCAGTAACCATGGTAACGCAGGAAAACACCGAAAGTTACCTGACAGCAGGTGATTTAAAGGAACAGTAACACTTTAAATCATAATTATATATCTGTATAACACGATATATTTAAATATTTAAACACGTGATGATGTTTAACTACACACGTTTTATTTGTTATAAACAGTTTTAAAGCTTCACGTCCACAGAGGACACCCAGCTCCTGTTCTGGCACGACGCGATGCAACACGAGCTAACGTTAGCTGAGAGTCCGCTAACGCAACAAACTGTCTGTGTGTCTGTCTGTAAACTGACTGTCTGTCTGTAAACTGACTGTCTGTCTGTGGTCTGTCTGTGTGTCTGTCTGTAAACTGTCTGTCTGTCTGTGTGTCTGTCTGTGTGTCTGTCTGTAAACTGTCTGTCTGTGTGTCTGTCTGTAAACTGTCTGTCTGTGTGTCTGTCTGTAAACTGTCTGTCTGTGTGTCTGTCTGTAAACTGTCTGTCTGTGTGTCTGTCTGTAAACTGTCTGTCTGTCTGTGTGTCTGTCTGTAAACTGTCTGTCTGTGTGTCTGTCTGTGTGTCTGTCTGTGTGTCTGTCTGTAAACTGTCTGTCTGTAAACTGTCTGTCTGTGTGTCTGTCTGTAAACTGTCTGTCTGTAAACTGTCTGTCTGTGTGTCTGTCTGTAAACTGTCTGTCTGTGTGTCTGTCTGTAAACTGTCTGTCTGTGTGTCTGTCTGTCTGTAAACTGTCTGTCTGTAAACTGTCTGTCTGTCTGTGTGTCTGTGTGTCTGTCTGTAAACTGTCTGTCTGTCTGTGTGTCTGTCTGTAAACTGTCTGTCTGTCTGTGTGTCTGTCTGTAAACTGTCTGTCTGTAAACTGTCTGTCTGTCTGTGTGTCTGTCTGTAAACTGTCTGTCTGTCTGTAAACTGTCTGTCTGTAAACTGTCTGTCTGTGTGTCTGTCTGTAAACTGTCTGTCTGTAAACTGTCTGTCTGTGTGTCTGTCTGTGTGTCTGTCTGTCTGTAAACTGTCTGTCTGTGTGTCTGTCTGTAAACTGTCTGTCTGTAAACTGTCTGTCTGTGTGTCTGTCTGTAAACTGTCTGTCTGTAAACTGTCTGTCTGTCTGTCTGTCTGTCTGTAAACTGTCTGTCTGTGTGTCTGTCTGTAAACTGTCTGTCTGTGTGTCTGTCTGTAAACTGTCTGTCTGTAAACTGTCTGTCTGTGTGTCTGTCTGTAAACTGTCTGTCTGTGTGTCTGTCTGTAAACTGTCTGTCTGTGTGTCTGTCTGTCTGTAAACTGTCTGTCTGTAAACTGTCTGTCTGTGTGTCTGTCTGTCTGTAAACTGTCTGTCTGTGTGTCTGTCTGTAAACTGTCTGTCTGTAAACTGTCTGTCTGTGTGTCTGTCTGTAAACTGTCTGTCTGTAAACTGTCTGTCTGTAAACTGTCTGTCTGTGTGTCTGTCTGTCTGTAAACTGTCTGTCTGTAAACTGTCTGTCTGTAAACTGTCTGTCTGTGTGTCTGTCTGTAAACTGTCTGTGTGTAAACTGTCTGTCTGTGTGTCTGTCTGTAAACTGTCTGTCTGTGTGTCTGTGTGTCTGTCTGTAAACTGTCTGTCTGTGTGTCTGTCTGTCTGTAAACTGTCTGTCTGTGTGTAAACTGTCTGTCTGTCTGTCTGTGTGTGTGTAAACTGTCTGTCTGTGTGTGTGTAAACTGTCTGTGTGTGTGTAAACTGTCTGTCTGTCTGTAAACTGTCTGTCTGTGTGTAAACTGTCTGTCTGTGTGTCTGTGTGTAAACTGTCTGTCTGTGTGTCTGTCTGTAAACTGTCTGTCTGTGTGTCTGTCTGTAAACTGTCTGTCTGTCTGTAAACTGTCTGTCTGTGTGTCTGTCTGTAAACTGTCTGTCTGTGTGTCTGTCTGTAAACTGTCTGTCTGTCTGTAAACTGTCTGTCTGTGTGTCTGTCTGTAAACTGTCTGTCTGTCTGTGTGTCTGTCTGTAAACTGTCTGTCTGTCTGTAAACTGTCTGTCTGTGTGTCTGTCTGTAAACTGTCTGTCTGTGTGTCTACTGTCTGTCTGTGTGTAAACTGTCTGTGTGTCTGTCTGTGTGTCTGTCTGTAAACTGACTGTCTGTCTGTGTGTCTGTCTGTCTGTCTGTCTGTGTGTAAACTGTCTCTCTGTGTGTAAACTGTCTGTCTGTAAACTGTCTGTCTGTCTCTCTGTGTGTAAACTGTCTGTCTGTAAACTGTCTGTCTGTCTGTCTGTCTGTAAACTGTCTGTCTGTCTGTAAACTGTCTGTCTGTCTGTGTGTAAACTGTCTGTCTGTCTGTGTGTCTGTCAGCTGATCACAGGTCAGAGTGGGTCAAAGTTTTTTAACTGCGCCTGGTTCTGGTTCTGGTTCTGTCGGGCAGGTTGGGGGAGCAGTACTACAGAGACGCCATGGAGCAGTGTCATAACTACAACGCCCGGCTGTGCGCCGAGCGCAGTGTCCGGATGCCGTTCCTCGACTCGCAGACGGGCGTGGCTCAGAGTAACTGCTACATCTGGATGGAGAAGAGACACAGAGGCCCGGGTGAGACTGGAACACGCGACCCGTGTGACCCGTGTGACCCGTGATGATCTGTGATGACCCGTGATGATCTGTGATGATCTGTGAGGTGTGAGACGGGCTCAGTGTGATGTCCATCATGTGTTCTGTTTCAGGTGTGGCTCCAGGGCAGCTCTACACCTACCCATCGAGGAGGTGGAGGAAGAAACGAAGATCTCATCCGCCAGAGGACCCACGGCTCATCTTCCCTCCTGTGAAGCCAGGTACCAGCAGACAGATTACAGACACACAGACAGATTACAGACAGACAGATTACAGACAGACAGATTACAGACAGACAGATTACAGACACAGATTACAGACACACAGATTACAGACACACACACAGATTACAGACACACAGATTACAGACACACAGATTACAGACAGACAGATTACAGACACACAGATTACAGACACACAGATTACAGACACACAGATTACAGACACAGAGATTACAGACAGATTACAGACACACAGACAGACAGATTACAGACACACAGATTACAGACAGACAGATTACAGACACACAGATTACAGACAGACAGACAGACACACAGATTAGAGACAGACAGACAGATTACAGACAGACAGATAACAGACACACAGATTACAGACAGACAGATTACAGACAGACAGACAGACAGACACACAGATTACAGACAGACAGATTACAGACAGACACACAGATTAGAGACAGACAGACAGACAGACAGACAGACAGACAGACAGACAGACAGACAGATTACAGACAGACACACAGATTACAGACAGACACACAGATTACAGACACACAGATTACAGACAGACACACAGATTACAGACAGACACACAGATTACAGACACACAGATTACAGACAGACAGATTACAGACACACAGATTACAGACAGACACACAGATTACAGACACACAGATTACAGACAGACAGATTACAGACAGACAGACAGACAGACACACAGATTACAGACAGACAGGATGCTGTCTTCTATACCTGTCTTCCTCTCAGAGACAGACCTCAGCCTGAAGAAGGACGCCCTGTTGTCTGCGGACGGCAGCAGTCTGGAGGCTCTGCTGAAGGCCGACTCGCTGGACAAGCGGACGACTGCCGAGCTGCGAGGCTCTGAGGAGGACTCGAACCAGAGCGACTACACCGGAGGACTGAACCCGGCCACTCGGATCAGAAAGGTTATTTTAATTTCAGGGTCATGAAGACGATTCATTGACTTCAGGATTACGTCCTGCTCATCGTCTGTCCCTCCACAGAGAATCCTGGAGCCCGATGACTTCCTGGACGACCTGGACGATGAAGACTACGAGGAAGACACGCCCAAGAGACGAGGCAAAGGGAAGGGGAAGGTAACGTCTGTCTGTCTGTCTGTCTGTCTGTCTGTCTGTCTGTCTGTCTGTCTGTCGACTGTCTGACTGTCTGTAGACTGTCTGACTGTCTGTAGACTGTCTGTCTGTAGACTGTCTGTCTGTCTGTCTGTAGACTGTCTGTCTATCTGTAGACTGTCTGTCTGTCTACCTGCCTGTCTGTAGACCGACTGACTGTCTGTCTCTCAAAGACTGTCTCTGTCTTCAGGGTCGTGGCGTCGGCAGCACCAGGAAGAAGCTGGACACGGCGGCTCTGGAGGACCGAGACAAGCCGTACGCCTGCGACAGTGAGTGCTGATTGGACGGTGAACATGTGACCATGTGACCTCACATCACTGGATGTTAAAGTTTGTTATGGAGCCTTCACCTCTCTGTCAGACTGTTTCTGTGACCGCTTGATGTGTTTCCCTCTGACGGACTGATCTGGTCTCTGAGTCAGTCTCTGAGTCAGTCTCTGAGTCAGTCTCTGGTCAGTCTCTGAGTCAGTCTCTGAGTCAGTCTCTGAGTCAGTCTCTGAGTCAGTCTCTGGGTCAGTCTCTGGGTCAGTCTCTGAGTCAGTCTCTGAGTCAGTCTCTGGTCAGTCTCTGAGTCAGTCTGTGCTCTGTCTTCTCTCTTCTCTCTTTCAGACTCTGTCAAACAAAAGCATATTTCCAAACCGTCTGAACGAGGTATTCACTCTCTGCTTCCTTTGTCTGTTGTCTGCCTGCCTGTCTGTAGCTCTGTCAGCTCACGTCGTCATCACAGACTGAGTCAGATTTATTAACGGTCAGTCTGTGCCATGACCAAGACTCTAAGACTCTAAGACTCTAAGACTCGGTCAGTCTGTGAGCGTTCAGAGATAAACTAGAAGCTGACGCCTGCTGCTGTTTTTCACTCTGTGCCTCTGCTTTGATTTAAACCTCTGCTCCTCCTCTGCACCTCCTCTGCACCTCCTCTGCACCTCCTCTGCACCTCCTCTGCACCTCCTCCTCTGCACCTCCTCCTCTGCACCTCCTCTGCACCTCCTCCTCTGCACCTCCTCCTCTGCTCCTCCTGCTCTGCTCCTCCTCCTCGGCACCCCGTCAGGTCTCATCCATGTCAGCGTGAACGCCTGTTCTGGTTTTGTCTGTTTTTACCCTGAGGGCAGTTTGTGTTTGTGTTGTTGTTGTTTTTTCGCGTTGTCTCTCAGCATGTGACCGGCTCAGTGTTTACTGACTTAACTGAGACGCTGTGTAGAAACCAGAGAAGAAGAAGGTTTGCATTGAGGAAGTGAAAATCAGAAAGTGTGAAGAAGAAGTTCTGTGTTATCTCATGACAGAGCGCACGCTCTGACACCGACGCTCTGACACCGACGCTCTGACGCTCTGTCCTCGTGAAGCCGGCTGATGTTCAGATCCAGTCCATCATTCATTAGTCACACACAGCAGTTTAAAAACGGGACCGGATCTTTGTCTGTTGATGAATCGTGTTCGGTCTGTGTGTCTAAACCTGCTCTGAGCTCTCGTCGTGTTTTCTGGTTCTGGCATCAGTCTGCGGGAAGCGTTACAAGAACCGACCCGGCCTGAGTTACCACTACGCCCACTCCCACCTGGCTGAGGAGGAGGGTGAGGAGAAGGAGGAGATGGAGCTGAACGAGCCCGTCCTGCCGCTGCCCGACGAGCCCAAAAGTAAGACGCCGTGTGTGCGCTGTGGTCCGGTTGTTGTTGGGCGTGGAGCCTCGCCTCGGCTGATGATCTCTGACAGGTGTCGTCTTCTCGTTCTCAGCCCCAAAGAAAGGTCCGGACGGCCTCGCGCTGCCCAACAAATACTGCGACTTCTGCCTGGGAGACTCCAAAACCAACCACAAGACGGGCCAGTCCGAGGAGCTGGTGTCCTGCTCCGACTGTGGACGCTCAGGTGGGTGTAACCGAATCATTGGTCAGCTCCGAGTCGTGCAGTGAAGTGACGGACATCTCGTCCCCGCAGGTCACCCCTCCTGCCTGCAGTTCACGCCTGTCATGATGGCCGCCGTGAAGACGTACCGCTGGCAGTGCATAGAGTGCAAGTGCTGCAACATGTGCGGCACCTCGGAGAACGACGTGAGTTCACCCGCCGTCACGTCACGCCACGTCACAGCTGTGCTGAAGTTTAACGTCTTCCTGTTTCCTGTTTGTCCAGGATCAGCTTCTGTTCTGTGACGACTGTGATCGAGGGTATCACATGTACTGCCTCAACCCGCCCATGTCGGAACCACCAGAAGGTAAGTTCACCACGCAGACCTGTGAGGAGGCGCAGGTGGAGCTCAGGATGGAGCGGCATCAAGCCAGGCCACTGATCAGCTGTTCACCTGAAACACCTGCAGGCCTGAACATCACGACACACATGATTGGTTTTCAGCTTGTTACAGAGCTTTCTTCTGATTGGCTGAATCTCTGAAATCTGTTGAACATTTGATCAGTTGTCTTTGAATCTGCAGGATGGGTCGGGTAACTTCACCTGAACCACCCGGTCTGCAGGTCCGGTCTACAGGTCTGGTCTGCAGGTCCGGTCTGACCGGTCTGCAGGTCCGGTCTGACCTGTCTGCAGGTCCGGTCTACAGGTCCGGTCTGCAGCAGGTCCGGTCTGCAGGTCCGGTCTGCAGGTCTGGTCTGCAGGTCTGGTCTGCAGGTCCGGTCTGCAGGTCCGGTCTGACCGGTCTACAGGTCCGGTCTGCAGGTCCGGTCTGACTGGTCTGCAGGTCCGGTCTGCAGGTCCTGGTGTGACGTTAAAGCTCTTTGTCTGTGTTGTCTGGTCTCAGGGAGCTGGAGCTGTCATCTATGTCTGGACCTGTTGAAGGACAAGGCCTCCATATACCAGAACCAGAGCGCCCCGCCGTCGTGATGGCCGCCCCCTCCTGCACCACTCACCGTCCCGCCGCAGTCTGACTGACCTTCATTTAGACGACTCACTCTCAGAACCAGAACCATCCAGATTGGAGCAGAACTAAATTTCACACAGAAACCGCCAAAATCTGACTTCCTGTTCAGGTTTTTTATTAGCTCAGACCTCGCGTGTCCTCAGCAGGACCAGGGCTCGGGCGTCCGCATGCCTTCGCTCGCTCCTCGTGATAAAGACGTTTTATAATATTTATATATTTCTATCTAACAGTTTGTACAGGTCGAGGATCGACGGCCGTGTTGCTCTTTTCATTAGTGCTCATCTCATCCACGTCTTCTTTTCTGGCACTGCTGATTTTTGATGATTCACTCGAGTTTAAAGGGATCTGAGACTGTAAATGATTTCCCATCATGCACTGCACGCCGGCCGCACGCCCAGACGCTGAAAGCTAAACAGGAAGTAGGAGAAGGGAAGTGACGCGCCGGTGGAAGCGGCTCGGAGGCTGAAGGAGTTCAGGGATGGCAGGTTAGACTTCAGGAAGCTTAATGTGCTCGTTCCTTCAGACTCTGGAGCCGCTTCGACACAACGTCGCGTTCCTGCGAGTCCTCGCGTTCCTGCGAGTCCTCGCGTTCCTGCGAGTCCTCGCGTTCCTGCGAGTCCTCGCGTTCCTGCGAGTCCTCGCGTTCCTGCGCCTGCACCGCCGCAGCCGGCTGATCGTCATGTTGGGTTAGTTTGATGCGATGAGCAGCTCTGTGATGCGGCTGCACTGAAGCAGTCACGTTACCTCAAACACAGTCAGTATTTCAGGATGGACGAGCAGTCATGGCGGCTTCATTAAAGCCTCGGGGAAACAGGCGCATGCTCGGTAACTGTTTGCACTCGTGCTGCGTAGTCGTCTCCGCGTCGGGTCGGCAGAGGTGTAATATAAATTAACCATGCTATCATGTCGTTTCAATAGCCAACTAACATTACTAAAGCATTACACGAGTATAACTTGGTTTATTTCCTTATCACGTGAGTTCTTCAGAGGCAGCGGCGACGAGAATCCTCTGAAGGTTTTTGTATCATGGATGACGTTTGCATTCCTGATGTGTGGCGACTTTTTTCTTAGTTATTCCTGTGATCCGGATCTCAGCCGAGCCGTCCTCTTCCAAAGCCCGAGTCGCAGAGCCCATAATGTGATCAGGAGGCAAATTGTGGAGCTGCACATTAACGCTGATGGACCCGGTGTTCGGACGATTACTGTATATAATTATTTTTTTACATCAGATTATGGATCTGTGGTGTCGAGCTTCGGGAGAGGATCGCTCACGAGGTCACAGGTTTACGGAGTCGGTGAATTCTCTTTGGGTGGATTTTAATTTGGATTGTGATGGAATGTTTTATTGTACGAAATCTGTCTTCAGGAAATAAAATACTAGGCACTATGACCCGTCTTCTTCTTCAATGGACATCTGAGAAATTAACGATGGGTTGGGATGATTCGAGAAATCTTGACTGAAGCACAACGAGATTTGAACAACGCGTCTTTCTTCTCGAGCCTCTTTTGTTCCAGCTTCATACTTTCACCCGCTCTTATAGAAAACAACAAAATGCGTCATTATGCAGACGATGCCACAGATCCGTGTTGAACTAAAGGACGATGAAACATCCGTCACATCAAAGTCTCCAGAACAGGACGCACATTCAGAAAAACTGAAGCCGGGTCAGACCGGATCAGTTTGTTAAATATTTCTGCAGGTCCGCTTCCAGTTTCTGTTATTTTAGTTTCATTTGATCTTTAAATTTTTATTTTTATTCATAGTTTAAAGTTACAGGACAGTTGACATGTAAAGAGTTAATGACTAAAATCTGTCGCTCCAGTTTCATAATAAATAAATAAATAAATATAAATAAACAGAATTCAGTTTCTTTGATTTCATATTTTAAAAAAAAGTTAAATTTAGAAATCAGCGGTCATACAAGCAAAGAGTGCACAGAGAGTTTAATTAAATAAATGTTAAAGATTTTTTAAATTCAATTTGGCCTCAAAAGTTTTGAATCTAACAAAAAGTCAAAGTGTAAATCCAGAAACTCTCTGACTGTAACAAGTAATGTTTCCTCAAATATGGAACAAATGTGTTTTCTGCCTCGCTCCATCAGGTGGCGCTCACGGACTAAATGTCTAATCATTCAGCTGCTGCGTCCAATCACATCGCAGCTGCCTACAGGAACACAAACATTGATTGGTTGTTGCGCAGTTTGTTTTTAT
Organism: Collichthys lucidus; assembly: GCA_004119915.2. NCBI lineage: Eukaryota > Metazoa > Chordata > Actinopteri > Sciaenidae > Collichthys > Collichthys lucidus. The sequence continues at coordinate 33,791,327 of CM014092.1, read as the reverse complement.
TGGACCAAACACCAACAGTCTGCTATCGGCTACGACCTCACACACGTCCAACATGTCACAGCAGAACAAACGGAACATTCAGAGCGCTGTGAAACCCACGACGACACCGGACCGGACCCGTCTGGTTTGGTGCTGTTCAGACGGATCCTTACAGTCTGACAAGCCGTCAATCAAATTAGGGAAAAACAGCGATGAAGAAATTATCAATTTTATAATTAATCGTCAGTAAAATGTCACCTTGTCATTTAGAGTCTGATGGAAAGATGATTGTAGATCAAAGTTAAACATTTATCTGTGTTTGTATCTTGTAGATTTGCAGTTTTAATTATTATATTTTAATTATCACATTATAACGGCACGTCGCCTCCAAACTGAAGTTACGAGAGAAACATGAAGAAAACATGAAAACGGATGAACGGTGTTTTACAAATCTGAATGTTCCTGATATTCAAACCTGTTTCTGTTCTTTGCATGAAATCATGTCACAACATGTTACAAGAATTCACAACATCGTTTAGTTTTTTAAAAAATATCAAAAACGCCACAAAACTATTTTCTGTCAGACAGTCATTGTAAAACTATTATTACATTTACAAACAGTAAAAAGTTTTAATATTAATAATCATACAGCCATTTGAAAAAGACAAAGGTTCGAGCGTTGGTAGAACATTTATCGATTTGTTCCACGTGGATCTAAATATGAACAAACATGTTTCATGGACGTTGTTTACACGTTCTGAAAATGTTCCAAAGTTAAAAATAATCTCAGAAATGTACAGAAACAAACAAACATCGACTGTCGTACCTAAACGTGAAGCATTACCACTGACCTGCACTCAAAGTTTGTGACACTCATAGAAGAACTTTATATATTAATCTCAGTAATAAGACGTTTAAAATACTGTCGGCTTCATCATCGCGTTCCCGACTGAGAAGCAGCGAAGACGAGTCGTCTCCGTCTAACGAAGCTTCTGCCTGCTACATCTGAACCGTGTGAATATTCCCACACTGAAGTTACATTCAAACATATTTAAACCTACGACACAATGTTTTTATCTTCAGCGAGCATGACATGGCAGATTAAATCTGATGATTAACTAATTAGTGATTTCTACAAAGGAAATTTACTGTAACGAGAGAAAAGTAAATTCTGTTGTTTTCACCGATCGTCGTGTTTCACATTAGTATAATCTGAACTAACATGACCTCTGATCCATCTGACGGGAACGTGTTATATATTTTATGTAAATATAAATATTGTTAATTAACTTTTATTCATTTACGTCTTAAAGATCAGCTGGATTATTTCAGGTCGTCTCATTTACGGCTGATAAATGTATAAACTCTGTGATAAATATATTTTAGAATATATTTTTTTTTTGTCTTTCAAACATTCAAAATATAAATTAATTAAACGCGGAGACAGGAAGTGACGTCATTACATCGATATTAACGTGGCGTGAACAATGAATCTACGTTCAAGAACAAAGTCGATTAAACTGAGCCTGTAAAACTTTAATGGATTATTGCTTTAATGAAATGTTGTTATTGTTATTATTGTTATCATCATCGAGCAGACGCGTTAGCCAAGCTAACTTTGAGGCTTTAGCAGGAAGTGACTTCTCGAATCTTCGTAGAAAAGTCGGAGATTTTGTGTTTTTATGTAAAAAACAGAGAAAATTCGTTTTTTAAGTTTGTGAATTATCGTCCAAACATTAGCAACCAGGCTAACGAGCACCAGAGCACTTCCTGTTTGATGATGCTAAATCTGCCATGTCATTTTCTGATAATTCATCTAATTTAATGATCTAAGAACACGTCACTGTACAAACAGGATTTGTGCTGTGAAGACGTCAGCGTGGACTCACAAAGAACGACGACGAGCTTTTTCTTTTTTTGGCTTCGGGAACGAAGACGTGTGGTGACAGGTGAGAGCTCCGCATGCCGGCCGACAGGTAAGAGCTCCGCATGCCGGCCGACAGGTAAGAGCTCCGCATGCCGGCCGACAGGTAAGAGCTCCGCATGCCGGCCGACAGGTAAGAGCTCCGCATGCCGGCTGACGGGTGAGAGCTCCGCATGCCGGCCGACAGGTAAGAGCTCCGCATGCCGGCTGACGGGTGAGAGCTCCGCATGCCGGCTGACGGGTGAGAGCTCCGCATGCCGGCCGACAGGTAAGAGCTCCGCATGCCGGCTGACGGGTGAGAGCTCCGCATGCCGGCCGACAGGTGAGAGCTCCGCATGCCGGCCGACAGGTGAGAGCTCCGCATGCCGGCTGACGGGTGAGAGCTCCGCATGCCGGCTGACGGGTGAGAGCTCCGCATGCCGGCCGACAGGTAAGAGCTCCGCATGCCGGCTGACGGGTGAGAGCTCCGCATGCCGGCCGACAGGTGAGAGCTCCGCATGCCGGCCGACAGGTGAGAGCTCCGCATGCCGGCTGACGGGTTGACCTTCGACCTTTAGGGCCTCGTCACATCTGCCCGAACAGGATGGAGCAGAGCAGGAAGATGGCGTAGAGGAACAACAGACCCAGACCGAGCCGGCGATTGAGCCTCCAGTGGTTCAGATGAACGCTCATCACCTGGAAGCAGAGACCAGATCCACAATGATACAAATCACAAGTTCATTATATAACGCGGCGTCGATGAGCTCAGCTGGTGGCGCGTCCGCCCCGTGCACGAAGCTCAGGGTTCGAATCCGACCTGCGGCTCTTCGCTGAATGTCGTTCCACTTTAAGGTCTCAGACAAAGACAACTCTGAGTTTCAGGATGTCTCCGAGTTTATTTGTTAACTGGCCGAGACATCAGCCAGATGTTCTGGAACAAACCCCACAGAGTTCATCGAAGGAAAGAACACAGCAACCTTCACCCAGAGAGTTTGGTGAATCCGAGCTTCCTGTGCAGGATGTGAACTCTGACTGACTGTTGGTCATGACTGGCCTCAGTTCAGCTGGTCTGAACTTCAACACCTGTGTTCCAACGTTCACCCTGAAGGAAACATCGGGATGCTGACGTCTAATTATCCATGAGCGGCACCTGAACATGAACCTGTAAAGCACCTCACACACACTGTCACACATGACGTACATCAATACATCTGTGACCAGACAACATCAAGACGTCTGAGCTTGTTAAAGGTCACGTCCACTTTCCTCCATCATGGACCTGGAGGGTAAAACTACAACACCTGGACTTTATGTCCGGGTTTCTTCTGCAAGAACTCTGAGCTCACTTTGTGTCTTTGTAGCGACATCAACATCAACATGTACAGAAGAAACTTTCTGTGAGAACTAAAGACTAACAACAGGAAGACCAGCTGCTTCACAGACTTCCTGTGAAAACATGCAGGTTGATTGTAAGTCTGAAGGTTCAGTTATTTCATTAAACTTAACAATGACAGTCCACGATGGATTCAACTAAAGTAAATCTCATTTACCGTCAGAAAGACAGACGCCAGCAGCAGGACGACAGAATACACCAGTCCTTTATTATTTATGGAGACCTGCGGATGGAAAACAAGCTGCTGTCAGTTTGATTATGAGAATAACTTCAGTCACACACATGCAGACGTCAATGAACCAGGAGAATCGCAGACAGAAGGAAAAAGAGATGAAGTGTATGCGTACTGATGATCCGTGCTCCACCACAAGGGTACGCAAAGCCCAGGGGAAACCCAAACCCAGCAGGATGTCAAAGATATTGCTTCCTATGGAGTTAGACACCGCCATGTCCCCCATGCCTGAAAGAGACGGAAAGGGGACAGAGAAACGCTGGAGTGAAGCCTCGCACCACGAAGACAGAAGAGACCGGAGAAGACGCTTTCTCACCTTGTCGAGCTACAATCAGACTCGCCATGCAGTCCGGCACGCTCGTCCCCGCCGCCAGGAACGTGATGCCCATGATGTAGTCCGGGATGTCCAGCGTGTAGCTGATGATGGTGACCTGAAACAGGGAGGACATCAGCTGAAAGAAGGTGTGTGAGTGAGGCGAGGACGCGGCATCATCACCTGTTTAACCATTTACATAACACAGAAAAGGAATCGTAAAAGCAACTGGACACTGAACTTCAAGATGTTTGTGACCCTCAACGACCCTCAGGTGACCTCAACGACCCACAGGTGACCCTCAACGACCCACAGGTGTCCTCAACGACCCACAGGTGACCCTCAACGACCCTCAGGTGACCTTCAACGACCCTCAGGTGTTCTGAACGACCCACAGGTGACCTCAACGACCCACAGGTGACCTCAACGACCCTCAGGTGACCTCAACGACCCTCAGGTGACCTCAACGACCCTCAGGTGACCTCAACGACACTCAGGTGACCTCAACGACCCACAGGTGACCTCAACGACCCTCAGGTGACCTCAACGACCCACAGGTGACCCACCAGTCACATAAAACTAATGAAGCCTCCTGGATGAGAGGCGACATTTCTTCCAGAACCTCATCCAGTCCAGCTGCCTACAATAACCTTCATGTTTCTTTCAGAACTGGAGCTCCGCCCATCTGCCTTCTTACCATCCACACCATGAGGTAGGAGAAGACAGCGATCCACAGGGTGGAGGCCACGAAGGTGACCATGAACCAGCGGTGCCAGCGTGGCAGGATACAGTTCGGCACGGTGCAGTAGAGCAGGAGGCCCAGAGGCCACGTGATCACCCACTTCACCCGCGCACAGCAGCCTCCTGTGGGGAGCAGGAAGTCCGTCAGTTTCTCCTGAGGTACATACAGGTTAACTCTTCCTGGTTCTGGTGCTGGTCTTCCTCACCTGGTATGCGCACGGGACTAAAGATCCCGTCCTCGTCCTCCTCTTCCTCCGGCTGGCACACCTCGACCGCCAGCGTGTTGCCGGACTCTATGTCTCCCATCGCGGGTCCCTTGCCTCCGTTCTCCACACTGCAGGACTCCGTCCTCTTCAGGCTGTTGCTGGTTGACCCGCGTCTTGACCCGGGTCCGGCCTCGCCGTCCCGTTGGTTCTTCGAGCTCTGGATCAGCCTCTGTCTCTGCGAGAGAAAAGCGGGAAGCTTTGTGTTGTAGAGCTGCGAGAACACGTGTTTTAATGAGCGACGCGTTCGTTACACACCTCGCTGATGAGCACGCGTCCCGCCATGCAGAGCCTGGTGCGGGGCGAGAAGTGAGGGCTGATCATGACCCGCAGGCCGGCCTCGGAGAACGACAGTTTGTGGGGGTTCAGGATGAGAAGCTCGTCCACCATGATAACCGGAGCAGGCTCCTGCCCACAGGCCTGACCTGTGAAGACGGTTCAATGTTTGACTCGTGTCTGAGATCAGCGAACAGACGGCGAGCACGACAACAATATAACGACCTTTGTTGAGCAGCACCATGGAGGTGTTGCACGCCGAGGCGTCCTCTCCCGTCTTGTCGTCCGTGTGATCGTCTGATCCGGGGCAGCACGGCCTCGCACTGCGCAGCCGCCGCGTCACGAACGCCAGAATCTGAGAGTTGAACCTGCACCAATCAGAGAGCGTCAGCAATAAAAACAAGAAACTGAAAAATGTTTTTGGGAAGATTCATGAAACACGCCGACCACGTTCTGTTCTGAATACATGCTCAGCACATTTCTTCATTAAAGATTTTATTTTTTATTTTTTGGACTGACGACTCACTTCATGATAATGATGTAGACTCCATACATGGTCATGAGCAGCAGAGACTCCCACCTGCAAACAGCAAAGAGAACAGGTGTGACAGGTGTGCACAGACGTGAACAGGTGTGAACAGGTGTGCACAGACGTGAACAGGTGTGAACAGGTGTGAACAGACGTGAACAGACGTGAACAGACGTGAACAGACGTGAACAGGTGTGAACAGGTGTGAACAGACGTGACCAGGTGTGAACAGGTGTGAACAGACGTGAACAGACGTGAACAGACGTGAACAGGTGTGAACAGGTGTGAACAGACGTGAACAGACGTGAACAGGTGTGACCAGGTGTGACCAGGTGTGAACAGGTGTGAACAGACGTGAACAGACGTGAACAGACGTGAACAGGTGTGAACAGACGTGAACAGGTGTGAACAGACGTGAACAGACGTGAACAGGTGTGACAGGTGTGAACAGACGTGAACAGACGTGAACAGGTGTGACAGGTGTGAACAGACGTGAACAGACGTGAACAGGTGTGACAGGTGTGAACAGACGTGAACAGACGTGAACAGGTGTGAACAGGTGTAAACAGACGTGAACAGACGTGAACAGGTGTGACAGGTGTGAACAGGTGTGAACAGACGTGAACAGACGTGAACAGACGTGAACAGGTGTGAACAGGTGTAAACAGACCTGAACAGACGTGAACAGGTGTGACAGGTGTGAACAGACGTGAACAGGTGTGAACAGACGTGAACAGACGTGAACAGGTGTGAACAGGTGTAAACAGACCTGAACAGACGTGAACAGGTGTGACAGGTGTGAACAGACGTGAACAGACGTGAACAGGTGTGACCAGGTGTGACCAGGTGTGAACAGGTGTAAACAGACGTGAACAGACGTGAACAGGTGTGAACAGGTGTAAACAGACGTGAACAGACGTGAACAGACGTGAACAGACGTGAACAGGTGTGACAGGTGTGAACAGACGTGAACAGACGTGAACAGACGTGACCAGGTGTGAACAGACGTGAACAGGTGTGAACAGGTGTGAACAGACGTGAACAGGTGTGAACAGGTGTGAACAGACGTGAACAGGTGTGAACAGACGTGAACAGGTGTGAACAGACGTGAACAGGTGTGAACAGGTGTGCACAGACGTGAACAGATGTGAACAGATGTGAACAGGTGTGAACAGACGTGAACAGGTGTGAACAGACGTGAACAGGTGTGTTAGAGGACAAAGACAAACGTCATCTTTAATCAGACTGTAATAACTTACATTAATATTTATAATGGAACAGATAATTACATTCACACTGAATCTGATACGACGCTGACGATGATTTAATATCAGAATAATTTGTAAGACGTGAACAGACGTGAACAGGTGTGACCAGGTGTGAACAGACGTGAACAGGTGTGACCAGGTGTGAACAGACGTGAACAGGTGTGAACAGGTGTGAACAGACGTGAACAGGTGTGAACAGACGTGAACAGACGTGAACAGACGTGAACAGACGTGAACAGGTGTGAACAGGTGTGAACAGACGTGAACAGGTGTGAACAGGTGTGAACAGACGTGAACAGGTGTGAACAGACGTGAACAGGTGTGAACAGACGTGAACAGGTGTGAACAGACGTGAACAGGTGTGAACAGGTGTGCACAGACGTGAACAGGTGTGAACAGACGTGAACAGGTGTGAACAGACGTGAACAGGTGTGAACAGACGTGAACAGGTGTGAACAGGTGTGCACAGACGTGAACAGGTGTGAACAGACGTGAACAGGTGTGAACAGACGTGAACAGGTGTGAACAGGTGTGAACAGACGTGAACAGGTGTGAACAGACGTGAACAGACGTGAACAGACGTGAACAGACGTGAACAGGTGTGAACAGACGTGAACAGGTGTGAACAGACGTGAACAGGTGTGAACAGACGTGAACAGGTGTGCACAGACGTGAACAGATGTGAACAGACGTGAACAGGTGTGAACAGACGTGAACAGGTGTGAACAGGTGTGAACAGGTGTGTTAGAGGACAAAGACAAACTTAATCTTTAATCAGACTGTAATAACATTAATATTTATAATGGAACATAATTACATTCACACTGAATCTGATACGACGCTGACGATGATTTAATATCAGAATAATTTGTTATTATCTGCGCTGACATAATCTCCCTCTGTTCTTTGTCTGGAATTATTAAATTGATTCAATCTCATTTATTCATTTTCTCATAAAAGCTGTTTTTCTTTTCAATGAGAAACTTAAACAGTGAAATGTTGTAACATCTTTAAGTGTGACGATCTCAGTGTGATGATCTCAGTGTGATGATCTCACGTCATTTTACTGTGATTGTGTCTTTGACCAATCAGAGTTAAGCACCTTAGCAAATCAAACTGTGATGTCATCAAACTCGCGCAGACCTCATGGAGATTGTAATCTTGGAGAGTGTAATCCCACTGTGTAACTTTGTTCAGCTCGAGTATTTGTTCTGGTTACATTACGTCTGATCAAAAAATACCAAGTCGACAACTTTGCTAACAGCCAATCATCAAGCTCTCTTCTCCTCTGCCATTATGTCCATGGACGCTGCTGAGCCCGGTTACATTGCCCGCTCGTCCAGCTTAGGTTCTGGCACGACACTGGCTCCACTCCCCGGGCCTGCCAGCTAACAAACTGAGCTAACAGCAGCTAACAAACTGAGCTAACAGCAGCTAACAAACTGAGCTAACAGCAGATAACAAACTGAGCTAACATGAGCTAACAGCAGCTAACAAACTGAGCTAACATGAGCTAACAGACTGAGCTAACAGCAGATAACAAACTGAGCTAACAGCAGCTAACAGACTGAGCTAACATGAGCTAACAGCAGCTAACAGACTGAGCTAACATGAGCTAACAGCAGCTACAGCTGTCAGCAGTTTACTTCACTGTCCATCATAAACTCTGTAAATCACAGAGAGTTGAGGCGGAGCAGCCGGAGGACATCAGAGGGAAAACCAGAAAACATTTCCTCCATAAAATATGATCCAGTTTCACCAGAATCAGTGAAATAGTTTATGGTGGTTTTAATTTAGTCATGAATGTTGATGTGACTTCAGGTTTGAAAGCGTCTCTGCTCATAAACAGTTTGTTCATATTAATCCTCATAAAACACAAACACAGCTCGTACCTCAGCTTTGGCTCGGCACGATTCAATAACCAGCCTCCATAAATCAGTGATGACTTTAAGTCTGAGCATAAATCTGCACTTTCATTAAAGCACCGACACCAACAACAATGAAGAGTCTCTTAAAGAGGCCTCGGGTCGACTGCAGCATTCAGGCAGAGCCGAGCGGACGTGATGAAGAACCTGCTGCTCAGTCTCACTAATGAAACGTATTTGAAAGTCCTTCCTCCAATCAGGAACCAGAATCGATTTGACGCCTGCGCTGATTGTCGACCTCAGTGATTGTAATAACAGGAGAGCTGAGGAAACACACTGACCCGATCAGTCAGTAATCAAACCAATAACTAACATGTAGACAACCTTATCATACCGTTACCTGCTGTTTCTGTCGAGTTGACATTCATCACGTAAAATCACTCAGGACATGTCGATGTGCTGCAGAAATATCACACGAGGTTGTTCTGTTATAAATAATAACTGAACCACCTCGTGTGATATTTCTGCATAATCTCAGATTTCGGACAAAAAGTTTGAAAGTATCTGGACTCACCACACGACTGTGGCATCGTAGATGACCTGCAGAGAGGAAGACAGGTTATTCAGACGTAACTTAACACGCGTGTGTTTGTGGGTGGAGCTCGTCTCACCATGATGAGCGCCAGCACGGAGAGGATGTATACGAAGAGTCTCTCTGAAACAGCGACCACCACGTCAGGGCGGACGATGGTCTGCGGACAAACGTTAGAAAGAAAACGTCAGCGTTCAGCAGTCGGTGGGAAAAGAATCGAACGCGACACGTCTGCAGACGCTCGCACCTGTCCGGAAAATATCCCGCTCAGGCCGATGATGACGAGGATGTTGAAGACCGCCGAGCCGACGATTGTCCCGACGCCGACGTCTCCTTTGGTGATGAAGACGCCTGAGGGAGGAGGACACAGAGGGACGTCTTAATTAAAGGTAATAAAAAACTAATTAAGGTCTTGATTGGTTACTACTGACCAATGAGAGATGTGAACAGCTCGGGGCGGAGCTTCCTCCGCCATAAAAGTCGCCCCGGCCACGTCTTCACTGAGCTGCAGGTTCTGAAACAGACGAGTCGGATCACATGAGCATCCGGTACATTAACGTCACACATGACGCGCGGTCGCCTCCTCACCTCAGAGATCTTCTCCAGGGAAGGGACGAAGTAATCGTCACAGACGATGGCGAGGGCGTAGAACATGTAGATGGCCTGAGGACACCAAGATTCTGATTATGACGATGTCGGACGTGAATATAAAATAATAACGTTCAAACACTCACACAGAGCGCGTGAAGACACACCGCGCCCTTCTTCCTCTGCTCCTTCGTGAAGACGTCCTCGGGAAACTCGTGGATGGCTGCAGAGATACAGATAATCATTTCATTCATCACATCATGTAAACTTTATTATTTTATATATTTATATATTTATAACACAAACATCACAGACTTTTAAAATGATTAAAAACAAAGAAAGACGATAAATGATCATTTACATAATAATCACAAAACTATTCAAAATAAATCAGACGTGAGAGACGCTGCAGATTAATGCAGAGGAGCCGCATGACGAGGTGAGAGCTGTGACACTGATGGAGGAGAGGTGGAGGTGGATGGAGGAGGAGGAGGTGGATGGAGGAGATAGAGGTGGATGGAGGAGGAGGAGGTGGATGGAGGAGATAGAGGTGGAGGTCGAGGGAGGAGGAGGAGGTGGATGGAGGAGGTGGAGGTGGATGGAGGAAAGAGTGGAGGAGTGAGTAGGGGAGGTGAGTGGATTGAGGGGAGTTGGCTGGCGGATGAGGTGGATGGAGAGAGGTGGATGGAGGAGGTGGAGGTGGATGGAGGAGATAGAGGTGGAGGTGGATGGAGGAGGAGGTGGATGGAGGAGGAGGTGGATGGAGGAGGTGGAGGTGGATGGAGGAGATAGAGGTGGAGGTGGATGGAGGAGATAGAGGTGGAGGTGGAGGTGGATGGAGGTGGATGGAGGAGGAGGTGGATGGAGGAGGATGGAGGAGATGGAGGTGGTGGAGGTGGTGGATGGAGGAGATGGATGGAGGAGGATGGAGGAGATGGAGGTGGTGGAGGTGGATGGAGGTGGATGGAGGAGGAGATGGATGGAGGAGGATGGAGGAGATGGAGGTGGTGGAGGTGGTGGATGGAGGAGATGGATGGAGGAGGATGGAGGAGATGGAGGTGGTGGATGGAGGAGATGGAGGTGGTGGATGGAGGAGATGGAGGTGGAGGTGGATGGAGGAGATAGAGGTGGAGGTGGATGGAGGAGATGGATGGAGGAGGATGGAGGATGGTGGAGATGGAGGTGGAGGAGGTGGTGGACAGTAGTTTGTGTGCAGTCCGGTGGTGTAAATGTTTGGGTGGTGTTTTCGTCCTGAATAAACTTCACCGTGTTCGTCACGTCCAAGTTCAAGTTTGTGAAGGTTACCATGGCAACATGTCTCCATCAATCATCATCAAGGCCTAACGAGTAAACTGTCTGATCACACGAAGAAGAGACCGTCCAACATCTGTCTGTCTCTCTGTCTGTCTCTCTCTGTCTGTCTGTCTCTCTGTCTGTCTCTCTGTCTGTCTCACGTCCTGTCTCTCTGTCTGTCTCTGTCTGTCTGTCTGTCTCACGTCCTGTCTCTCTGTCCTGTCTCTCTGCCTGTCTCTCTCTCTGCCTGTCTCTCTCTGTCCGTCTCTCTGTCTGTCTCGCGTCCTGTCTCTCTGTCCTGTCTCTCTGCCTGTCTGTCTCTCTGTCTGTCTTACGTCCTGTCTCTCTGTCCTGTCTCTCTGCCTGTCTCTCTCTCTGCCTGTCTCTCTCTGTCTGTCTCGCGTCCTGTCTCTCTGTCCTGTCTCTCTGCCTGTCTCTCTCTGTCTGTCTCTCTGCCTGTCTGTCTCTCTGTCTGTCTCTCTGCCTGTCTGTCTCTCTGCCTGTCTGTCTCTCTGTCCTGTCTCTCTGCCTGTCTGTCTCGCGTCCTGTCTCTCTGTCCTGTCTCTCTGCCTGGCTGTCTCTCTGCCTGTCTGTCTCTCTGTCCTGTCTCTCTCTGTCTCTCTGTCTGTCCTGTCTCTCTGTCTGTCTCACGTCCTGTCTCTCTGCCTGCCTCTCTCTCTGCCTGTCTCTCTCTGTCTGTCTCTCTGTGTCTCGCGTCCTGTCTCTCTGTCTGTCTCACGTCCTGTCTCTCTGTCCTGTCTCTCTGCCTGCCTCTCTCTCTGCCTGTCTCTCTCTGTCTGTCTCTCTGTGTCTCGCGTCCTGTCTTTCTGTCCTGTCTCTCTGTCCTGTCTCTCTGCCTGTCTGTCTCTCTGCCTGTCTGTCTCTCTGTCCTGTCTCTCTGCCTGTCTGTCTCTCTGTCTGTCTGTCTCTCTGTCTGTCCTGTCTCTCTGTCCTGTCTCTCTGCCTGTCTCTCTCTGTCTGTCTCTCTGTCTGTCTCGCGTCCTGTCTCTCTGTCTGTCTCTCTGCCTGTCTGTCTCTCTGTCCTGTCTCTCTGCCTGTCTGTCTCTCTGTCTGTCTGTCTCTCTGTCCTGTCTCTCTGTCCTGTCTCTCTGCCTGTCTCTCTCTGTCTGTCTCTCTGTCTGTCTCGCGTCCTGTCTCTCTGTCTGTCTCTCTGCCTGTCTGTCTCTCTGTCCTGTCTCTCTGCCTGTCTGTCTTTGTCTCTTTCAGGTTATTCGCCGTGGTAACATGGGGCTCAGGCTTTGAGGAGTTGCTCGGGTGAAGGCGGTTGCCATAGCGACCCTCTCCCTGGGGGCTGGATTTTTTTCATGGGTGGCAGGAGGAAGCCAAAGATGGAGGAGGAGGAGGGTGATGGAGGAGGAGGAGGAGGGTGATGGAGGAGGAGGAGGAGGGTGATGGAGGAGGAGGAGGAGGGTGAAGTGTTTCCCATGGTCAGGTCAGGAAAAATAAAGTGACAGCAGCTTTTCTAAAAATATTTAGTTTTCTTCACAAGAGAGAGACAGACAGACAGAGAGACAGACAGACAGACACACAGGACGCAAGACAGACAGAGAGACAGACAGAGAGACAGAGAGAGAGACAGACAGAGAGACAGACAGACAGAGAGACAGACAGAGAGACAGAGAGAGAGACAGACAGAGAGACAGAGAGAGACAGACAGACAGACAGACAGACAGAGAGAGACAGACAGACAGACAGACAGACAGACAGACAGACAGACAGACAGACAGACAGAGACAGACAGACAGACAGAGAGACACAGACAGACAGACAGAGAGAGACAGACAGACAGACAGACAGACAGAGTTCAGTGTGTGGACTGGGCCCAGTTGACCTCTGACCCGGTTCTGTCCTCTAAGGTTAATTTCTCACAAACTGCTGCTGTAACTCATCACTTCCTGTGACATCACTTCCTGTGACATCACTTCCGGTGCAGCAGGAAGTAGACAGAGTGTAAATGAAGCTATGACCTCGACTGTCACCGAGTAAAGTCACATGATCATCAACCAACACACCACACACACACACACACACACACACACACACACACACACACACACACACACAACCAACACACACACACACTTCTTATTAAAAAATCCCGGTGTGTGTGTGTGTGTGTGTGTGTGTGTGTGTGTGTGTGTGTGTATCATGCACGTGTTCTTTGATTCATCTTCCTTTTGATCAGCCAATAAAAACACAGCAAACGTTACACCAGCGGGACAGAAATAACCCGCTCAGGGAGGGGGTGTCGATTTATCCCCATCACCAGCTCCACCCGCCTCCATCATGGCGAGGAGCTTCACTGAGCGTCGACTCAGTTTGATCCAAATAAAGATCCAGATCAACGTTCCCACAAAAAACTCTGGAAAAATCCTATTCTGAGCTGAGACGCTGTCCAAGACAAACACACACACACACACACACACACACACACACACACACACACACACACACACACACACACACACACAGGTCTATTTTTAGTCCTTGCTTGCACTGACAGAAACACTAAATTGTCTGGGTTTCAAAATTTAGCATTCAGTTGCCTAGCAACAGCGGATCGGTCTCCAGGCTCGCCGGCTGGAGGCGGGTCGCGGCGTCTCCATCTTGTAAATTGGTGGAGGGATGAAAAGAGAGCGAGCGGGCGGTGCAGGCCCTCAGATAACACCACCCCCCCCGGAGGTCCACGCTGGCTCTTTAATCACACTGCTCATTATGTAATCACTGTCAGGCGGCCCGCTGAGGGCGAGGCCCGGCAACCCGACCCGGAGCCCGACCCGGAGCCCGACCCGGAGCCCGACCCAGAGCCCGACCCGGAGCCCGACCCGCCGCCGCCGGCTCCTCCACTACCTGTCCAGACTTTAGTTCAGCAGCTCGTCTCCAGCGTGTCAGAGAAACATCCACCCACAGCGCAGACTGATAATGAGATCTGCTGAAGGGTCAACATGTCACCAGGAGGCAGAGAGACGCAGAGAGACGAAGAGAGACAAGAGACGCAGAGAGACGAAGAGAGACACCGAGACGCCGAGAGACGAAGAGAGACACCGAGACGCCGAGAGACGAAGAGAGACACCGAGACACAGAGAGATGCCTAGAGACGCCGAGAGACAAAGAGAGACAAGAGATGCCGAGAGACACAGAGAGATGCCTAGAGACGCAGAGAGACGCCAAGAGACACTAAGAGACACGAGAGACGCAGAGAAACGTGGAGAGACGCCGAGAGACCCACTCTGACCTGTGATCAGGTGACCCACTCTGACCTGTGATCAGGTGACCCACTCTGACCTGTGATCAGGTGACCCACTCTGACCTGTGATCAGGTGATCCACACTGACCTGTGATCAGGTGACCCACTCTGACCTGTGATCAGGTGATCCACTCTGACCTGTGATCAGGTGACCCACTCTGACCTGTGATCAGGTGACCCACACTGACCTGTGATCAGGTGACCCACTCTGACCTGTGATCAGGTGATCCACTCTGACCTGTGATCAGGTGACCCACACTGACCTGTGATCAGGTGACCCACTCTGACCTGTGACCAGGTGACCCACTCTGACCTGTGATCAGGTGACCCACACTGACCTGTGATCAGGTGACCCACTCTGACCTGTGATCAGGTGACCCACTCTGACCTGTGATCAGGTGATCCACTCTGACCTGTGACCAGGTGACCCACTCTGACCTGTGATCAGGTGACCCACTCTGACCTGTGATCAGGTGACCCACTCTGACCTGTGATCAGGTGACCCACACTGACCTGTGATCAGGTGACCCACTCTGACCTGTGACCAGGTGACCCACTCTGACCTGTGATCAGGTGACCCACACTGACCTGTGATCAGGTGACCCACTCTGACCTGTGATCAGGTGACCCACTCTGACCTGTGATCAGGTGACCCACTCTGACCTGTGATCAGGTGACCCACTCTGACCTGTGATCAGGTGAACGGTGTCTCTGTCATTCGTACGTCTGTTCTCACACTATGTAACTTTGGGCTCCGGGTCTGGAGAAGTACGTAACGCTTTACGGCACTAAGTCACACAGCAGCAACTATTTCACTGATTCTGGTGAAACTGGATCATATTTTATGGAGGAAATGTTTTCTGGTTTTCCCTCTGATGTCCTCCGCGATGGGGAACAGAGCCGGTGTCGTGCCAGAACTGGAGCTGGATGTAATCAGAAGAAATACTCGAGTACAGCTGAACATAGTTACAGTGGGATTACTGATTTATAGAGATGACGTTTTGTTATTAAAATGCTTAAAATGACTCGCTGTGTATTTTTAGTCTGCACATGCTCAGTGCGCCTCAGGTGCTGTATTCAGGTGTGAGTTAGCACGGTACATTATTAGCAGAGCTTCATTTGCATAAATTCCCGTGACAGTAACACTTCAACAATAACTCTGTGCAGGAAATGACCCGCAGATACAGATTCATGATTTCCTCTGCGTCTGTCAGCTGTGATCAATGAGCCTCATGTTAATCAGCAGAGCTCCGATTACAGCTTTGACTCGGTCCAAACGGGTCGGGCTCAAAAACAGACCTCCTCCAAAATCTCTGTCCTCCGTCTGTCTCCTCTCGTCCTCTGTCTCTCCTGACAACCAACACAAAGCTTTGTCCACATGACCTTTCAGATCACCTGCAGGGGAGGCAGGAACACCCCGCCCTCCCTGTTTACCTGAACACACACACACACACACACACACACACACGGTCCAGAACCAGAGTGTGAATGTTTCTCCTGTCAGAACATTCGGACCTCTCCGCTTCGAACTGACTTCGGTGATCGTCGAGTCCTGATGGATAAAAATCAAATCACCTCTCGATAGTTTTGGCTCGTCGGCTGATCGTGGAAACAAATCAATGACAAAATACAATAAATATGAAGAACCATTAATTTATGACGAGAACCACAGCTCCACTTCCTCTTCCTGTCTGTGACTCAGGGAAGTCGAAAGGAACGTCAAGAAACCGATGACAGCTCTGATCACGTTCTTCAACAGAACCATCTGATTTAAAACCAGAACCATTAAACGGTTCTTTACAGGAGAACCATTAAACGGTTCTTTACAGGAGAACCATTAAACCGTTTCATTACAGGAGAACCATTAAACGGTTCTTTACAGGAGAACCATTAAACGGTTCTTTACAGGAGAACCATTAAACGGTTCTTTACAGGAGAACCATTAAACGGTTCTTTACAGGAGAACCATTAAACGGTTCTTTACAGGAGAACCATTAAACGGTTCTTTACAGGAGAACCATTTAAACGGTTCTTTACAGGAGAACCATTTAAAACGGTTCTTTACAGGAGAACCATTAAACGGTTCTTTACAGGAGAACCATTAAACGGTTCTTTACAGGAGAACCATTTAAACGGTTCTTTACAGGAGAACCATTTAAAACGGTTCTTTACAGGAGAACCATTAAACGGTTCTTTACAGGAGAACCATTACACAGTTGTCTTTTGTTCTGCTGAACAAACTGGGACCAATAAAGACGTTTGAATATTACAATAATATATAATAATGTAATAATATAATGATGATAATATTATTGAGGTGTTTGTGTGAGTCACGAGTCGATCTTGTGGCAGAATATTTCATATCAAGCATCGTTCCTCCGGGTCAGAACAACAAACGGGTTCTGTTCAGGTACCGAGCGTGACTCACCTGCTCGGGGCTGGTCCAGGCTCTGGTTGTCTGACTTCTCCTGCATCAGTCGGCGAGTCCATCGCAGCGTCCCGTCCTTCACGGTCGAGTCCGTCTCTGTCGAGGACATCGAGGGCGACGGTCAGAAAAATAATCAGCAAATTTAATCATCATCTGTTCATCATTTCAGACATTCATGTCAACAGGCACCGCTGAACATTTTCAGTTTATGACGTCTGAGTGATCAACATTTTTAATTATGTTTTATATCAAATACTTCATCAATAATCGAGGTGATGAGCTGCAGTCTGTGACTCAGAATTAGGATTTGTGTTTAATAAGTTACTTTAAATGAAGATGCAGTGATTTCAGTGAAAGCAGCACAAACAGAAACTGTTTTAACAGTTTTAAAATCAGATCTTCAGATTTCAGCCGTGTTGTCTCTGGATCTATTCCTGTCGTGCTGTGATTGTCTCCACAGTTATTTTTGGCCAGCAGCTTGTCGCTTCATGTTTCTGTTGCAGCGTGTTCAGCTGTCGCGGCCGTCAGCTCTGAAATCTCTACGGCGTGTTTGGTTCCTCGATAGCTGATCTCAGTTCAGGTTTCAGTTTTTACAGCTTTACTACGTCGACGCTCGAGGAACTCCCCACAGACACATCTGCCTCATCACATCCTCCACCCACACCGAGGCGGCGAGGCAGTTATTACGCCGCGCTCTCCACGCCGTCCTTTTATTCATGAGGCAGCTCGTGTGTGATTGCCAGCCGCTGTCGAGTCCCTTTGTACCTTCCAGCTCAATGAGCTCATTTCAGGAGGGCAGCGGTCGACACCGACAGGAGACGTGAAGGCTTTCATGTCGAGGCATCAAGAGCAGCTCCAATCGTATGAAATTCAGATGTGTTTGTGCAGGAAATGGTTTTGTTCACACTTACGAAGTCTCAAAGGCCTGAACCGCCGAGTCTCATTAGAAAACGACAAAACACTGAAATTCTGTTTTACTGAACACGGGAACATTTACAACATCGACTGATGCTGAAACGTCTAAATGAATCACCAACGGTATCAATAAAAAAAAAAAATCACATTTATAATATATAATCAGAAAGTAATGTGCTGATATCCAGAATAACAGAACAACCTCAGCGTGATATTTATCAGTACATAGCGTGATATCCAGAATAACAGAACAACCTCAGCGTGATATTTATCAGTACATAGCATGCCGATATCCAGAATAACGGAACCTCAGCGTGATATTTATCAGTACATAGCGTGCTGATATCCAGAATAACAGAACCTCAGCGTGATATTTATCAGTACATAGCGTGATATCCAGAATAACAGAACAACCTCAGCGTGATATTTATCAGTACATAGCGTGCTGATATCCAGAATAACAGAACCTCAGCGTGATATTTATCAGTACATAGCGTGCTGATATCCAGAATAACAGAACCTCAGCGTGATATTTATCAGTACATAGCGTGCTGATATCCAGAATAACAGAACCTCAGCGTGATATTTATCAGTACATAGCGTGCCGATATCCAGAATAACAGAACAACCTCAGCGTGATATTTATCAGTACATAGCGTGCGATATCAGAATAACAGAACAACCTCAGCGTGATATTATCAGTACATAGCGTGCTGATATCCAGAATAACAGAACCTCAGCGTGATATTTATCAGTACATAGCGTGCTGATATCCAGAATAACAGAACCTCAGCGTGATATTTATCAGTACATAGCGTGCTGATATCCAGAATAACAGAACCTCAGCGTGATATTTATCAGTACATAGCGTGCTGATATCCAGAATAACAGAACCTCAGCGTGATATTTATCAGTACATAGCGTGCTGATATCCAGAATAACAGAACCTCAGCGTGATATTTATCAGTACATAGCGTGCTGATATCCAGAATAACAGAACCTCAGCGTGATATTTATCAGTACATAGCGTGCCGATATCCAGAATAACAGAACAACCTCAGCGTGATATTTATCAGTACATAGCGTGCCGATATCCAGAATAACAGAACAACCTCAGCGTGATATTTATCAGTACATAGCGTGCCGATATCCAGAATAACAGAACAACCTCAGCGTGATATTTATCAGTACATAGCGTGCCGATATCCAGAATAACAGAACAACCTCAGCGTGATATTTATCAGTACATAGCGTGCCGATATCCAGAATAACAGAACAACCTCAGCGTGATATTTATCAGTACATAGCGTGCTGATATCCAGAATAACAGAACAACCTCAGCGTGATATTTATCAGTACATAGCGTGCTGATATCCAGAATAACAGAACAACCTCAGCGTGATATTTATCAGTACATAGTGTGCTGATATCCAGAATAACAGAACCTCAGCGTGATATTTATCAGTACATAGCGTGCTGATATCCAGAATAACAGAACCTCAGCGTGATATTTATCAGTACATAGCGTGCTGATATCCAGAATAACAGAACCTCAGCGTGATATTTATCAGTACATAGCGTGCTGATATCCAGAATAACAGAACCTCAGCGTGATATTTATCAGTACATAGCGTGCTGATATCCAGAATAACAGAACCTCAGCGTGATATTTATCAGTACATAGCGTGCTGATATCCAGAATAACAGAACCTCAGCGTGATATTTATCAGTACATAGCGTGCCGATATCCAGAATAACAGAACAACCTCAGCGTGATATTTATCAGTACATAGCGTGCCGATATCCAGAATAACAGAACAACCTCAGCGTGATATTTATCAGTACATAGCGTGCCGATATCCAGAATAACAGAACAACCTCAGCGTGATATTTATCAGTACATAGCGTGCCGATATCCAGAATAACAGAACAACCTCAGCGTGATATTTATCAGTACATAGCGTGCCGATATCCAGAATAACAGAACAACCTCAGCGTGATATTTATCAGTACATAGCGTGCCGATATCCAGAATAACAGAACAACCTCAGCGTGATATTTATCAGTACATAGCGTGCTGATATCCAGAATAACAGAACAACCTCAGCGTGATATTTATCAGTACATAGCGTGCTGATATCCAGAATAACAGAACAACCTCAGCAACACATCAACACTAGCTTGTTAGCTACTTTGCCTCACACGTTAGCACAGGTCAGCTGTTCTGTATCACGTATGAACCGGTGACATCACAGTCTGCTGACATCTCTCTGTATCTTTGTGGATTATAGTGATGTCAGTCTGTGGTCATGTGACGTCCTTTACCTCGAGGTGTCACGGACACGTAATAAATTGTTCAGGTGTCATATTTCTTAAAGGGACAGCGCAGGGAGCTTCAGTCCACTGCAGACTGATGACATGTTTGTTTTAGGTTCATTATCAGCTGATCCCCGTGTGTGTGTTTGTAGAAACATGTTCGTTTGTTACGATCTAACAGATCTCTGTTCTGACAGTAAAGACTTCATTTAAACTCAGAGTGTTTCACACGTTGGCAGCTCGTCCCGCTCTTGCTTACATTCCTGAGCTCGGCCTCTGTTCCGTCTCTCCGTCATTACAAAACTCAGACTCTGATTTGTTTCCATTTCTTTTCAGTAAGTTTGACAGCTCTGCTGTTGCTAACGCTAAATAGTGTTTCCCCGGGAAGCTGCTGAGCTGAGCTGGTAAACCAGAGCTCAGCAGGACGAACAGGCTCAGATATGAAACATTTCATTAACAACAACAAAAACTACATTTAATTTAACCTTCTATTGTTTGTACCACCGGGAAGAAGAAGAGGGGCCGGTGTTGTGCCAGAACTGGAGCTGGGTGATACATAGGTTACCATCATGGATCACGCTAGCTGCTGAAGTGCTATAAATAACACATCACATGTAGCATCGAGCTAACGTTACCCAGTGACCGCCTGAGGCAGCTAACACGCTAACGTTAGCCAGCTGAAGCCACAATAAGAACATGTGACACGCTCTGCGGTATCGTTAGCTTCCGCTTTGGACTCGTGTTGTATCGTGTTGTGCCAGAACAGGAGCTCGAGTACAGCTGAACACGTCTACACAGCGTGACAGGTGAACTCATACGTACAGATCATAAACAGACCTGCTCTCTGACCGTGACCTTTGACCTTCACAGCTCAGCTGACGAGGTTACAGAGGATCAGTGATGAGCGTTTGTATGGAAATATCTTAATCCTCACGCGCTCAACATAAACAGGCCGGCTGAGTGTAAACACAGAGAACGTTGTTCAAACGTCAGACAAACGTTCGTCTGCAGACCTTTAAATAACTGTCTGACTCATCGAGGCCTGAAGGCACAAACCTCCACCCTAACCCCGTCACCACCGCCCGCTCCCTTCAGCACAAACAGACATTCGATCGCGTCAATCAAACGTCGACCGGACGGACCGGCTTCCTCCGGTCTGACCCCAAACAGCTCCACGCCTCGGCGGGCTCAGCTGCAGCCTGACGTAGTAAATATCTCCACCTGTGAAATCCTCAATAGAGGCGATGCAGGCGACACATGAGTCTGCACATATTTCTATATTCACCTGAGAAAACAGCTGAGGAACAGCTGATCTGACCTGAAGTCAAAACTGGGACCAGAGACAACACGAATACAAATGATGCTAATGCTACGTCACAGAGACCACGTCCAGGTTTTAGACAGTCTGCGGGGACGTCACGGAGACTACGTCCAGGTTTTAGACAGTCTGCGGGGACGTCTCAGAGACTACGTCCAGGTTTTAGACAGTCTGCGGGGACGTCACAGAGACTACGTCCAGGTTTTAGACAGTCTGTGGGGACCTCACGGAGACTACGTCCAGGTTTTAGACAGTCTGCGGGGACGTCTCAGAGACTATGTCCAGGTTTTAGACAGTCTGTGGGGACCTCACGGAGACTACGTCCAGGTTTTAGACAGTCTGCGGGGACGTCACGGAGACTACGTCCAGGTTTTAGACAATCTGCGGGGACGTCTCAGAGACTAGGTCCAGGTTTTAGACAGTCTGCGGGGACGTCTCATAGACTACGTCCAGGTTTTAGACAGTCTGCGGGGACGTCACGGAGACTACGTCCAGGTTTTAGACAGTCTGCAGGGACGTCACAGAGACCACGTCCAGGTTTTAGACAGTCTGCGGGGACGTCACGGAGACTACGTCCAGGTTTTAGACAGTCTGCGGGGACGTCTCAGAGACTACGTCCAGGTTTTAGACAGTCTGCGGGGACGTCACGGAGACTACGTCCAGGTTTTAGACAGTCTGCGGGGACGTCACGGAGACTACGTCCAGGTTTTAGACAGTCTGCGAGGACGTCTCGGAGACTACGTCCAGGTTTCAGTCCAGTACGTCCATACATGGTCGTGGCAGTGTGTATGTGTCATATTTCCTGAGCGATGGCGTCCTCGGTCTCGTGGTCCACGGCTCGTCAACATTTAAAGATGAAGTATGAATATTAATGTCTCGTCCTCACAGACACTCAAACTAAAGTTCACTCGCCACGACCGTCACGATGCATCATGGGAACAAAAGGTGAAGCAGCTGAGCATGTGACGAGCTGTGACCACGGCGACGATGAAGGGGAGGTGATGAGGGTGATGCCTTCAGGTGCTGTAGGAGTTAACCGCAGTGTGACGAAGAGGAGACACGCATGAAGATGAAACATGGAATATGATCATACGTGTGGAGATGTGATCAGCACAGGAACCTCAGAGGTTCATATAACAGTATATACATATATATATATATATATACTGTTATATGAACCTCTGAGGTTCCTATAACAGTATATAATATATATATATATATATATATATATATATATATAGTTATATGAACCTCTGAGGTTCCTATAACAGTATATATATATATATAATATTATATATATATATATAATATATATATATATATATATAATAATATATATATATATATATATGATGAAGATCAGACAGACAGAAAGAAGACCATGAAGATGATGATAATGATGAAGATGAAGATGATGAAGGTGATAATCAAGGTGAAGATGATGATGAAGATGATGATAAAGATGATGAAGGTGAAGATGATGATGAAGATGATTCAGACGTGTCAGAAAATTAATCACAGTTTTTCTTCTTCTTTTCTAAATATAACTTCACATTAACATGCACACACTCAGATTTACATATATGAATATTAATCAGTGTGTGTGTGTGTGTGTGTGTGTGTGTGTGTGTGTGTGTGTGTGTGTGCGCGTGTCGTGCGCGCGCAGGACTCACCTGGTGTCTGGACCTGAACGAGCCACACGGCCGCGAGCAGCCCGAGCCCGCAGCAGCAGAGCCGCTGCAGGGTCCGCCTGCGCCTCGCTGCAGCTCTCATTCCTGAGCCGGCCTCATGTCCACCAGAACCAGAACCAGAACCAGAACCAGAACCATCTGTTGCTGCTCTCTCGCGGCTCTTCTTCCTCCTCACACTGTCTGCAGACAGCTTCCTCCTCTTCCTCCAGAAGCGACTTCTCCGCCAACTTGTGTAAAAATCCCGCAGGCAGCAGCTGCTTCTCCTGCGGGTCCGGCTCGGCTCGGCTCGGTTCGGTCCGGTGCTGTTCGGTCCTCCGTGCTCAGAGCTGACACCGAGCCGTCTCAGTCCGTCGAGCCTCCGGGACGCACATCTCCGCTCGGTGCGTTCATGCGGAGTGTGAACGGTCGACCGCAGCAACAGGAGTGCGTGCGTGTGTGTGCGTTCACTCTGCGTGACTGTGTGTGTGTGTGTGTGTGTGTGTGTGTGTGTGTGTGTGTGTGACCGCCAGGAGGCGACAAACACATCCTGCGGGAATTCCCGCCTCTTTCTGTGCGGACACACACACACACACACACACACACACACACACACAGAACACCTGACAGGTCCAAACACCGTGTCACATGAGCCACCTGTTCCCGCCACGCCCACACCTGCTCAGCTCCTGATTGGCTGAACACACCTGATCCAGATAATTAGTGAAACAAAGAATCAGTTTTTTTATTAATAGAAGAGACGAAGACAGGAAGTGACGCAGTAAACGGATTCAAACCTGGGCCAGCTGCAGTGAGGACTACAGCCTCCACACACGGGGCGGCCGCCTGACCCACGACAATGAATCTGTTTAATTAACGTGAATAATTTAAACACTCAAACACATGAAGTACGATATTAATGACACCTGTGAATTAAATTTCTGACTTCTATGATTTTTTTTATGAACAGAGGAGCTCCGTCAACATAAACATGATTATTATTTTATTATTTTATGATTTTATTATTTTATGGTGATTGATCAGTAGCAGCAGAGCTAAAGCTAACATGACAATGTTATGTTAGCTTTGAGCCAGTTCAGAGGTTCTGTCTCTGTGTTCACTGTTAGACCGGACACTGCCGGTTCAGAGGTTCTGTCTCTGTGTTCACTGTTAGACTGGACACTGCTGGTTCAGAGGTTCTGTCTCTGTGTTCGCTGTTAGACTGGACACTGCCGGTTCAGAGGTTCTGTCACTGTGTTCACTGTTAGACCGGACGCTGCCGGTTCAGAGGTTCTGTCTCTGTGTTCACTGTTAGACCGGACACTGCCGGTTCAGAGGTTCTGTCACTGTGTTCACTGTTAGACTGGACACTGCCGGTTCAGAGGTTCTGTCTCTGTGTTCACTGTTAGACTGGACACTGCTGGTTCAGAGGTTCTGGGTGCTGCAGCTCGTATCAGACGTCATAACTCTGCAGTCAAACATGAACAGGATGCTGCAGCTCCTCTGATGACGCTCCTCTCACTTTTTTATTGAAGTTCTGTTTTAAGCTGTGAACTTTTAACGGCGGACGATAACCAGACGACTTCTGTTCAGCACGAACACGTGAACGGCTTCGTGAACTTTCTGGGAAAGTGTTGGGTGGATTATCAGCAGGCAGACAGCTTCAGCCTGTTTCTGGAAGCTCTCTGCGTGACAGCCTGCTTTAAACAGGCCGACCCGACAACATCACGTCTGCCTCCAGACTCGCTCAGGTTTCACGTGTTGTGTTGGAAACAAAGCGTCTCAGTCCACCGGCAGCTCGGCAGCTTGTTTGTGTTAATAATAATTAAAGTATCTGAAGTGTCAGGAAACAGGAAGCTTCAAAAGCTGCAGAGGCTGAAGCTGTGGTTCTGGTTCTGGTTCTGGTTCTGTTCAGTGGTCAGTGACTTCTGGTGTATCAGGAAATGACAAACACCTTGAAGACACTGTGTGTCAGTGTTGGACAGATACTGGAGGACAGGTGGACACGTTATAATGTTTGAGGTGAACTCATGCTCGGCCTCGTCGTCTTGTTTCGTGGCTCCGGGTTGTGGAGCCTCTTTATTTACAGAACACGATGAGTCAAACTGGCGTGAAGCCCTCGAGCTGCGTGACGCGTCGCCTGAGCGAACGCTCCAACCCCAAATAAAGTCATCGGCCGGGCACTGTTGTTGTCAGCTCGGCTCCTGGTGTCAGGGAGGAAGATGGAGCGTCTCTGGGCGGCCGGTGTTTAGGAAAGCCGTCCAGAGGACAGAGTCCTGGGAAATGTTTGCATGATGTTGTCGTGCTGTGTTATGTTCATGGAACAAGCTGTGGAAAGTGTTTTTGTCTCAGCTCAGGAGACGTGCGTCCAATCAGAGAGCTTCAATCTGAAAATCTACGTTTGTTTATGAGACAGGCTGGTTTCATTCTGATATCTTTATATATTTATGATTTAAGAGACATTCAAGTGTTTTTATAATCCTCATAACTCTGTTTTAATCAACGTTTAGTCACCTGGCAACAAGACTCGTTATGTTTCTGTTACCTCACAATGAGACTTTATATCTACAGACAACTACGTCCATGTTTTAGACAGTCTGCGGAGACGTCACAGAGACTACGTCCAGGTTTTAGACAGTCTGCGGAGACGTCTCAGAGAATACGTCCAGGTTTTAGACAGTCTGCGGAGACGTCTCAGAGAATACGTCCAGGTTTTAGACAGTCTGCGGAGACGTCTCAGAGACTACGTCCAGCAGCGGCTGATATCAGAGACTAGTCCAGCAGCTGATATCAGAGACTAGTCCAGCAGCTGATATCAGAGACTAGTCCAGCAGCGGCTGATATCAGAGACTAGTCCAGCAGCGGCTGATATCAGAGACTAGTCCAGCAGCAGCTGATATCAGAGACTAGTCCAGCAGCGGCTGATATCAGAGACTAGTCCAGCAGCAGCTGATATCAGAGACTAGTCCAGCAGCTGATATCAGAGACTAGTCCAGCAGCGGCTGATATCAGAGACTAGTCCAGCAGCTGATATCAGAGACTAGTCCAGCAGCAGTCAGTCCAGCTCGGCGTCTGTCTTTCAGCCTTTTATTTCACCAAGCTCTCACCAACCACTAAAAGTCAGTCCCACATTTACTCTTGTCCGGCGGCTTCTTCCTCGCTCACTCTCTCCTTTTCTCTTCTTAGCTTCCTCCGTCAGTTTTTATTCTTTCATCTGTCAGTTTTCGTGTTTTCTCTTTAACTCGTCTCTGAGTCACTTTTTGTTTATTCATTTTTCTTTCTTCCACCTTCGTTGAACTTTTACCTTTTTTTCTTCTCAGTCGATCTGATTTGGCCACGACACAAAAAACTGTTACTTCCTCCAGAGTCCAGGACGGGACATCCTCGTCCATCCATCGTCTTCAGTGTCTTCACGCCCGCTCAGACCTGACCGGGGAACTGAAGAATGTATGTATGTATCCATGAAGAATCTTTTTCATCTTTATTCTTGGTTGAAATAATAAAACAACTGTTTGTCTGTAACTTCAC
Organism: Collichthys lucidus; assembly: GCA_004119915.2. Taxonomy (NCBI): domain Eukaryota; kingdom Metazoa; phylum Chordata; class Actinopteri; family Sciaenidae; genus Collichthys; species Collichthys lucidus. The sequence continues at coordinate 33,764,652 of CM014092.1, read as the reverse complement.
ACACGTGAATATTTCATTTTGTTTCATTCAGCCACAATCAGACTTTTTTCTCTCTGTTGGATTTTCTGAGACAGTTTATTGTTTTTAAATACCAAAATAATCAGATTCCCTCAGAGGAAGCATTCAACACATTCAGCTGGATTTCAGTGCATCATCATCATCATCATCATCATCATCATCTGAAGCACCTTTTTTTTCTTTAATTAAAATCAGAGATTTGCATCTTTGAACAATCTGCGAGCTTCAGCAACAACAACACGTCTGTTCTGTCGTATTATTAATGTGACGATGTTCAATCGGTCCTTCATCAAAAAACAGAAAGAAAACATCAGGAAGTGCAACCAGAGACGGAGAGACGAGGTCAGTGTGCGACGTCAGGCACAGACCAACAGACCAGCCTCAGACCAGCCTGACCAGTCTGACCAGCCTCAGACCAGCCTGACCAGCCTCAGACCAGCCTGACCAGCCTCAGACCAGTCTGACCAGTCAGACCAGCCTCAGACCAGTCTGACCGGTCAGACTGGTCGGGTCAGACGTCGCCCGGAGAGTTTGGCTCGTGAAGGCGTCGCTCACGGTGTTTGAAGACGAACGAGCTGCAGCCAAACCAGCGATCTCAGTCTCGTTAACGAGGATCTGCAGACGAACGCGTCGTTGTTCGAGCTCGCCGTGTTTTTTTGTTTCTTTTCTGCATCGTTTCACATTTTTTAAACCTCCAGTTTAAACAGCTACAAGAGAAATCCACATTTGCATGATTAATAAGTTACATTTTTATACACACACACATACAGAGGGGAGGGCTGGAAGTCGCTTGGCACATTCTCATGCTCGACCAACCTCCTACAATCTAAATAACCAGACAGGACACGGGACGACGGGCCGGGCCGCGCTAACATCGTCTGCATAATCATCCCGTGACAGGAGAGCCAATGCACGAAGTAACAGGAACAGTTCAGCTGTACAGCATCTCCACATAAAGATTCATAATTTAATCTGTATATACTGTATCTTAATATGCTGGTACCAGGTATTCACAGTGACTCTAAAATAAAGTTACAAAGGAAGTTTGTACAGAGTCTGAGCGAGCCGACAGCGTTTGGCATGTTGAAGTTCTTCAGGGTGGATTCAGGAGCTGCCTGGGTTTGAACGTTGGCACTGAGGAGGAGAACAAGAAGAAGACTCCTCCAGTTTCATGGCGCCGTCAGCAGAGGACAGGTGAGGTAAGGTGGCGTCAGTCGGTTGGGCAAGGGGGGGCTTAACCCAGGACGAGTTCCTGACCCGGTTCACAGAAAATCAAAGTGCAAGAACAAGAACGACACAAACACACAAACACACACGAGATGGTGGAGGCGTCCGCCAACACAACGAGGTGCGACACACCTAAAGCTATGCCGGTGCTCTGTGGGTCAGGCCAGCAGGAGGCGCTCTTCTTCTACAGTATGGCTGCTACGATAGTGAGGTCAGGAGGAAACAGCTACAGGCTGATGGAGTTCATCCCGCCTCCGCCCGCAGGAGCTACGACCGCGTCCTCAGGCTCAGTTTGTCTTTTTTAAACGCAGAGACGTCCTCACGATCAGAACCACGTCCGGCAGAGGAGGCCAACACTACTGTCACATATATTATTGGTGATATATATATACACATATATATATTATATATATGTATATGTACATGTATATGTACACTTTTGGTGGTTTCAGATCAGCGAACATGCTGCACGTCTCACGTCTTCTTCAGCTCAGTTTGTCAAGTATTGAAGCGAGTTACAGTAAAGAGATGCACACACACACGCGCACACACACACACACACACACACACACACACACACTCTGCTGTCAGTCCATGAAGGGATGTCAGAGTCTTGCATACTCCGTCACCGACAGGCAGCTGCAGGCTTCAGGCGGTGGCATGGTGTGTGTGTTTGCAGAGTACGCAGTGCACGCGCCGCGCTGAGCGCTTTGCATCTCTCTGCTGATTTGTGTCTGTGCAGTTTGTGCAGTTTGTGCAGTTTGTGCGTTGTGGCGGCGTTGGCGTCGAGGCTAGCAGGGCTTGTTGACGTTGCACAGCAGCTCGGTGACTTTGATGAGGCGAGCCACCGTGCTCTGAGACTCCTCCTGCAGCCGCTGGTTGTTCTGCCTGAGGCTCTGCACCTCGGCCTGCAGCACCGCCTTGTCCTCTTTCTCCTGAAAGACATCGGCACACAACAAAAACACAAGCCGTCGCTCAGATCGCTGTGGCAGGAACGGGACAGGAGGAGGGGGAGCGACAGGGACAGCGCTGGCTTTAAGGAAACTAGTGGGCACACATAAACACAGAGAGAGAGACACTGAACGCATCGTCTGCTTTGGGGTTTCAGGCTCTGGTCAGACACAAAGTGAGCAGGCTCCTCATTTAAACTCATTAAAGGAGCCACATGTAACGCCGACATCTAGTGGTGAACATCAGCACTGCAGCCAATCACCTCCAGGGTTGCCAGGTCGAAGACGCCGAACCCCCTCGAACACGAGGCGAGCGCACGTTAGAATAAAGACGAACCAGAGAAACTTTCTGAAAGTTTCACGGCGTTCAGCACAAATGAACCGAAGAACATAAAATCAAAAAGTCCAGATTTATTCTGAGCTGAAAACAATCTGCCAAATGTTTCAAACTTTATTTACTCTTTATTTCTTCTATACAGAATAACGTCGTATTTTAAGTGACAGTAAAACTGTAACGCTACAAACCCGTATGTATTAATACATTAATATTATAATATTATTATATTAATACCGTAAAATATGGAATAAAATGCCTCAACGTGAAATAAAGTGAAAAAACAACTCAAACAGTTTTACAGTAAAATCCTGTCAGCTGTGATAAATACATGTCACCTTTTTCTAATATTACGGTAAAAGTTGTTAGTGCTGTTTTAAGTTTTTACTGTATAAATACAAGTTGCTGTTCTGTCGTATGATTTGTCCCGTTAAACCGTTTATTACGGTAAAACCACAGCTGACAGTTTTTTACCGTAAAGCCTCATTACCCGTTAAAGTGTTCGGAAGATGATCATGTGACTTTATAACTTCTCACGGCCTCTGTCTCTGGGTCATCACTGTGTCTCACCACCGTTAATCTGACGTTATCGTAACGTGAACTGTGTTGATCCACTTCATCAGGACATTTCATATGTCTCGTCATGTCCCGTGTACGGTATCAGGCCGATAACATGATGAAAAATGAAACATATTGTTCCTTTAAATTGTTTTTTTCTGTCTGACCAAAAGTCCAAAACCCCAAAAAATATAAAAAAAATGTAGGTGATAAAAACAGAGAAAAGCATCAAATCTTCACAAAAGTTTCACGTTTGCTTCATGAATGATTCCTGTAACTTAACGTCACTGAATATCATTACTCTAATAAATCTGCATCTTATTAATCAATAATAAAATAAATAGAAAAAGTTCCATAAACTGGGAGGAATAATGTTTATATCATATTTTGTTACACACACAGAAACACACACTGTCAAACAAACATCCTCAACACGAGCTCCACGCGGCAGAGGCTCGAAGCCCATGAGACGCGCTGAGAGCTCCGGGAAGACGCGTGGACTTCGTGTTGAGGACCGACTTCAGTCTGAGGTCTGAATTCATCATACAACGTCTTTGACATGAGAAATAAACAGCGACACAAAAAGTACGGAGAGAGAAAAGTGCCAAAAATACTGAGAACAGCATCAGATCAATAATAAATTTTAATAAAGTCATATAGATACTGTACAAATTTACAACAGGATTAGGAATAAATATATTTGAGTGTTTTTGTCTAATGTCTGCAGCGAGTCGACGCATCGTCTGGCTCCAGCGACAGGAGCTCAAATCCTGTTTCCTACCTGCCGACGCTCGCTCGTGTGCAGCTGGAGGAAATGTTACAAATACTCAGAGAGTCAGAGCACCTTTTGCAGGTCGTCCTGCAGCTTCCTCAGCATGGCTTCCAGCTGCGACACCTTCTCCTCCAGGTGGCCTGGAGAGTCACTGCAACAAAGAGACGCAGTGACACCACGTCAAACACAGGAAGGCAACAACGCAACCGAGAAATACCGCTCAGAGCCCGGCTCGGTCCGGCTCGGTCCAGCTGCTGAGCCCGGTTCTGTTGTTGTACCAAGTCATACCAAAACCAGCAAATTATGTGATCCAGTTTCACTCCAGCCATGTCATCGATGCATCGTCATGGATGTTTGTCGTTAGGGTCACCTGCGGGTTGTTAAGGTCACCTGCTCGTCGTTAGGGTCACCTGTGGGTCGTTAAGGTCACCTGTGGGTCGTTGAGGTCACCTGCGGGTCGTTAGGGTCACCTGCGGGTCGTTAAGGTCGCCTGCGGGTCGTTAAGGTCACCTGCGGGTCGTTAAGGTCGCCTGCGGGTCGTTAGGGTCGCCTGCGGGTCGTTAAGGTCACCTGCGGGTGGTTAAGGTCGCCTGCGGGTCGTTAGGGTCGCCTGCGGGTCGTTAGGGTCACCTGCGGGTCGTTAGAGTCGCCTGCGGGTCGTTAAGGTCGCCTGCGGGTCGTTAAGGTCACCTGCGGGTGGTTAAGGTCGCCTGCGGGTCGTTAGGGTCACCTGCGGGTCGTTAGGGTCGCCTGGGGTCGTTAGGGTCGCTGTGGATCGTTAAGGGTCGCCTGTGGGTCGTTAAGGTCGCCTGCGGGTCGTTAAGGTCGCCTGCGGGTCGTTAGGGTCGCCTGCGGGTCGTTAAGGTCGCCTGCGGGTCGTTAGGGTCGCCTGCGGGTCGTTAGGGTCGCCTGCGGGTCATTAGGGTCGCCTGCGGGTCGTTAGGGTCGCCTGCGGGTCGTTAGAGTCGCCTGCGGGTCATTAGGGTCGCCTGCGGGTCGTAAGGTCACCTGCGGGTCGTTAGGGTCGCCTGCGGGTCGTTAGGGTCGCCTGTGGATCGTTAGGGTCGCCTGCGGGTCGTTAAGGTCGCCTGCGGGTCGTTAGGGTCGCCTGCGGGTCGTTAAGGTCGCCTGCGGGTCGTTAGGGTCGCCTGTGGGTCGTTAAGGTCACCTGCGGGTCGTTAGGGTCGCCTGCGGGTCGTTAGGGTCGCCTGCGGGTCGTTAGGGTCGCCTGCGGGTCGTTAAGGTCGCCTGCGGGTCGTTAAGGTCGCCTGCGGTCGTTAGGGTCGCCTGCGGGTCGTTAAGGTCGCCTGCGGGTCGTTAGGGTCGCCTGCGGGTCGTTAGGGTCGCCTGCGGGTCGTTAAGGTCGCCTGCGGGTCGTTAAGGTCACCTGCGGGTCGTTAGGGTCGCCTGCGGGTCGTTAAGGTCGCCTGCGGGTCGTTAAGGTCGCCTGCGGGTCGTTAGGGTCGCCTGCGGGTCGTTAAGGTAACCTGCGGGTCGTTAGGGTCGCCTGCGGGTGGACAAATGGGAAACTTTAACGTCTCATTTGCGCCTCCAAATAAAATCAGAATGTCTCTGAACGTTTGTTCTTGTGATCTTTGTGTTGGTGCAGTAGTTTTTTGAGCGTGCTCAGTGTTGACCTCTGCAGGACGTGGGCGGACATGACGTCTCCTCCATGTTTCGGTTTATTTCCCCTCAGACTCATTTCGTGTTCGGATGTTCAGACGCAGCTCAGAGGAGAAAAATAAGAGTCGAACAGGCCGCAGAGGAAGTTTAACAGAGCGATGACGGAGGGGTGAGTCAGACTTCACTGAGTCAGCACTCAGTTTTTTATGGGTGGAGGAACATCGACTTGTTGGACGTAGCCCGTAAAGTCTGAATAATTGAGGGAGGATGAACGATGGAGAGGATGGAGAGGGTGAAGGATGGAGAGGATGAAGGATGGAGAGGATGAAAAATGGAGAGGATGGAGAGGATGAAGGATGGAGGATGGAGAGGATGAAGGATGGAGGATGGAGAGGATGAAGGATGGAGGATGAAGAGGATGAAGGATGGAGAGGATTGAGGATTGAGAGGATGAAGGATGGAGAGGATGAAGGATGGAGAGGATGAAGAGGATGAGGGATGGAGAGGATTGAGGATTGAGAGGACGAAGGATGAAGAGGATGAAGGATGGAGAGGATGGAGGATGGAGAGGATGGAGGATGGAGAGGATGGAGAGATGGAGAGGATGGAGGATGGAGAGGGTGGAGGATGAAGAGATGGAGAGGATGGAGGATGGAGAGATGGAGAGGGTGGAGGATGGAGAGGGTGGAGGATGTAACCCACCTGTCCTTTGAGTCCTTCAGCTTGCTGTCCGTCTGATCTCCAGCCTGCGACGAGTCTCCGGCTTTGCGGTCTGCAGAGGAACACCATCACATTATTAATATCTCAGATCTACAGGTGCAGTCACATGACGGAGGTGGAGGTGTAGTTTTTACACGTCCAAAAGTGTGCGGACACCCTGACACATAAACATCTGTAAACTCACCTTCTCGTGACAGCGCCTCCAGGATGCTGCGGCAGGCGGTGGCGAGGTCGGCGATGGACTGCCACTCCTCCTCTGTGGAGTCTGTTGTCTCTGAGAGGACTGAGACAGACGAGAGGACAGAGGAGACACGTGAAGACGTGAAGACTGCAGAGCGGCTGTAACACAGAGTGACCACCAGGGGGAGCCGCTGCTGTGCCGATGGAGGACGAGGTGGAGGAAGTGATTGTTGACTGCTGATGGAGTTTAAATGATCGTTTGAAAATCTAAATCTTTATTTGTGACTCTGATGATTTTTAACGAGCTGAAACACTCGGCGACCATGAAATGAATCTTTAACGATGATGCTCGTGGTCCCGGCGGAGGCTGACAGATGGTGGAAGAGGGGCTCCTTGATTTGGGGCTGCCTCTACCTCCACCCCTCCCACCGCCCATCTGTCCCCCTTTTATCTGAGGCCCTGCGGGGGGGCGGCAGCTGAGCGGCTGATATTAGATTAACTGAACGGGGGGCAGGAGGACAAAGAGGAGCAGAGGGAGGATAATGAAGGAGAGAGAGAGGGAGGAACGATCTGGAAAAAAGGGAGTTCAACCAGGCGGAGATGATCCACAAACATTGGGGTCAGCTGGTGTCTGTGTAAGTCCAGGTCCAGGACCAGGTCCAGGTCCAGGACCAGGACCGGGTCAGAACATGTGTGACATCATGATTGAACATTAGATGACTCACTCTTGGTGATGGAGTTATGCAGGCTGAGCGCTCGTGAGTTTCTTTCAGCTCGGTCGACACACAGCCGTGCAGTCGAGTCGCTCGCTGAAGCTTTGTCGTCGCCGAACTCCGCGGCCACGAACTGAAACAGGAAACGACAGCGTCAGATCAGGACGCCGCCGAGTGCCGAGGACAAACCCGTCTCCATCCTCACCTGCTCGTCCTCCAGGGGAAGCTTCGGTTTGACGGCCAGGATCAGGTCGGGCGTGGCGTCCCGCAGCTCGCCCACGTTCTCGTAGATGTGGCGTTCCCCCTTCAGCGCCACGTTGTCGTACACGTGCCTGTCAGACACAAAGGGGTTAATAAACACAAAGCTGCAGATCCAATCAGAGGTCAGCGCAGAAAGTGGAGCACAAAGAGTAATCAGAGTACTCAGAGTAATCAGAGTACTCAGAGTAATCAGAGTACTCTGCAGAGCGACGCCACGTGACGCTGTCAGCTCATGAAAACATCAAATATCATCATCATAAAGGTGGTGTTTAAATCTAATGTTGTTAGCTGCTGTTAGCTCATGTTAGCTCAGTCTGTTAGCTGCTGTTAGCTCAGTCTGTTAGCTGCTGTTAGCTCATGTTAGCTCAGTCTGTTAGCTCATGTTAGCTCAGTCTGTTAGCTGCTGTTAGCTCATGTTAGCTCAGTCTGTTAGCTGCTGTTAGCTCATGTTAGCTCAGTCTGTTAGCTCATGTTAGCTCAGTCTGTTAGCTGCTGTTAGCTCAGTCTGTTAGCTGCTGTTAGCTCATGTTAGCTCAGTCTGTTAGCTGCTGTTAGCTCATGTTAGCTCAGTCTGTTAGCTGCTGTTAGCTCATGTTAGCTCAGTTTGTTAGCTGCTGTTGAGTGTTTGTACCACAGGCGTTATGGACTACAGGAAGAAGAAGAGGAGGTAACCAGGCTCAGCAGCTTCTATGGACATGATGTCACTCACTTGTCACACGTGTCTCTGATGGACGGCCGTCTCTCCAATGAGCAGCTCCGTGTGAGCTGCGGGGCGCTGCCTTCTTGGCTCTGATTGGCCGGTTGCTCCTGCAGAGACGTGGCCCGTAACAAAGGTAAGCTGAGCGCCGTGAGCAGCGAGCTGCGGCTTCTCTCGCTGTCATCGCCCTCTTCATCGGCCTCCACCTGCACCTCCATCAGATCTGCTTCGATGGCACCGCCCGCCTTCAGCTTGTCCTCCTCCACCACCACCGCCGCCTCCTCCTCCTCCTCCTCCTCGTCTTCTTTCTTCTTCCCTCTCGTCCACCCAGGCCTTCCGGACCGATCCTCTCGGGCTTACACTCGGCGTCCTTGGATGGCTTTCTGGTACACCGCTCGGAGAAAACTCTGCTAGAACAAACAAAACAACAACGTCGGTGAGAGAACCTGAATCAAAGATCTCTAATATTTGTCTGTTGGTCTTTGTTTGGAGTATAAATAAATCAGCTGTCAGCTTTTAAAAACACCTGAACGCTGAGCGGAGTAATTAGAGCTCATTAGAGGGATTGACTGGCTGTCAGGAGGATGACCTCAGAGTGACCCTCCGGGACTACATTACCCATGAGCCCCTTCTCCAGTCTCACCTGCGAGGCTTCCCGTTCTCGTCCGGCGGGATGACGGTGATGTGGATCTTGTGGGCGGTGCGGAGCAGCCTGGTCCTCTCGTCAGGACTCAGGTGAACCAGCGAGTGTCCGCACAGCCGCACCACCCGAGCCCACAGCTGCAGGCCTCCGCTCTCGGCGTAGCAGAACCGCTGCAGCTCCGTCACGAAGCCGTCCTCGTTCATGAGGAAGCCGGGCTGGCCGACGCCGTCACGCAGGGGGGTGACCTCGAAGGCCTCGCAGCCTCGGGTGACGAGCTGCAGGCGGAGAAGAAGAAGGTGGATGAGTGAAGATACAAAGAACACATGGCTAAAGCTCCGCCTAACTCCAGACAGCCCCCCACCTCCAGCCTCTGCACCACCTCCCGTATATCCTCCGCCTGGCTCTCCATCACGCTGATCGACACCGACTCCCCGCGCTCGTAGAAGATGTCGAGGCAGGGCCCGCCCTCTTTAGCCTCCGTCACCGCCTTCCAGCCAATGACGTCTCTGCAGGAGCAGTTGAACACCACCCTGCGCGTGCACCGCTCGATGAGCACCACCGACTCCGCCGACCCCGAGCAGGCAGGCCAGCCGGAGCTCTCCCGCCTCTCCTTCGTCTCCGCCGTTGACCATCACGGCCCACACCAGCGCCCCGGCGCTGTGCAGCTCCACCCCTTTGGCGCCCTTCAGCTTGTCCTTGCGTTTCCCTCCCAGAGACAGCAGCGGGAACTTGGTGGAGGAGTCGATGGGGGTGGTGGTGACGTAGTTTTCGGCCAGGTCCTTCAGGTATTCCTGCCGCGTTCGGGTCGCCATGGAGCGAAACTTCTCCGACTTCTCTGCGGCGTTTTCTGCGTTCACCGCCTTCGCCAGCAGGAAGTCTCTGAAGGCGGGCGAGCGCGGGAAGCGCGCTCCTTTCGGGAACAGCGGGCCGAATAACGGCATGTCTTTAGAGCGAGTCACCGCCACCCTGAGAGGGAAGAAGGAGGACAGAGTCAGAGACGTTTGACATGTGTACGGCCTTTATTTTGAAGGGAGCAACAGGAAGTCACACCTGTAGTAGGTCTTGTCGCTGCAGGGCTCGTGCACCTGGACGATGATGAAGACGTGCTGGAAATGCGAGCGGATGGACTTTGGCGTGAACGGCAGCGCGGGCTCCTGGAACACGATCGTCACGATGTCGTTACCGATGTGACGCTTCCTCAACAGCTGGAAAACACAGAGGCATCATGGGAACTCCTCATCAACCTTTCAAAATAAAATCTAGAACTGAAACTAGATGGAAAAAGCTCCAGACAGATGAAACATGGAATAATCTGACGTTCGAGTCGTACCTGCTGAGTGTTGTTGGCCGTGTAGGGCAGCATGGTGGACACGTGGAACATGATCTCATAGTCCTGGTAACGCGTGTAGAGAGAGTGCGTCCCTGTAGAGTCCGCTAAACAAACACAGAGCACACACACACACAATGAACCAATCAAACAGCACACACACATGCACATACTGCAGCACATGCTGGACTTGAACCAGCAACCCTCGGGTTCTGGTCTTGTGGGCCCCTTGAGCTTCGAGTTAGCTTCAGATGAGGTCCAGGTGAATCTGTCCACCGGCCTCTGCAGAGAGCAGCTCGGAGATAATCAGCAGTGACTATGCTATTTTGCAGCATTACTCAGATTACATGTGGCTAAGATAGCAGTTATCTTTGGCTTTCAGCGGTGCGCTGATGCCCTTCAGATAATGGGACTGCGACAAGGTGAGATGCAGCGAATGGATCCGGGTGCAGGGTGTGTTTTCAGCTCACTCTTGTTGTCCAGCTGAGCTCGGTATTTCTCCCAGCCCTTCAGGCGAACGCGCTCGCCGAGCAGGTCCAGGAACTCCTCGAACGCCGGGCCCGAGCTCTCGTTATTGTACATGTCTTCCTCTGAGCTCTGCCCGGCCCGGCAGTACATCACCCCGACCTTTCTCTGGAAGTTCAGCTGCATGAAGAGACAGAGAAGAGTCTGTAACTGTCGCCTCACTGTTAAGTATTTAATATTTAATATTTATCTCCTCACTGCCGGGACCTTTTCTGATCGTTTGACATTTTGCTTTGCAGCTCAAAAAACTTGTTTGAAGAACGTCTGTGGTGAAATGTGACGTGACAACATTTATTCTGTTTATACGCCGTCGATACTGCAGACGGGTTTCTACTCGTGATGGAGCTTGAATGACTCTGTGGTTAGCATCATATGAGCTGTTTCGCAGGTAAGGCACACAATTAAAAATGAGCATGTCGTCCATGCAGGTCGACAGTGTGAGAAATAAAAAGCGGTCTTTGTTTGGTGACTCTCGAACGTTTGAGGATGTGGATTCAACTTCCTCAGACTGAGACAGCAGACTGACCACGTCTTTCTAAAGTCTGAGCGAGTGAGATCACAAACACTTTCAAACATCACACGTCTTTCTGTCAGGACATCAGTGAGTTCATTATCTGTGTCTCTGACTTGAAGATTTGCTTTAGATCATGTGACAAACACATCAGACATCTTGAATTACTAATTAAAGAAACGGACATTAATCATTCATGAGAATAAAGACACAGATCTAAATTAAACCGCTCGGTGGTGCAGTGGTCAGCACGTCACATGTTCTCACCAGCTTCTTCCCACAAACACTTGAAGGTTAACCGGCGACTCTAAAGTGTGTGTAGGTGTGTGTAGGTGTGTGTAGGTGTGTGTAGGTGTGTGTAGGCGTGTGTTAGGTGTGTGTAGGTGTGTGTAGGTGTGTGTAGGTGTGTGTAGGTGTGTGTAGGTGTGTGTAGGTGTGTGTAGGTGTGTGTAGGTGTGTGTAGGTGTGTGTAGGTGTGCATATAATACATTTAAAGTCCTTCTGCTGTTATGAACACTGATATTCGTCCATACGCTGATGACACATTCGTATATGTCGCAGCTCGTCCTGTTGACGCAGTGATGAAATCATTTGATTGGTTTTCAGGGTGAAGTGTTAGCATGTCTGAGTCACAGCAGCTTTTCATTCATCTCTTATTTAACGCTGCAAACACTAAAGTCGTGGTTTGTTTGCTGCGTGTCTCAGTTCCTCTTTTACATCTGCTGGCAGAACCAGGATTGTTGAAATGACTTCCCTCTTTGAGTTCATAGGCCGACGTGCACAGAAACACAAACTCTTCTCGATCCTCACCCCCGATAGTTGTAAAGTATAAAACAGAGGCGCTGTGTGGGTGTCGGCTCTGACCTGTTCTCTGTAGTTTGGGTATTTTTAGTACCTTTCCGTTATACTTCATGATACATCGAGTGACCTATTTACACTTGGGAACAGCTGCTAACTCTGGACGGCTTTCAACTTGCGAGAGCAACGAGCAATTTCTGATCCACCTTGTGTTCACGAGCTGAACTTCCCCAGTGTCAATGAAGTCGATCTTATCTTAACTTGTCTGGTGATACTTGGTCTTCTTCTTCCATCCGAACAAAATCTCCTAAATCCAGCACATTCTTTTATTTTCATCCCATCTGCTGCTGCTG
>CM014092.1:33737442-33747442 GCA_004119915.2 Collichthys lucidus | reverse complement strand
ACTGAGAGACTATAAGACAGAGACTACGTCCAGGTTTTAGACAGTCTGCGGGGACGTCACGGAGACTACGTCCAGGTTTTAGACAGTCTGCGGGGACGTCACGGAGACTACGTCCAGGTTTTAGACAGTCTGCGGGGATGTCACTGAGACTACGTCCAGGTTTTAGACAGTCTGCGGGGATGTCACTGAGACTACATCCAGGTTTTAGACAGTCTGCGGGGATGTCACTGAGACTACGTCCAGGTTTTAGACAGTCTGCGGGGACGTCACGGAGACTACGTCCAGGTTTTAGACAGTCTGCGGGGACGTCACGGAGACTACGTCCAGGTTTTAGACAGTCTGCGGGGACGTCACGGAGACTACGTCCAGGTTTTAGACAGTCTGCGGGGACGTCACGGAGACTACGTCCAGGTTTTAGACAGTCTGCGGGGATGTCACTGAGACTACGTCCAGGTTTTAGACAGTCTGCGGGGACGTCACTGAGACTACATCCAGGTTTTAGACAGTCTGCGGGGATGTCACTGAGACTACGTCCAGGTTTTAGACAGTCTGCGGGGACGTCACGGAGACTACGTCCAGGTTTTAGACAGTCTGCGGGGACGTCACGGAGACTACGTCCAGGTTTTAGACAGTCTGCGGGGACGTCACAGAGACTACGTCCAGGTTTTAGACAGTCTGCGGGGACGTCACGGAGACTACGTCCAGGTTTTAGACAGTCTGCGGGGACGTCACGGAGACTACGTCCATGTTTTAGACAGTCTGCGGGGACGTCACGGAGACTACGTCCAGGTTTTAGACAGTCTGCGGGGACGTCACGGAGACTACGTCCAGGTTTTAGACAGTCTGCGGGGACGTCACGGAGACTACGTCCAGGTTTTAGACAGTCTGCGGGGACGTCACGGAGACTACGTCCAGGTTTTAGACAGTCTGCGGGGACGTCACAGAGACTACGTCCAGGTTTTAGACAGTCTGCGGGGACGTCACGGAGACTACGTCCAGGTTTTAGACAGTCTGCGGGGACGTCACGGAGACTACGTCCATGTTTTAGACAGTCTGCGGGGACGTCACGGAGACTACGTCTAGGTTTTAGACAGTCTGCGGGGACATCACGGAGACTACGTCTTTAGCCTCCTGTCTTACGTCCTCACTGACTGGACCCGATCGTGGATCAGAACTCCTTCATGTCTTCGTGGGTCACTTCATACAAACATCTGTATTTTAACAGTTTTCAGGCGGCGGTGTGCGTGTGGCGCTCTTCAATAATAAACTGAATAACGGCGTCTTTGTTTCGGGTCGGTCCAGGAGGGACGACTCAGACATGCAGCTGATGCTCTGCAGGAGGACGCTGCAGATCCAGAGACACTCAATAATGCATGCAGACAGCAGAGTTTAATCGTGTCTCAGAGCGGCCCGTGGACGGTAATGATCTCAGTATCGTGCTCCAGATAAACTCGCCTTTATGTTCAGAGCAGAGAGGAAAAAGCAGCATCACTCCATCTGCTGTGAGGGCTTCAGCTGACCACACTGAGTGATCCACTTCCACGCTGAGTCCAGGACGAGGTTAACGGGCCTCTGGTGAGCGCTGTCAGATTAAACACCAGCGTTTTAGGGAAGTCATGGTCGCTGGACTTATTTTGCAGCCGCACAGGCGAGTCTGCGTCCTGTGAAACAGGAAGAGACGACTGACTTTTCAACCCTGACAGGAAGAGTGTCGTCATCGACTCTGCTCAACACTGTCACACCTCTGGACAGACGGACTGCAGAATGAATGAGCTGCAACAGTCAGGAAGACCGACAACAACGTCCTGCAACACACACGTGACTGCACAGAGACTGTCACGGAGACTACGTCCAGCTTTTAGACAGTCTGCGAGGATGTCACAGAGACTACGTCCAGGTTTTAGACAGTCTGCGAGGACGTCACAGAGACTACGTCCAGGTTTTAGACAGTCTGCAGGGACGTCACAGAGACTACGTCCAGTTTTAGACAGTCTGTGGGGACGTCACAGAGACTACGTCCAGGTTTTAGACAGTCTGCAGGGACGTCACAGAGACTACGTCCAGGTTTTAGACAGTCTGCAGGGACGTCACAGAGACTACGTCCAGTTTTAGACAGTCTGCAGGGACGTCACAGAGACTACGTCCAGTTTTAGACAGTCTGCGGGGACGTCACAGAGACTACGTCCAGCTTTTAGACAGTCTGCGAGGATGTCACAGAGACTACGTCCAGGTTTTAGACAGTCTGCGAGGACGTCACAGAGACTACGTCCAGGTTTTAGACAGTCTGCGGGGACGTCACAGAGACTACGTCCAGGTTTTAGACAGTCTGCAGGGACGTCACAGAGACTACGTCCAGTTTTAGACAGTCTGTGGGGACGTCACAGAGACTACGTCCAGGTTTTAGACAGTCTGCGGGGACGTCACAGAGACTACGTCCAGGTTTTAGACAGTCTGCAGGGACGTCACAGAGACTACGTCCAGTTTTAGACAGTCTGTGGGGACGTCACAGAGACTACGTCCAGGTTTTAGACAGTCTGTGAGGACGTCACATCAGATTATAAAGACACAGAGACACTGTCCTGTAACATGTATGTTCCTTTACTTTAAACCAGTCTCTCAGTCTTACAGTCTCTCAGTCTTATAATCTTACAGTCTTACAGTCTCTCAGTCTTATAATCTTACAGTCTCTCAGTCTTACAGTCTCTCAGTCTTATAATCTTACAGTCTCTCAGTCTTACAGTCTCTCAGTCTTACAGTCTCTCAGTCTTACAGTCTCTCAGTCTTACAGTCTCTCAGTCTCATAGTCTTACAGTCTCTCAGTCTTACAGTCTCTCAGTCTTACAGTCTCTCAGTCTTATAATCTTACAGTCTTACAGTCTTACAGTCTCTCAGTCTTATAATCTTACAGTCTTACAGTCTCTCAGTCTTACAGTCTCTCAGTCTTACAGTCTCTCAGTCTCATAGTCTTACAGTCTCTCAGTCTTACAGTCTCTCAGTCTCACAGTCTCTCAGTCTTATAATCTTACAGTCTTACAGTCTCTCAGTCTTACAGTCTCTCAGTCTTACAGTCTCTAGTTTCTCCAGGTCAGCCGCCGCACTGTCGGTGCCCGTCCTCGTAGTTAAAAGCCGCCTTGCGTTTCTTAACCACAGGGTCTAAATCGAGTCCTAACAGAGATTGATCTGGGGAAATTTAAAGCCTGGCTCAGTCTCACTCTGGGTATCGACCCGATGCTGCCCCGTTACGCTGGCTCGGGTTGCATCGCTGCTTTGCTGCAGAGTCTGTGACACTGAGCTGCAATGCTTTTAATAAGGCGGACGTGTATTAATGTGGCTGGATGTGATTCAGAAAATGAGTTCATTGTGAAGCCGCTCGCTGCAGGCGTCCTCAAACCCCCCCCCCACCCTCACCACACTGCGGACAGCGAACTGGGCCAAGTCCAGAGGCTGCTGAGGGGATGGAGCTGCAGCCCTGTCTGTTTCTGGGTTTGTTCTGCGTTTCATTCAAACCGTTTGCAAACGTCAGGCTGAGCGGTCGCTCCCCGAAGAGGTTAGGAGCGTCTCCCCTGAAGAATCTCAGAGATCTGAGGCGTCACTGCTGCTGATGATCTGCAGCGACGGAGCCGAGCGACTGTGAGCTGCAGTTTGATGCTGTCGCTCATCATCATTCGTTTCTCTGCTGCTGCCTAAATATTACACGCCATGTATCATCACTACGAGAGCGCTAATGATGTTTTCACGACACTTCAAGGTGACGCTGCCAAAGTTATTCACAACATCTCCCGTCAGTTATGTCACAGCCTCTCCGTGTTCCAGAGGAGCCGCTCGAGAGGGAAATGTCCCAGCTGATGTAAATGTTAAAGCCTGGTCCAGATAAAAGCTGGCTTTGTGTGCGTGGGCTCGGCTGTATGGAGCTCTTGTTGTGGACGTATGTGGAGGTCAAACGTCCCTCTGAGCTCAGCAGCAGCACCGAGCTTCATCAACACACCATCAAATCCGTCTCAAGGCGAGCTGTCGTCTTTAAATGTGTCCTTCAAACAGTGAAAATAAGTCTTCTGCCTGATTAATTATTAATGAGGCCGGGCTGAAGGGGGCGAGGGTTACCAGGATGTTAATTATTCATTGGCTGGTTGCTCCCTTGTCCACTCTCGAACCGTCAGGGTGCAGACGGCAAACCAGATGATCTGATTTATGCCTGAGTCCAAGTCTGTTTGTGCACATCTACGTTACACTGCACCAGAAACAGCTGATGATAAACCTGATCAGCCACCATCAGCAATCAATACACAACCAATAACTAACATTCAGACAACCTTCTCATACTCAACAGTTACCTAGTGTTTCTGTAGCGTTGACAGAACGTTCCAAAATTATCAGGTTAAAGTGAACTAAAGCTCCCTGTGCTGTTACACTGAATATCAGCACGCTGTGATTATCTGTGAGTCGCTGCTGCTGATATTCAGTGTAACTATATATCTAAAACCTGGACGGAGTCTCTGTGACGTCCCCGCAGACTGTCTAAAACCTGGACGTAGTCTCTGTGACGTCCCCGCAGACTGTCTAAAACCTGGACGTAGTCTCTGTGACGTCCCTGCAGACTGTCTAAAACCTGGACGTAGTCTCTGTGACGTCCCCGCAGACTGTCTAAAACCTGGACGTAGTCTCTGTGACGTCCCTGCAGACTGTCTAAAACCTGGACGTAGTCTCTGTGACGTCCACGCAGACTGTCTAAAACCTGGACGTAGTCTCTGTGACGTCCCCGCAGACTGTCTAAAACCTGGACGTAGTCTCTGTGACGTCCCTGCAGACTGTCTAAACCTGGACGTAGTCTCTGTGACAGTCTCTGTGCAGTCACATGTGTGTTGTGACGTGCTGATATTCAGTGTAACAGCACGGCCTCAGTGCGTTATCAGTGTGTCGACCTCTCTTCACCTTCAGCTTCACTGTCTTACAGTAAACTGTCTGTTTTTAGAAGCGGCTTCAGTTTCAGTTCTTTATTTTGGTCGTCAGAAACACGGTTTGTTTTTTATTTTCACTGATGGCGGATGAGTGAACCTCCTCCCTTCAGTGAACACAAAGAGGAAGTATGCTCAGCCTCCTATAGCATTGTCCATATTAAAAAGTCACTTCCTCTTGTAATAAATAGCACAGACCGATGCCCTTGCAGACTCATTTCAGCTCCATTGTTTTGGACCGCGACCTACGTGCTGTTGGAGAAAGTACCGTCTGTAGCTCGGGCTATTGTTTGACATGTTGTTTGCCATGACATCGACACTGTGTGCTGGCAGAGCACTGCCACTTCCTGTGTATCTGAAAATACACCTTAGTGTGTGTGACTCTGTGCTGACTCTATGAAAGCTTCATGCATGTGGCACGCAGCCACAGGAAGAGCAGCTGTCCCGACGTGAACGCCGATGAAACGAAAAGGAACTGACCCTCAGCGTCACCGTGTCCAGGTCCAGTTCTTCTGCGACCGCTCGGTCCGCAGTGAAAACAGAATCTTTCTTTAACAGCAGGAAGAGACGCTGACCTCCGCTGCTTCCTCACCGTCCCTATTGTCTGCTCAAACCGAGCCGAGCCCGTGAAATGGCTGCAGCGCCGACACAAACCAAACTAAGAAAGTCGACTGCGGTGACTCTGAATGACACTTTCAAACGGAGTCTGTTAAGAAGTCTGTTCAAACACTGAAGCTTCAGAGCAGATGAAGGTTTGTTTGTGCTGCTCTAAACCTGAATTTATGCTTCAGCATTAATGAGCCGTCACACATGCAGCTACGCGTCATGCATCGTGCTCGGAGGACAGAGTTGGACTGGATGATGTGTTCACAGACGAGTGTTCGTCCTGTCTGTGTCTGATGCTCTGCTGCAGGCCTGAACATCACCACACACATGACTGGTCCTCAGCCTGGTCCCCTGTTACAGAGCTTTCTTCTGATCTGGAGTTTTAGTGTTTGTTTCTTAAAGTGAGGTTGATTTTAAACATTAAACAAACGTTGTGCTAACGTTCTGTCACCTCTGCAAGGAGAAGTTGCTGCAGTTTGCAGCCTGTCTCTTCGTGGCGGTCGTGGTCGGTTCACACGGCGGCTCTGACCTACATAAAGACGAACAGCCTGCGCTGATGACGATGATGATAGCGGGCCGGGTTCTGATGTTCTGAGCATGTTCTGTAGGTCTGTGGCTTCCTTTGAATGAAGGACGCTGCAGTGCATCATGGGAATTACTACTGTGCACTAATGCTTGATTCACACCTCGTCAGAGTCGCCCACGGCCACTTCAATGCCGTTTGTACTCAAGTATAAAGTTCATTAAAATAATGAAGAGGAAGAGGAGTGTGGCAGAACGTCTCTGGTCTCAGGTCGGGTCTCAGGTGTGGTCTCAGGTGTGGTCTCAGGTGTGGTCTCAGGTCGGGTCTCAGGTCTGGTCTCAGGTCTGGTCTCAGGTCTGGTCTCAGGTCGGGTCTCAGGTCGGGTCTCAGGTCTGGTCTCAGGTCTGGTCTCAGGTCGGGTCTCAGGTCTGGTCTCAGGTCTGGTCTCAGGTCTGGTCTCAGGTCGGGTCTCAGGTGTGGTCTCAGGTCTGGTCTCAGGTCTGGTCTCAGGTCTGGTCGCCTGTTTGACCCGGTAAGGACTCGACAGCCTCAAACTGCTCTCACTTCTTCATCAGGGCCTAAATGAAACAGTTGAGGTTGCAGCTTCCTCCTGACGCCTGTGACACACAGAGTCTGAAATAAAGGCGCTGATGATCTGCAGCGTGTTTCACAGCGCGGCATCCTTCACGAGGACGTCAGCGCGGATATTTTCCGCCTGTTTGACTCTCGTGAGGACGACGTGGTTCAGCTCTGAACAGCCTCGAGTGCTCTCGTCCTGTAAGAGCAGCGAGAACAATGAGAAGGAGCCACTGCACCGCCTAATGCTGTAATGTATGTGTGACATAACGTAGGGCTCACTGTGTTTTCAGAAAGTTACAACACGGAGTCTAAATATATCAGCTTCACATGTTTTAACTCTTTGAGTTTGAAGCTCCTGGTTCATCCTCGACGTCTTTATGTCAGACTGTTTTATTCTGTGACGCTACACGAGGTCTGATCTCACATTTAGACCGGAGGCCACCACGCAGACAGGATGGGAAGAGGCTCAGAGGATCCAGCAGCATCCTGCATCCACCCGATGAGAAGAGGCTGACCAACTGCCTCCCTCGCTGAGCCTCCACAGGGAGCCTGCAAAATGATGAAGGAGCGATCCGGCGCTCAGCCCGGAGCACTAATCTGCCCGGTAACCTCGCAACGCCTCAATCTGACTCTCGAAGTCACCGTGCTCGTGAAGACGGCCGACCGACGACGACGCTCTGAGGAAGACGCATGAAGATGTTTACGTGAACCTGAACCCACCATGATGTTCATGTGAACCTGAACACACCACAATGTTCACATGAACCTGAACGCACCACAATGTTCACATGAACCTGAACGCACCATGATGTTCACGTGAACGTGAACGCATCACAATGTTCACATGAACCTGAACGCACCACAATGTTCACATGAACCTGAACGCACCATGATGTTCACATGAACCTAAACGCACCACAATGTTCACGTGAACCTGAACGCACCATGATGTTCACGTGAACGCATCACAATGTTTATGTGAACCTGAACGCACCATGATGTTCACGTGAACCTGAACGCATCACGATGTACTCATGAACCTGAACGCACCATGATGTTCACATGAACCTGAACGCACCACAATGTTCACACGGACCTGAACGCACTATGATGTTCACATGAACCTGAACGCACCATGATGTTCACATGAACGCACCATGATGTTCTCATGAACCTGAACGCATCATGATGTTCACGTGAACACATCACGATGTACTCATGAACCTGAACGCACCATGATGTTCACATGAACCTGAGCGCATCATGATGTTCACATGAACCTGAACGCACCATGATGTTCTCATGAACCTGAACGCACCATGATGTACTCATGAACCTGAACGCACCATGATGTTCTCATGAACTGAACGCACCATGATGTTCTCATGGACCTGAACGCACCATGATGTTCTCATGAACTGAACGCACCATAATGTTCTCATGAACCTGAACGCACCATGAACTTGAACGCACCATGATGTTCATGTGAACCTGAACGCACCATGATGTTCTCATGAACCTGAATGCACCATGAATCTGAACGCACCATGATGTTCTCATGAACCTGAACGCACCATGATGTTCATGTGAACCTGAACGCACCATGATGTTCTCCTGAACCTGAACGCACCATGAACTTGAACGCACCATGATGTTCTCATGAACCTGAACGCACCATGACACTCTCTGGGTTCTTGTTTGCTGCAGGAAATAAAAGTAGGCTGATGGACTGAAGAGTCTCTGACGCTGCTGCCTCCTACTCAACCTGGAATATTACCACAGAAGAAGAAGAGGCCTGAGTCCTCCTGCAGGGACGTTACAGACGTTTCAGTTAAAGGACTTCAACATGTCCGACTCTCTGCGTCCTCTCTGACGGTCGACAAATCAAACGTCCACTCTGTGAAATTCTGATTTTAGCAGCCGAACAAACAACAAAGAAATCTGCGATGAACTCGTCAGTTTAAGCTTCAAAGGGCCGGAGTGTCACACGACATGCCTCCACCTTTCACCGTGGCAGCAGAGGGTGAGGTGACGGGGTTGCAATCAGCAGCTACAGCACCAACCGTGCACAGCGACCTCTGAATCTGTGTCAGCCGCTCTGACGGATCAAACTTTGGATGTTTCAGCTGCAGACTCGAGGACGACGACTTAAAGGAGTCTGAGTGAAGTTAACCAGTCACCAGCTGACAAACACCACCCGCCCTCCGTCAGTGTCGCCGTGCAGAACTCGATGAAGTCGCATGGAGTCCTCGTGGGTCGAGCTGCGTTTTATTGTCACGGTGAACGCCGTGGTGCACAAGGAGCCGACCACGGGGGGGGGGGGCTTATATAAGCTGCTGCTCACCTACATCACCACCTCCACCCCCCGGCTCTCCATCCCTGTCTTTCTTTCCCTCAAACGCCTCGTAAACACACATCCTAAATTAGTGCGGGGGTGGGGGTGGAGGGAGGTGGGGGTGTGACTGCATCCCTTATTTTGTGCCACCTTGAAAACACCACCCTAACACCATCATTGTTTGTGCACATCATCACCCCCCCCCCCCCGCCTGCCTGCACGCCGCAGACTGATCTGTCCTTCACAGAAACCCTCTTTTTGTTCCCTCCATCCTCCCTCCCTCCTCCACCTTGCCCTCATCCCTCCGTCCTGCTTTTCACAGCGGCTCCTTCACAATGTCATAAGGCAGCGTCCTGCCTCGTGCAGGAGGAGCGCACAATGGAGGGAGGACGAGGGAGATGATGGGGGGCTAGAGCCAGGAGAGGTGGAGGAGGAGGGGGCAGGAGAGGGGGGAGGAGGAGGAGGGGGGGGGGGGGGGGCCGGGGATGAAATGCGACAAAGATTCAAACCTTCACTGTGGCGTGTAAACGGCGTGAGCACAAAGAGCCGACCTGATGTGACGAGCGTTCTTACATACGTGTGTGTGTGTGTGTGCAGCGGTATGTGGCACACACACACACACACACACACACACACACACACACACACACACACCACACACACCACACACAACACACACACACACGGTGTGCATGAACGACGCCAGGAGAAAAAAGGCTTACCTCCACATTTCAGCTGCGCTCCACCCGGCCTGCTTCCATCCTGTTCCTCTCTGCCGACTCCCTCCCCTCCTCTCCCCATGACAGCATTTTTCTGCTATCTATCTCCACGGTGAGGCTGCTCCTCCTCCTCCTCCTCCTCCACCTCCTCCTTCAGTTCCTCCTGCTCTCTTCCTCTGTCCAAAATAAAATGAAAGCAGCCGAGCGAGCGACAGAGCGAGCGAACACTTCCCGATCAGCCGGCTCCTCTGTTCTGTTGTTAAAGTCAAGAGGCAGGTTGATTTGT
>CM014092.1:33659942-33734942 GCA_004119915.2 Collichthys lucidus | reverse complement strand
ACGACCGTCTGCACATGCTCAGTTTGAAGCTGCAAATCATGATTATTTAAAGATATTAAAGATGATTAATTGACTTTAAAAAAAGGAAAAATATTTAAAAATCAATCAAAGAGAAGCAGAAGATGTTAACGAGCTGAAATTAATCAATAAACAAAGAAAAGAAATAAAGAACTCAAATATAAAGATAAAATTAAAGATGGATCAGCTGTTCAACTGATTATTGATCATGTGACCTTCAAACTCCAGACAAGCGCTTTAGCATGTTAGCTCCAACATTATCCTAACGTTAACGCAATATTGACCTAACATTATCAGTTATCAAACATATTTTAAACGTTATTAAACATATTTTAAACGTTATTAAACATTTTAAACGTTATTAAACATATTTTAAACGTTATTAAACATTTTAAACGTTATTAAACATATTTTAAACGTTATTAAACATTTTAAACGTTATTAAACATTTTAAACGTTATTAAACATATTTTAAACGTTATCAAACATATTTTAAACGTTATCAAACATATTTTAAACGTTATTAAACATGTTAAACGTTATTAAACATATTTTAAACGTTATTAAACATATTTTAAACGTTATTAAACATATTTTAAACGTTATTAAACATATTTTAAACGTTATTAAACATTTTAAACGTTATCAAACATATTTTAAACGTTATTAAACATATTTTAAACGTTATTAAACATATTTTAAACGTTATTAAACATTTTAAACGTTATCAAACATATTTTAAACGTTATTAAACATTTTAAACGTTATTAAACATTTTAAACGTTATTAAACATTTTAAACGTTATCAAACATATTTTAAACGTTATCAAACATATTTTAAACGTTATTAAACATATTATAAACGTTATCAAACATATTTTAAACGTTATTAAACATGTTAAACGTTATTAAACATATTTTAAACGTTATTAAACATATTTTAAACGTTATTAAACATATTATAAACGTTATCAAACATATTTTAAACGTTATTAAACATATTTTAAACGTTATTAAACATATTTTAAACGTTATCAAACATATTTTAAACGTTATCAAACATATTTTAAACGTTATTAAACATATTTTAAACGTTATTAAACATATTTTAAACGTTATCAAACATATTTTAAACGTTATTAAACATATTTTAAACGTTATTAAACATATTTTAAACGTTATTAAACATATTATAAACGTTATTAAACATATTTTAAACGTTATCAAACATATTTTAAACGTTATCAAACATATTTTAAACGTTATCAAACATATTTTAAACTGACGTGTTTTGAGCTAACGTGTTCGTTAGCTAGCTAACATTACTCATCAGTTAAAACATTTAAAAACGTTTGAAACGTTTAAAATATGAAATTTTAACTAATTAATTGTAAATCGACATATTTTAATGTTTAAACTGAGCTAACAGCAGTTAGCATTCGGAGGCTAACATTCTTGTTAGCATCGTTAGCTCGTTCAAACTCACCGTCAGACAGGCCACAGAGACAGAGACTGCGTGTCCACAGAGACAGAGACTGCGTGTCCACAGAGACAGAGACTGCGTGTCCACAGAGACAGTCTGTCCACAGAGACAGTCTGTCCACAGAGACTGCGTGTCCACAGAGACAGTGTGTCCACAGAGACTGCGTGTCCACAGAGACAGTCTGTCCACAGAGACAGTCTGTCCACAGAGACTGCGTGTCCACAGAGACAGTGTGTCCACAGAGACAGAGACTGCGTGTCCACAGAGACAGAGACTGCGTGTCCACAGAGACAGTGTGTCCACAGAGACAGAGACTGCGTGTCCACAGAGACAGAGACTGCGTGTCCACAGAGACAGAGACTGCGTGTCCACAGAGACAGAGACTGCGTGTCCACAGAGACAGTGTGTCCACAGAGACAGAGACTGCGTGTCCACAGAGACAGAGACTGCGTGTCCACAGAGACAGAGACTGCGTGTCCACAGAGACAGAGACAGTCTGTCCACAGAGACAGAGACTGCGTGTCCACAGAGACAGAGACAGTCTGTCCACAGAGACAGTGTGTCCACAGAGACAGTGTGTCCTCCTTCATGTTGTTGACGCAGTCAGTCACAAGGTGTTATCATGCTAATGCTAATTTATTCATAAACAGTTTAAACCAATAATCAAACTGTAACAAAACATCCACTGACATTTAAAGAATCACCTTCATTGAAAATCACGTTTAAGTTAATTAAATCAATAAATAATAAATAATCAGTTACATGTGACTGCTGTAAAATATGACGACGAGTCAAGTTGATGAAGCGTTGCCGTAGTAACTGTTTCATCATGACAGGACTCAGAGGAGCCGTCCTCTCACACACACACACACACACACACACACACACACACACACACACACACACACAGAGTAAGACAGACACACACACACACACACACACACACACACAGAGTAACACACACACACACACACACACACAGAGAGTAACACACACACACACACAGACACACACGCACACACACACACAAACTTAAACTGATAAAATATGAACGTCTGCAGAGTAAAGAAGGGCTCCTCCCCCTCACCTGACAGCCAGGTGTGAACCTTCACTTCACACTCATTTTGTTGGTGCACCTGACACACACCTGATCAGTCCTGAGGGATTACACATACACACACAGGTTCTGTTTGGGTTCTGGTTCAGACCGGTCCAGGCTCTCACCTGGTTCTGTCCTCGTGTATAGGTGAAGCTGGACACGAAAGTCCCTACACATCTACCTGTGAGCTGGCTCTGACCCTCTTCTGACCCCATCGTGCACTCTGCTCATACATGAACATTTCTGCACAGCAGCGCTTTCATTTCAGAACATGTTGATTTTATATTTATTTATTTTTAATATTTATTTTATTTAATATTTTAATAAAACTAACAACTACTCTGAGCTCCTTTACACCTTTCTCAGCTTATGTCCTCCTCTGTAAGTCACTTTGGATAAAAGCGTCTGCTAAATGTAATGTAATGTAATGTGATGTGATGTAATGTAATGTAATGTAATGTAATATTAAAATTTTTATCTTCTTCTAGATTTTATTTTATGTTTATTCTGCACCAACATTCTTTACTTTGTAATAAATCTGATTCTGATCATAGAGAAGTGTTTCTAATTATTTCTGTTTACAAACATACACACCTGACCTGTTTGCGTCCTCACCTGTGAACACCTGCGGCTCCCTCAGCCAATAAAAACACAGAAACGCTTTGATGTGTTCAAAGATGTTTTTTTTTCTTCTTCTCATATCAAACGTTCAAACTTCTGTGAAGTGTCATTAAAGATAAATCTGCACATCGTGACTGTAAACATCAAACACAAAAACTGTTCGTCCGGTTAACGCAGTAAACAAACAAAAACTGTACATCACATTAAATTCCTCGACATGGCCGCTGTGTCAGCTGACCGCGGCGCGCTGCATCAACACGTGAAGAGCGAGAAGACCGACTGTCAGAGATGAACCTGAATCCACCACGGCCAGACGTCTGTCTGTTCAGAGGAACTTTCAAATTAAAGTTCATTTAGTTTACAATGTGCAGGTGTCTTATTCTGAAATCACTTCCTGTTTACACGAGGACACTGATCGCCTGACGTGCTAAGCTATCGCGATTCGTCATCGACTTTGTGAAATTAAATCTCCTGTCTGGACTTCACATGAATTACTCGTTATGTTTCATTTACATATTGAACAGACGCCGTGTCACTTTAACGAGCACCGGTCATTAACCTGACACAGCAGAAGGGTTTTATTTTGGCGGGGTCCCCACAGTCTGTTATATATACTGAATATTCACAATAAAAGCATGTGGAGTGAAGAACCATTCTGTGATCCACCGTTCGTTTGTCAGTCTGTGAACCGAGCGGTCCGGTCCGGTCGGTGGAGGGTTCAGAACCGGGTCGGACTCTACCACTTGCCCCTCTTGCTCCAGTCTTTCGGCGTGAAGTGAAGACACTTTGGGTCGATGCGCAGGTGTCTCTTCTGCATGGCTCGTTCATGCCCGTCCACGATGTCCTCTGAGAGCGTCAGGATGTACTGACCCTGCAGATGGAGACAAGGCGGACACGTTTGGACCTCTGTGTGTCGTGCTGCGTTTACCCCTGCAGATCTGAGCTCTGTGTCTCACCTTGTAGTAGTTGATGAGGTTGAGGTACTGCAGCGTTGAAATGACGTCTTCTTTCTTCACACTCGTGATCTCGCTGATCTCACTGCAGGTTAAAACATCAATCATCAGACTGCAGCTCGTCCAGACAGACCTCGTTCACAGCTTCAGATTAACGCTCACATACTTTATGGTGATCTGTGGTCGCTCGCCGTTGTCCGGTTTCAGGTCCATGAGGATTTCCAGGATGGTCTGAGACCAGTAAGAACGATAGGACAAGAGACCGAGGTCAGAGAGAGGTTTCTCTGGAGTCCCCGTCTTCCCCTCAACCTTGGACAGCTCGTAACCTGACGAACACGCAGAGAACACGCAGAGAACACGTAGAGAACACGCAGAGAACACGCAGAACAGTTAGCAGGAGGTGGACTCATTTAAAGTACTAACATCTCTCCTGATGTCTGACTCACTGAACTCGATGAGCAGTTTGCCGTAGCCTCTCCGCTGGTACGGCGGCAGCGTGAGGATGCAGGCGACGTTGTAATCTTCAGTCGACTCTTTCTCCTGCACACAAACATAAGCGGTCAGTTCTGATTGGACGCAGGAGCGTTCACGAGCTGTGACTCGAGCCGACGTCTACCTTAGAGAAGTATCCGACTATGTGGAAGCCTTTGGAGTCGTACTCCGTCATGACGTAGAAGAGGAACGGGTCTGTGTCGTAGTACAGAGTTTTATGGTCGAGGAAACACTTTGCGAGTAAACACAGGTTCTGGGAATAAGTCTGAAAAACAGAAAACACGTTTATCGATGTGAAACATGACGAGACGAGAACACGCCAAGAGGAGAAACATGACGAGGCGAGAACACGCCAAGAGGAGAAACATGACTCAGCACTCACTTTGTTTTTCCTGCCGTCGATCTCAAAGAACGAGATGGTTCCTTTACGGTAGATCTCGTTGCCCGGAGGATGTCTGAGATTACACTTAGTCTGTGAGAGACGAGAGGACAGAGGGACGGTCAGAGGACAGAGGGACGGTCAGGGGTCAGAGGGACGGTCAATGGTCAGAGGGACGGTCAATGGTCAGAGGGACGGTCAGGGGTCAGAGGGACGGTCAATGGTCAGAGGGACGGTCAATGGTCAGAGGGACGGTCAAAGGGACGGTCAGGGGTCAGAGGGACGGTCAATGGTCAGAGGGACGGTCAGAGGACAGAGGGACGGTCAGGGGTCAGAGGGACGGTCAGAGGACAGAGGGACGGTCAAAGGGACGGTCAGGGGTCAGAGGGACGGTCAGAGGGACGGTCAGAGGTCAGAGGGACAGTCAGGGGTCAGAGGGACGGTCAGAGATACGGTCAGGGGTCAGAGGGACGGTCAGAGGGACGGTCAGGGGTCAGAGGGACGGTCAGAAGTCAGAGGGACGGTCAAAGGGACGGTCAGGGGTCAGAGGGACGGTCAGAGGGACGGTCAGAGGGACGGTCAGAGGGACGGTCAGGGGTCAGAGGGACGGTCAGAGGGACGGTCAGGGGTCAGAGGGACGGTCAGAGGTCAGAGGGACGGTCAGAGGGACGGTCAGGGGTCAGAGGGACGGTCAGAGGGACGGTCAGAGGGACGGTCAGAGGGACGGTCAGGGGTCAGAGGGACGGTCAGAGGGACGGTCAGGGGTCAGAGGGACGGTCAGAGGGACGGTCAGAGGGACGGTCAGAGGGACGGTCAGGGGTCAGAGGGACGGTCAGAGGGACGGTCAGGGGTCAGAGGGACGGTCAGAGGAACGGTCAGGGGGACGGTCAGAGGGACGGTCAGAGGGACGGTCAGGGGTCAGGGGGACGGTCAGGGGTCAGAGGGACGGTCAGAGGGACGGTCAGGGGTCAGAGGGACGGTCAGAGGGACGGTCAGGGGTCAGAGGGACGGTCAGAGGGACGGTCAGGGGTCAGAGGGACGGTCATAGGGACGGTCAGGGTTCAGAGGGACGGTCAGGGGTCAGATGAAGGTGAGCGAGCGTCTTACCAGGTGTCTCTGCAGACATTTGAGGCTCTTGAGGTACTTGAGGCAGAATTCACAGAGGTAGAGGATGGGCAGCGTGGTCAGCTCCTGCGGGTACGGAGAGAAGTACCACGGCTTCAGCCGGTGGCGTCCCAGCTCGATACACTCGATGTTCTTCATCCGGGTCACGATGTCGTCGTGGCTGCGGTCGGACACCAGGCTGCCCGTCATGCGGGGCGCGGTCGGGATGCCGTCTGAGCTGTCCTGGGAGTCCTGGAGGGGGCGAAGACATCGGCATGAGACACGCTGGGTGTGTTTGAGTTTGTTAAATGTATTTGAATGTTCTTTAAATGTTACACATCCAGTCAAAGCGGGTCTGGGTCTTTTGACTGGACCCACAAACACAATAACAGGAAATCAAACAGACCTCTGGTGGTGGCAGAAAGACACTGGCACTTTGCGGGTTGTTATACTGCAAAACCTTTATCATCTGGCAGGAGACACAGAGATACACAAACTAAAGAGAACTAAAGAAATGGACCTGAGGGAAGATCAGAGGCCGAGCAGATGCTGCAGACTCCAGGTCAGTCTGACGGACCTTCAACCTGCCGAGAACATCGACGAGTCTGCAGCAGCCGAGCGACTGAAACTTTCTGCCTCGTTTAGTTTCAGCCTAACTGCTGTGTTACATGTCCGTAATCAGACCGGTTCAAACAGGATCAATGGATGTGAACACACTCAGCTCGAATCAGAAACATGAAAACATCTGTGTGTTCAGACGAGATGACGCGGCGTCTCTCACCTCGTCGGCTCCTCCACAGTTCGCCTTCCTCTTCCTGCCGGGCTGCGATGGGACGAGTCGTCGCGCCGTGCCGTTCTAACGCCAGAAAGAAGAATAAAGACTCGTTGACTAAAAATAACGAGCTGAAGTGAAAGACGAGCTGAAGAGGAGTGAGAGTCACCGTGGTGAGCGAGGCGAGCTGCTCGTGGTCCTCTCGGGTCTTGAAGGTGTTCGTCTCCCTCACAGCAGGAAAAACAGACGCCTGAGAGGCTTCAGCTGAACTTGGCAGGGACGGCACCGGGGTGGCCGGGGATACCTGAGTCGCCAAGGGGACGGCCTCCACCTTCCTCTTCTGCAGCAGACAAACGTGTTAGACAGGCGCCGCACACACACACACACACACACACTGAATTTTTGTTCTTCTAACATGATTTTGTGTTTCCAGCCAGACCAGACGCACGTGGTGTCAAATCCAGTCAGATGATTACTTTAGACTACCTGCAGTGTTCATGAGTCTCCAGGTTAAACTCAGATTACAGATTACAGCCTATTCAAACCTGGTATTAAGATGCGACAGACACAGATCAGCTGCAGCTGCACTGGGTTACACTCGCAGCTCAAATGTGTCTTTAAAGGAGTTTTCACCCCGTTAACACGCATCGACCGCCTGGATGAGCGGTCTGAATCGTTAGCTGCTTCAGTGGTTTGGTGATTAACGTCTGCAGATAATGAAAGCTCACAATCATCAGTCAGGAGGTCACAACACAAACACAGAATACCGGCTACCTTCACAGATTTGAAGCTGAAACGTGGCTTGACAAGTCCAGTGCAAACCCCTGACAAACATTTGGACACACTGTGTGTCAAAGCACTTCCAGATGTGATCTGCACGACTGGATCATCATCTTCTTTTTTTGGGTCATGGTTGTTTATATCTGGATTCAGTTCAGCGTGACCCGACAGCTGTATGATCACAAGATGTTAGCATGTTAACACCAGGTTCAAACAAGCGGCAGGCATTTCCACAAAAGAAGTCGGTGAGTACCGGTGTGGGCAGGGTTTTGCCTCTGGAGGGCGCTGTGGCCGGCTGCACGGTGAGATCTAGACTCTTCCTCTGAATCGAACACACAGGAAGAGAAGGCAGGCGGTTAACGCACACACACGTCAACAGGATCAGCTGATGATGGATGATTGTCTCACAGTGAGGAGAATAATGAACATGAACTCTTAACGAAGTCAAACCTGCTCCTCGTTAAACGTCTTACCACGTCTCTCTCCGGCGAGCTCGGCCTCGAGCCCGGCAGCCCGTTCTTCGTCGGTGTTTTAGCTTCTTTCTTTGGAAACTGAAGCTTCTTCATGTCCAGCCGGTCTCCGGTGACCCACTCGTCCAGACGCTTGTTGACTGAGACACACACACACACACACACACACACACACACACACACACACACACACACACACACACACACACACACACACGCTGACATGTCTCTGTGTTCAAACACTAACGAGCAGATGACAGGCGTCATACTCACAGTCGATGTAGTGGACATAGTAAAGTTTCCTCGCTGACACTTCCTTCACACTCAGGATTTCTGCCAACGCTGAAAACAAAACAAACATCATCTTCATCATCATCATCATCATCATCAGCCTGACGTCTGTGTGTTTCTATACTTGTCAGGACTTTCTGAAATAAAACTGGATTTTTAGGCTTCGTGAATCTTTAATGAGCTGAAGTATTTAAATAAATCGTCTTTATTGTGATTCATGTAATCTGAGTATTCATATTTAATACATTCACTGTGTGTTACAGTGTGTGTGTGTGTGTTACAGTGTGTGTGTGTGTGTGTGTGTGTGTGTGTTACAGTGTGTGTGAGTGTGTGTGTGTGTGTGTGTGTTACAGTGTGTGTGTGTGTGTGTGTGTGTGCCTGTGTGTCTGTGTTACAGTGTGTGTGTGAGCTGTCAGCAGCTCGTGCACTTGTAAACATTCATCAGCTGATTATTAAATACCTGTCATTTGGCGCGCTCAGCTGTGCTCACCTGTACAGGTGTGTTAATAAACATTCAAACTAAACTCCGTGACGTCACGCAGCTGCCCGCGTGCCCCGTTACCGGAGCAGTTACCGGACGTGTTTACGGTTTAACGGAGGCCGATAGCAGCAGCTAGCAGCTAGCCTAGCACCGGACAATACTTACGCCATTCGTCCTCGTGCTCTTGGTTCTTCCGGAGCACCGGGAGGCGGCAGCCCTCAACGATCTCCACCTGCGGGACACACACCGTCAGTTCCCGCCCTGTCACGCGCCAGAGTCTCAGAATTTAAACAAAAAACCGAAAACTCACCGAGGACGAGCTGTCCGCCATCTTCGTCATCTGCGAGCAGCGGGGTGTTGTGGGAAAATGCCGGTTACGTCAGAGATGAAAGAAACGGCGAGATGGTGCCCGCCGGGGCGCACTGCGCAGGCGCGGAACAACGCCGGGGAAAAACGAACCCGGAAGAAAGAAGCGAGGAGTTTTCACCAAAAGGCGGGAAAAAAAACACCTGGACGAAGACTTTAGTGAATAATAAATATATTTTATTTAATTAATGCTTCATCCATCAGGTTTACTGTGTGTGACTCCATTCAAAATGCTTAATAAACATTGTTTGATCTTACATTTCATTTTGATCTTTGAGCTATGTAACAGCTCGTCCAGCTAATACATGCAAACATAATCAATAATCAATAAAGAGTTCACATCTGAGTGTAAATCAAAGCAATACATTTTATTTGCTTCAGGCAGAACAATGGCTCTGTGACCACTCAGTGCTGAGAAATAATTTTCATTTTACTAAAAAGCAGCAGTTCATCCCAAAATCTAAAAAACGAAGAAACAAAATAGTGTAGTGGTACGTCCATTTATTTAACCTAAAGCATGTTTTCAAGGAGACCAACAACAGCAAACAGAAACACTGATGTCATCATTCATGCAAGGAGAGCAACAAGGAGCAGAACAAAGCAGCGTTACCCTGCTGCCTACAAGTAACCTAAGTTAGTGTATCTGTATTAAGTTATTTGAACGTCATGGCTTGTGTATGTTGCATTGCGAGGAATAGTTTTTTCTATTTTTGCTAATTCAGCATCTTTCCTTAGTGCAAACTCAAATAGAGATAAAAACAGCCCACATCCATCCTCATTCATAGCACTGTATGCGTCGTGGTCACCTCTAAAGGGCAGTTGGTTCACAGCGAGGAACTCTATAACATCAATAATTGCAGACAGATAATATCTGTTGCGCTGCAGTTGATCAGTGTTTATCAGTGTTGAGATTTCCTTATTTGTGTGAATCCGTCTTTCCTTGTCCCTCCACATGGCCTCACAAGTCACAGGTGCTCTTTGGATGTAGCATGCTTGTTTAGTCCCTTTCCGTTTTATCATTGCATGCTTCCAGTCGTGGAATCCAGTTACACTGAAAGTTTGTCACTGTCTGGGTCCCTGAAACTCTCATGGGCAGCAGAATGCAGCATCTGCTTGAACTGAGTACTCCAGCCAGGGAAAGCTTCCAAACCTGGAACTGCAGCATGATGGAAAGCTTTGCATGTGTGGTCTTTGGGGCTCTGTTGCTGTTCCTTACAGCTGCAATGTTGCTGTGAACCTTTTTGTTGCAGTTGTTATTCTTGTCGACGTCGTCACTCACGTTTCTTCTAGGGATGTGACTTTTGATCAAAAACACTATTCGAAATTCGCTAAACACTATTCGATATTCGATTTGAAAATCGACAGACCCCCCCCCGCCTTCACTTACACACACACCCAAACGCGCGCACACATGACAGACAGGGTGAAAGCGGTAACGGTTTAATGAGTCAATAAACAATGATAAACAAATACACAATAAACTTCCATTCACATCACATAGCCAACAGTCTCAAACAATAATATAGGCTTCCAATTTTATTATTTATATTTATTATTTACTATTTACGTCTGTTAGAAGCAACCGCGGGTGAAACTGCCCGTTTAGGGAACAATATTGAAAGCGCTCGAACAGAGTAGAATAAACCTAAGACATATTTTTGTAAAAATTAACATGTCGACGTGGTCGGGATGGAGACGGGTACGCAGCCTATTGACAATCAGACCGGCTGCGGAGAACACACGTTCCGATGGCACTGACGTTGCTGGCACACACAGGTAGGCGCTGGCCAACTTTGCCAGGCGAGGGTATTTCTGTTTATTGTCTTTCCACCATGTCATCGGGTCGGTGTGGAGTGGTGGGCATGTATCCTGGCAGTACTGAGTCAATTCAGTCACGCATGTTGCGCTCTGTGTGCTGTAATCCTCGCCAAATATGACGGCAATTGCTGCGGTTAACGGGCCATCCTTTCGGGAATGTTTCGGGTCGCTATTCTTCTTCTGTTATTTTGACTACGTTTACTGTACGATAGCGGCACCCTCTGGCCGAATTAATGAAACAGTATGTTAGGAACTAGGAAACGCCTTTCCGTGCTCATTTTTTTTAGTGGAATGCAACGTAAGCCAAAACGGCATTCGAAATTACTATTCAATATTCGAACTCGTCACGAATATTCGACTATTCGAAAATCATGTCCCATCCCTAGTTTCTTCCAATCAGAGGCTAACACTGCTCAGTGCTGCTCCTTGTGCTCCCGAGCCACTGTAGCTACCTCCCCTAGCATGAATGTGACTTCAGTGCTTACGTGGCTTCCTGCTTCCTGCTCGCTATCGTTCGCGTCGTCACTTCTTGTCCGCGTATTTTTTTGGAAGAAATTGCGGATATCCATACCGAACACCACAGCTAACTAGCGACTCTATGAGCAACTGCGACCATGAACGTCAACTCATCAAGTAATAGCGGACCCTCGAGTGACTCAGTGACCCGAACCATCCACCTGTAGTTGGCCAGCACGTTGCCTTCGTTCGTTGGTTGGATTGTATGATCCGACAAACCGAGATAGGAATAATAGAGTGTTGGTCACTCCGAGGTAAAAAAACAAAACCTAAATAAAATAAACAGCTTCCAGCCCAGGGCGGGTGCGGCTCATAGAGATGTTCCTCTCCCATTTTATTGATGCTGAATTCACAGTCAGCCTGTGGACACATGACGGCCTTTATCTTTTTACGTTTTTACGGACACGTAATGAATTGTTCACGTCATATTCTGCTGAACGTAACGCTGTGAAACCATCAGAAAGTAACATCTGATTTCTCTTTCAAACAAATCAAACTTCTCAAATGGTAAATCCTCTGACATCAGCATGGGGGGATATTTTCTGTTCTAGCATGCCACATACAGGGGTTACACAGGGTCCTCATAAGTCCTGAGGTCCCTGTAGGGACAGTGTTCAATCTGAGGACGAGGACCAACGAACACCCTTCAGCTTCATCAATGGCATCTTGACATGAGCTGAATCCTGACAGATCGGTCATCTTGAAGTGGGTTCATTGTACGTTTGCAGCTCTCTGATGATGCAGACAGGTTTTCCTCACATGCTTTGCTGTAATGACTCAAACTGAACACACTCTTCAGTGATGTGTATTTAGGACACGTGACCAGCAGCTGTCTTTGTAAGATCACGTGTTTCAGGTGTGGCATATTCAAGCCTCGAGTCTGAGGAGGAGCAGACGACTCTCCCCTGTTTTAGATTTGAATTGCAGTACAGATTTTAACCACTAGATGTCAGTGTTAACGATCAGAAAGCAACATCTGATTTCTCTTTCAAACTCATCAAACTTCTGTGTCTTTGTTTTGCAGCACAGACCGAAGTCAGACTCAGACGTAGAAGCTGCTTCATGAAATAAAACATGTTGAACTCGTGAAGGTTCAGACGACTCTCCAGGGTTTGAAATGTGAACTGCAGTACACATTTTAACCACGAGATGTCAGTGTTACACATAGTTACATGTTGTTCCTTTAACTGAGGTCAAAAGATTGGCTGATCATTAGTGTTAAATCTGAGGTTGTGATGGGGACACTGACTTCTCTCCTTGAGATACAGAGCAGCTGAATGTTTGTGTTCAGGAAAGCAGGCGTCATTTTGACCATTACTATTTTAACTGAACACGTCACATATTTACTGTATTACATAAAATGACCATGTATGTCATCAGAGGTTAAGGAAACATGCTCAACTGAAATATGAGCTTCTTGACAACAACACTACAGTCAGTATGTGTCTTATTTTGAAATCTGCCTCATGGACAGTCTTCGTGTTTTGTCCGGTCTGATCCGGTCTCTTTGTCTCTACACTG
Source organism: Collichthys lucidus (assembly GCA_004119915.2). Taxonomy (NCBI): domain Eukaryota; kingdom Metazoa; phylum Chordata; class Actinopteri; family Sciaenidae; genus Collichthys; species Collichthys lucidus. The sequence goes on along the minus strand of CM014092.1, from coordinate 33,721,778 downwards.
AAAGTTAAACTGAACTCATGAGGACACAATCAAATATGTTGGAGTCTGACTGTTTGTCTGTTCAGATGAAAGACACCAGAGACAGAATGAAGACCTCAGATCACATCAGCTTTCTGCTCAGATTTTATTATTTCACACACAATCAAACTTTGATTGAACTTGGAAATATTTATGTTGGTTTTATGTTTTTTTGCTTTGCTGTGAGTTGAGTTGGAAGTTAATGAAGTTGTCGACATGTTATCAGACTCTGTGAATGTTTCATGTAAAGATGATGAAGAAAAGAGAGAAATCATCAGCTGGTTTTCTGCTGTATGTTGGTCCTGGAGAACTACTTCACAGGACGGATCTTCATGCTGATGCTCTTCAGGGAGTAGTAATAACCCTTATAAGAGTGCCAATTCACTCCAACAGCAAAGTGTTTTTCATCAGCCCCCCAAAGATAAACCCCGTTGGGATGTGCATGGTGACAATTAACGAACCAGAATCCCCCCAGGTATAGTCTGGCACAGTTGTCAGACGGCTTGGCGTCCTGGTCTTTGTCAAAGGTGGAGAACTTCATTTTGTTGTGAACCTTCATGGAGTCTCCTACAGAAACATGAACCACAGTGTTTAATCTTGACAATGATACTAATGATACTAATACTACAAACACTACTGGGACTAAGACCTCTGTTGGACACGATGCTGCCACCAGTATGAAGGTAGATTAGTGCCATATATCTGAAGAAGAGCAGACTATGATTTGCACTTGTAAAACCCGTAATTCGCAACTTGTGAATGCGCATCTCAGAGTTTGTAAGTGTAACTTCAGATCCACACATCTGCAAAAAGCAAACTGCAAGCATATTTCACAACTTGTGAAAGCGCATCTTCGAATTTGCACTTGTAACTTCAGATCTGCAAAGCTGCACAACATGATTTGCATGCGCAGGTTCCTATTTGCTCGCTCAGTTGCGTCATCCTTCTCACGTGAATTTTGGCACGATTCTCTCGGATGGATTTGAAGGAAACGATTTGAGCGCAGAGACCAGGAATGCCTGTTTTACCACTCTTGTCCAAGAGGTGGCAGTGTGGTTATTGGCCATGCAAAAGTCGGGGATTATCTCAATAAACGGCTGTCCATGAATCATGGTCTGCGACACACGGCGCCACGAGAACATGGAGAGAAGTGTTCAACAACGTGTAAACCATAATGTTACTTACACGTTGTTGAACACTTCCCTTTATGTTCTCATGGCGCCGTGTCGTAGACCAAGAGTCATGGCCACCCACCACCACTGAGCCGTTTATTAAGTCCATTTTAAGATTCTCCACAAGATTTACCCTACAAATGTTAATATTTCAAAATATACTGACATAGTATTTTTATAATAAGGAAGATGAAACACTTGTACATTTATTTTTTGAGTGCGATACTGTTAAGAAATTTCTAATAGACCTTAGTTTTCACCTTTTTGCACAACAGGGCCATTATGTCTTCACTCTCAAAGACATCTTCTTTTATTATGAGAACTCTACAGATTCATCATTTGAATTTTTAGTTAACTTTTATGTTCTACAAGCCAAATTTTTCATTCATAAACAGAAATGGCAAAAGAATCAACCTCTCTTTGATATTTTTATTTTAGAAATTTCCTCTCTTCTCAAATCTCTTAAACTTGTACATAATAAGAAAAACACAAAGCTTCTAAATGTTCTTTAAGATATATTCCTCTTGTATGTCTATGTATGTTTTTTATCTCTTGTTTTTTTATTTTTTTTTACTGACTTTATCTTGATGTAATGATCAGCAATTTCTGTTCTACCTGTCACGCGTCATTGTAATACTCTGTCTTATTGCAATAATAAAATAAAAAATAAATAAAAAACGGAGCCGTTTATTGATATATTATCCAATAACCACACTGCCACCTTTTGGACAAGAGTGGTAAAACAGGCATTCCTGGTCTCTGCGCTCAAATCGTTTCCTTCAAATCCATCCGAGAGAATCGTGCCAAAATTCACGTGAGAAGGATGACGCAACTGAGCGAGCAAATAGGAACCTGCGCATGCAAATCATGTTGTGCAGCTTTGCAGATCTGAAGTTACAAGTGCAAATTCGAAGATGCGCTTTCACAAGTTGTGAAATATGCTTGCAGTTTGCTTTTTGCAGATGTGTGGATCTGAAGTTACACTTAGAAACTCTGAGATGCGCATTCACAAGTTGCGAATTACGGGTTTTACAAGTGCAAATCATAGTCTGCTCTTCTTCAGATATATGGCACTAATCTACCTTCATACCACCAGGTGGTAAAGTGGATTTGGCAGGTGGGGGAACCCCAAGAAAATGATAGCCAGGTCATTGATTGATTTCAGTCTCATGAAATACACTAAACTATTCATTTGGAGCTCTGATGAATAATCAATGACCACATCAACCTGCACTGTCACCCCTACAGCCCTCCTTCCTGCACTAATACTCACCCGCCCCTCCATTTGTAAATCCAGAGACATGCAGTACGTATCCGTCACACTCAGATTCGACAGAGAACGAGGAGTAACGAGCAAACACTTTCTTTCCATCAAAGTCCTCCATGTCGACCAGCAGCTCGGACTTTCGCTGGTGGGTCAGTTGGTGGATGTTCTCAAGACCTGCACACACAAACACAGTTTTTACATTTTGTACACACCTTACTGTTCGTGGCTTGGATAAATATATTGGCTGTTGGTGATTGTGTTTGCATGAAGACATCGACAGTCGCTGGTTGTTAATTGTACATTTTTTAAATATTGCCCAACCCCAATAGAGTCCTTCCAATGGCTTCACACGATACCTGATGACGATAACACTGATAACACAGCAAGAAATATTTTGAAGTGTTACTGTCGTATCTTGGCGTGCAGTGCACCAGCAAAGACGGAGAAGAAGAAGCTCGTAAACATCATGTAAACAAAGCTGGATTTGAAATACTTGTTTGATGAGGAAGGAAATGCATTCAACATGTTTGCTGTTTGTGAACTCTGAGTGTCATGAAGTCACATGACTGTTGGTTTGGTTTTATTTCTCACCGAGCCAGTACTCTCCAGCAGCTCCACCAAAGCCCGTCTTGTACTGATGCCAGGGTCTGTAGAAGTTCACCGAGCCGTCCATCCTCCTCTGGAACACCTGGGGGGACGGGATGGGGGTTAACCAGCTAAACACACAAGATGTCTGACAGGTCCCGTTCACACGCAGCAAAGTTTCTGTTATTTCACTTGTTTGAGAATTATTTTGGTTTCTTTTAACAGTCTGACAGCATTAGAGAGAACCTCAGGGAACACTGAGAAAACATTCAGGGAACCCAGATTGCAATCCAACGAGATGTTAATACACTGTTCCAAATTATTATGCAAATACGATTTTAACTAAACAAACATTTGATTTGTAGTTTCTCAATGAACCTTTTCAATTGTGCGTCTTCCCCTGTCTCTTTAGATGACACCAGTCTCAGACAGGTTTGCCAAGTGAGCCTCATTAACGGGAAACAGGAAACTACTGAAGCCGGTTGTTCCACATTATTAAGCAAGTCACAGGTTTCATGCAATATGGGAAAAAGAACGATCTCCTGCAGGTGAAGTGTGAAATACTGCAGTATCTTGCAAAAGGGATGAAAACAGGATATTTCACAAAAAATAAAGAGATCGTCCAACTGTGAGAAAGTTTGTGTCTGATTCAGAGTGCAGACGTGTTAGTTCAGATGAATGCGTGTTAAGGAAAGTTTCTGTAAGGCAAATAAAGTGAAGGTCAAAGCTCTTTAAGCTTCAGTGAAAACTCACCGTCCACTGTCCTCCTTCTGACTGCATGTCACAGTACACCTACACACACACACACATTCATTAGCAACTGAATCAAGTTGAAAGACTTTACACAGTATGCTCAAACATGCTATAACAAGTACTGTGAATACTACTTGTACTACAACTAGGACTACTTGTATGTGTTGTGTCAGGAGCATCAGTCAGAACCTGTAACTGTCAGAGATGAGCTCACTGTCTTTAAACCAACATCTTTATCATCTGAAGGTCGACCTGCGTCCCAGAGAGGATGAAGTGTACCTGGACAGCAGACGTGGATCCGATGGGATAGATGGTGTACACTCCGCTGGGTCTGGTCTTGTCTTGTTGATAGATGTCACTGCAGTCCACTGGCAGGACGATCTCTGTGCAGCTGGTCAACACTGGAGCCAGGACGAGGAGGACGACTGAGAGCAGCTGGAACAGAGGAGATGTTGTCGTAAGGTTTGAAGCTTCTGTTCACGGTAAAAAAGGTCAGATATCATCAAGTAAATGTCAAAAGTTAAATGCAATGTTTTTATTTAACCAGGAAGGTCCCATTGAGATTAAACAGCTCCTGGCCGAGACAGACAGCAGCACAAACGGAGACAAGTTAAAAACACATGGACAAGATTACAACACATAGCAATCTAGAACAATAATAAAAGGGCAGTACACGCCATGAATTCAACAATATCAGTTAAAGCAACGACAGCCCAATGATTCAGTCTCCAGGTCTTTCAATGTGGATTTAAAAGCTTTCAAAGAAATCAGATCTTTGTTGTTTGCTTTTGCTCTCTGGGCATGTCCAGAAAGTTTCGAGCTGGAGAGCAGAGCAGCTTCGTCCTCTGTCTTAAAGAAGACTCTGCATCGTGTTTGAGGCCATGAAAAAAGTTTGATGCATTTGTTTCCAGAATCACAGTTAGAATGTAAAAGTACACACAAATGTCAAACTGAGAAGATTCACCTTCAAATGACAAAGGAAACATTCAAGTGTTTATAATGAGACACTTATTTCATTACAGAGCATGGCTGTCATTTTACACACATCTGTCTTTGTCCTTGAAGAAAGCAGAAGAAACACTGTAAAAGAATCCTTTTGAATTAACGAAGTTTTAAAAACACAGAAAGAAAACTAGTGTAAAAAATGTACAGCTGATCAACAGAGATATCTAAACAGACGTACAGGTGGAGAAAGTTACACATTTACCTTCATGGTCAGAGTTCTGCTGAAAATCCTGATGTCAGCCTGTCTGGATCTCTGATGCGCTGTATTTATATCCTAAACATGATTTCACACTTTAGTCTTCAACACTTTGTGTTAGTGCAGCACAGATTGAAGAGCGGAGCAGATCTGAAGACCGAAGACTTGTTAGCATGTAGATCTGATTCCTGGCTACCTGTGGCCTTTGTGGACTCACCTGCAGGTTGAAGTGAAGAGGCTGCACCGTCAGAGGAAACAGAGACAAACTGCTGCTTCTGCTTCTCACAATCTCACAATTTATCAACAGCAGGCTCTGTGATGTCACACCAGGCCGACCAATCACAAGCCAGGCTGTGGCACAGGTGGAGGTTAGTGTTTGTGCAGCAGTTGGTCAAACCCTTTCCACATGACCTCTTTAGGTTTCATCCTCCACCTCCACCTGTAATCTTCATCCTGTCTGAATGGAGCTTCACACTATCACAAACTACTGTGACCCTGTATGGAGGATCATCCACCTCTGAGAAACGTCTCTTTCAGGACAGTAATGTTCTCGTGAACGTCGGCCTCTTCAGTATTCTCCTTTCTGATGTTGCACCTGTCCCTGATTCCTTTCACCTGGTGTCCTGCATGTCTGTTTAGTTCCTGTGTTTGCTCGTCTGTGCGTTCAGTGTCTCCTGTGGCTGCATGCACTGTGGCTGGAACTTTCCTCTGTCCCTGTTTTTTTGGCTCTTAGTCCTGATGGTTAGTGTGTTTACAGTTTGTGTTCAAACCCTGCTCCTGTGTTCTCACGGCTGTGAGTAATTAAAGATACCTTTCATACTTCTCTGCATCTGCGTTTGGATCCAATGATGTCAAACTAAACGGGTCCAACCAGAAACACTAAAGTCTCAGGACTGCATGACACGTGGACTCAATTAAATCTGTTCTTTGTTTCTTCCCCCGTCAGACAATAAATAGTGAAACTCTCACATTAGTTTCCTCATACCTGAGGAGTGGAATGAGGTGTGTCATCGCCAGTAAATATTGTCAGAAATAGAAAGTTCTAGTTCATCAAGCGTTCTCCTGATTCTGTCCAGAAATGCAACTGTAACCCTGATAAAAATACAGTGTGTTTACTAAATGTATTTGTTATGGATTAGTGTGTATCAGTTCGTTTGTGTTAAATTCATGACAGAAGTATATAGTTGTAGTTGTTTCATGTGACCTCAAGAGGGCGCTTTAAGTATGCTCAATGAGGAAAAGCAGTCATGCGTGCGTTGCATGCTGGGACGCAGACAAGCGAGAATTTGTCTGATACGGATGCTGTCGGGAGATATTGCTAAGCGAAGTTGCCGCTGTTTTCTGCAAAAGCACGGTTTTATTTTCACAGTTACGACTCTGTATCATTTTTTTTTTCGAGAGAGTGCCCGCACGACTGTAACCGGAGGAGACACTTTGTTTTGTGTTTCAAACCGAGGACTCCGGTGAGTTGCTGTACTATGTTACGGTGCTATGCTACAACGCTAAGTTGCTAACAGCTAATGACCATGAGTTTTCAGTTGCTTATATCTGCAGAATGTTGAACTGTAAAGCCATAAAAAACAATCGGAGTTGACTGTAAGTGTTTTTAAGATGTTGTAGCGAGTCAACATGCTAAGTTGAGTTGAGGAAAAGTGCATTTAATTTACGAGTGTCGCGGGAATTTTCACTGCGTCATTCCGACGCCATGTTCAATGTTAGTGAGTGGAAAAGAGCGGTGTGTGCTGAACGTAACCTGACGTGTACACACAGAGGTTCGCTGATTTTTCTCAATGTAAAAAATATGTTTAAATTCACCTGGAGGAAATATCCTGAACCAGCGCGCAGTAACATACATACACAAACATACTACCAGAGACAGAATGAAGACCTCAGATCACATCAGCTTTCTGCTCAGATTTTATTATTTCACACACAATCAAACTTTGATTGAACTTGGAAATATTTATGTTGGTTTTAAGTTTTTTTTTGTCTTTTGCTTTGCTATAGTTGAGTTGGAAGTTAATGAAGTTGTCGACATGTTATCAGACTCTGTGTCTGTTTCATGTAAAGATGATGAAGAAAAGAGAAAAATCATCAGCTGGTTTTCTGCTGTATGTTGGTCCTGGAGAACTACTTCACAGGACGGATCTTCATGCTGATGCTCTTCATGGAGTAGTAATAACCCTTCCAATATCTCCACACAACTCCAAGAGCATAGTGACTTGGATCAGCCCCCCAAAGATAAACCCCGTTGGGGTTTGTCTCGTGACAATTGTCATACCAGAATCCCCCCAGGTATAGTCTGGCACAGTTGTGAGACGAGATGTCCTGGTCTTTGTCGAAGGTGGAGAACTTCATTTTGTTCTGACGAGTCATGGAGTCTCCTACAGAAACATGAACCACAGTGTTTAATCTTGACAATGATACTAATGATACTAATACTACAAACACTACTGGGACTAAGACCTCTGTTGGACACGATGCTGCCACCAGGGGGTAAAGTGGATTTGGCAGGTGGGGGAACCCCAAGAAAATGATAGCCAGTTCATTGATCGATTTCAGTCTCATGAAATACACTAAACTATTCATTTGGAGCTCTGATGAATAATCAATGAATAACTACAACCAAAGTTACCACATCAACCTGCACTGTCACCCCTACAGCCCTCCTTCCTGCACTAATACTCACCCGCCCCTCCATTTGTAAATCCAGAGACATGCAGTGCGTATCCGTCACACTCAGATTCGACAAAGAACGAGGAGTAACGAGCAAACACTTTGTTTCCATCAAAGTCCTCCATGTCGACCAGCAGCTCGGACTTTCGCTGGCGGGTCAGTTGGTGGATGTTCTCAAGACCTGCACACACAAACACAGTTTTTACATTTTGTACACACCTTACTGTTCGTGGCTTGGATAAATATATTGGCTGTTGGTGATTGTGTTTGCATGAAGACATCGACAGTCGCTGGTTGTTAATTGTACATTTTTAAAATATTGCCCAACCCCAATAGAGTCCTTCCAATGGCTTCACACGATACCTGATGACGATAACACTGATAACACAGCAAGAAATATTTTGAAGTGTTACTGTCGTATCTTGGCGTGCAGTGCACCAGCAAAGACGGAGAAGAAGAAGCTCGTAAACATGATGTAAACAAAGCTGGATTTGAAATACTTGTTTGATGAGGAAGGAAATGCATTCAACATGTTTGCTGTTTGTGAACTCTGAGTGTCATGAAGTCACATGACTGTTGGTTTGGTTTCATTTCTCACCGAGCCAGTACTCTCCAGCAGCTCCACCAAAGCCCGTCTTGTACTGATCCCAGGCTCTGTAGAAGTTCACCGAGCCGTCCATCCTCCTCTGGAACACCTGGGGGGACGGGATGGGGGTTAACCAGCTAAACACACAAGATGTCTGACAGGTCACTGAAACGGGCTTGTGTAGGACCCAAATGCAGCACAACAGCAAGGGATACTTAGTAATGTTCTTTATTAAGGAACTCACAGCAGGCGATATGGCAGGTGAGAGAGAGGGAATAAGTCCTGAGTTCAATCGGAGAGTCTGTGGCAACGAACTGAAGCAGGGGGACAGACTGCCCGGGGAAACCTCCAAACAGCCAGGGAAACAGGCAGACAGACACCCCTCGTTCTCAGATGAAGAGTCCATAGAGGACAATGGCGGGTCCACCTTACTAGGGCCGGGGATGGGTGGGGCACCAGAGGTGCTCAGGCGGGGGTTATCAGTGGACGGGCGGATCCTGGAGGGCTGGTCCGGCTGCTGCCGGTGGAAGTCAGTAATGAGCTGAGGGTCAAGGATGTAGCTGGCGGGGACCCACAACCTCTCCTCTGGACCATATTCCTACCACTCAACCAGGTACTGGATGCCCCTCCCACGGCGACGAGAGCGGATAAGCCGTCACACCGTGTAGGCTGGGTCTCCATTGATAAGGCGAGGTGGCGGAGGAGTCGGGGTCGCAGGAATCAAGGGACTCTCCAGACTCTCCAGCTTGATTTTTGAGACATGGAATGTGGGGTGTACTCGCATGGACCTGGGAAGCTTGAGGCGGACTGCAGCAGGGTTGATGACCTTCTGAATTTCGTAGGGGCCAATAAACTTGGATGACAGTTTCTTTGAGTCGACCCGGAGTGGTAGGTTCCGGGTTGACAACCACACCTTCTGTCCCACTTGGTAAGCAGGAGCCGAGGTGCGGCGACGATTGGCCAAGGCTGTGTAACGGCCCACCGACCGCAGGAGAGTGGATCTGGCCTGGGACCAGGTGCGGTGACACCGGCGGATGAAAGCCTGTACAGAGGGGCAAGAAACCTCCCTCTCCTGGGCTGGAAATAGGGGTGGCTGGTATCCATAAGCACACTGGAACGGAGAGAGACCAGTGGAGGAGCTGAGGAGTGTGTTATGTGCATATTCTACCCAGAGCAACTGCTGCGACCAGGACGTGGGGTGACTGGAGACCATACACCGGAGAGCCACCTCCATCTCCTGTTTTTTCCACTCCGTCTGGCCGTTAGATTGAGGATGAAACCCGGATGACAGGCTGGCAGTGGCCCCGATGAGAGAGCAGAACTCTCTCCAAAAGACCGAGGAGAACTGCGGTCCTCGGTCAGAGACCACATCGACTGGAAGACCATGGAGCCGGAATATGTGCTGGAGGATCAGTTCAGCAGTCTTTTTGGCTGAAGGGAGCTTGGGCAGGGGAATGAAGTGGGCCATCTTGCTAAACTGGTCTACCACGGTAAGGATAGTGGTGTGTCCTTGAGATGGTGGTAGACCGGTCACAAAGTCCAGAGATATGTGGGACCAGGGACGATGGGGAACTGGAAGCGGGAGCAGGTGACCAGCAGGAGCCTGGTGGGAGGATTTGTTCCGGTTGCAGACAGGGCAGGTCTTGACAAACCCCTGGGTGTCCAGGTCCAGGGAGTCCCACCAGAATCGGCGCTGAAGAACCTCCTTGGTCCTCTGGATCCCTGGATGGCAGGTGAGGTGCGTGTTGTGGGCCCACTGGAGCACCTCAGAACGGAGGTGGGCCGGGACGAAGACCCGGTTGGGGGGACAGGCGCTGGGACCTGGTTGCTCCTCCAGCTCCGTCCTAACTCTCTCTTTAATCCCCCATGTAATGGTGGCGGCCAGGCGAGCAGAGGGAAGGATGGTGTCCGCTGCCGTGGAAACCTCTTCCTCTTCCTTCAGGAACTGGCGGGAGAGGGCGTCAGGCTTAACGTTGTGGGTTCCTGGGCAATAGGAGAGAGTGAAATTGAATGTGACGCCACTCGTCCAATGCCAATTTGACCGCCAGAAGCTCCTGATTTCCAATGTCAGTTTATTTCTGCGGGAGTCAGGCGTCGAGAGAAAAAGGCACAGGGGTGGAGCTTCTGGTCATCAGTAGCCCGCTGAGACAGGACAGCCCCCACCCCGACATCAGAGGCGTCTACTTCCACCACGAACTGTCTCTTGGGGTCGGGCATACGCAGGATAGGCGCAGAGGTGAAGCGATTCTTGAGGGTCTGGAAGGCATCTGTGGCGGCGGAGGACCAGCTGAAGGGGACTTTGGAGGAGGTGAGAGCTGTGAGAGGGGCTGCCACCTACTGTATCCCCAAATGAAACGACGGTAAAAATTGGCGAACCCCAGGAACCTTTGTAGCTGCTTCCGGGAGTCAGGAACAGGCCAGGCGGCTACGGCAGAGACCTTGGCTGGATCCATCTGGATGCTCCCCTGGCCGACAATGTATCCAAGAAAGGAGACTGATGGAGCATGGAACTCGCATTTCTCTGCCTTGACAAACAGCGAGTTTTCCAGGAGCCGTTGAAGAACCCCCTGAACATGGTGGATGTGGTCCTCCTTGGTCTTGGAGAAAATTAGAATATCATCCAAGTAGACGAAGACATGCTTGTTAAGCATGTCCCGGAGCACGTCGTTGACCAGAGCCTGGAAGACGACGGGGGCGTTGGTGAGGCCAAAAGGCATCACCAGCTATTCATAGTGTCCAGTAGGTGTGTTGAATGCTGTCTTCCACTTGTCGCCCTCCCGAATTCGCACCAGGTGGTAGGCGTTGCGGAGGTCCAGTTTGGTGAAGATGGTAGCCCCCTCCAGGAGTTCAAAGGCAGACAAGATGAGGGGGAGGGGATACCGATTCTTCACTGTTATGTCGTTGAGGCCTCGGTAGTCGATGCAGGGCCTCAATGATTTGTCCTTCTTCTCGACAAAAAAAGAACCCCGCTCCAGCAGGGGAGGATGACGGACTGATGATGCCAGCCGCCAGGGAGTCGTTAATGTAGTCCTCCATGGCCTTCCTCTCTGGTGCGGACAGGGAGTATAGACGACCTCGGGGAGGACTGGTGCCGGGTAGAAGATCTATGGCACAGTCATATGGATGGTGAGGAGGCAAAGAGGTCGCCTTCGCCTTGCTAAAAACCTCCCTGAAATCGTGATACTCTGGCGGGACCCCCATCAGATCAGGAGCCAAAGTGGTGCAGGGCCTGGACTGAGAGGCAGAGGCCTGCTTGAGACAGACTTGGTGACAGGCCGAGCTCCAGCCCAGAATGGCTCCCGTCGCCCAGTCTATGTGGGGGTTGTGGCGCCGGAGCCAGGGATATCCCAAAATGAGTGGGATACGCGGAGAGTCCAAGATGTGAAACGTGATAGTTTCGTGGTGGTTGCCGGAGAGAAGCATCTGCACTGGAACAGTCTGATGAGTGACGGTCCCGGGGACAGGCTGAGGCAGCGGAACCCTTTCTATCTCCAACTGCTGGGCCAGCTCTTCATTTATAATGGAGACGTCGGCGCCAGAGTCAATGAAGACGGCAAGGAAGGAAGTGGGAGCCCCCTGGTAGCAGCAGGTGACCATGGCAGAGGGCGCGTTTCTTGAGGGACAGTTCAGAGGTCGGATTCACCAGTACATCCCTCGCTACTGGTGAGACCTGGCTTTTACTGGACACCTGGAGACGAAGTGTCCTTCTTGTCCACAGTACAGACATAGGTTGTGTCTTTGACGACGCTGGCGTTCCTCTGGTGAGTGGTTCTGCCAACCTGCATAGGTTGTGAATCTCCCCTCTGAGGTTCAGGCCGGGAAGAGGATACCTCCGGTACTGCACGGAACTGTGTAGGAAGAGGATGCCCAAACCGTCCTCGCCGTCTCTCCTCCCGCCTGGCCTGCATGCCTCAGTCCACCCGCCGTGTAAGTTCGATGAGCTCATCCAATGTGGCAGGGAGATCATATGACACCAGCTCGTCCTTAACATACTCCTCAAGCCCCTGTAGGTAGGCGTCGCACTGGGCCTCGGTGTTCTATTTACTCTGGCGAGCCCTGATGCGAAAGTCAATAGAGTAGTCAGCCACGGAGCGGTCCCCCTGGTGGAGGTTCAGGAGACCGCCCATAGCATCTGGACCCTAGGAAGGTGGGCCAAAAACCTTCCGGAGCTCAGCAGCGAAGTCTCTGAAGGAGCTGCAAGCAGGAGCTTGACGTTCCCATTCAGCGGTTCCCCACAGGCGGGCCCTCCCCGTGAGGTGATTAATGGTGAACGCCACTTTGGCCTCCTCAGAGGCGAATGTGTGTGGCTGCAGGGCGAACAGGATTGAGCAGTTCGTAATAAACGGATTACAGATCTTCCCCGCATAACGTTCTGGAGCCCCAACTCGGGGTTCAGAAACTGGACCAGGTGGCGTTGGTTGGAGTACGGCAGTAGGCGCTGTTGCTGGTAGGTCCTGGACCATATTCTGTGAGAGCACAGCAGTGAGCTGCTGGATCTGTGAAGCTAATGCCGCTAATGTCTGCTCCTGGTTAGCGGCAGCCTGTTGTTGAGTGACAGTAGCCTGGCGTACCTCAGCTGCGGTGGAAGCAAGCAATGCCTCGTGTCGATGGAGAATGTTCTCCACCCTCTCCAGGCGTAGCTCTGTGGCTATGCATTGTATAATATCAGAAAAATCAGACCGTACCTGACCCAATATGCCACTCAACTCCTGATTCAGGCTACAGTCAGCTCCCGCCTTGATTACTGCAACTCGCTCTTGGCTGGCCTACCTGCTTGCGCGATCAAATCTTTGCAAATGGTCCAGAATGCTGCAGCGCGACTGGTTTTCAATCAACCTAAAAGGTCACATGTCACCCCCCTCTTCAGCGACCTGCACTGGCTGCCTGTAGCTGCCAGAGTGAAACACAAAGCTCTGACGCTAGCCCACAAAACCACCTCAGGATCTGCCCCTGTCTATCTCAGCGTCTTACTAAAGGCTCACGTCCCGACCAGGGCGTTACGCTCCGCTCATACAAACCGTCTAGTTGTACCCTCGCCTCTCACAAAGCGAGGTCACTCTAAACTCTTCTCTGTGGTCGTCCCCAAATGGTGGAATGACCGACCAACGTCTGCAAGAACAGCAACATCCCTTTCTACCTTTAAACAACTTGTAGAAACCTTTCTCTGTCCAGAATGCTTCCCTGCCTAAAACAAACAAACTAACAAACTACTCTGAGTTCCTTTACACCTTTCTCAGCTTATGTCCTCCTCCGTAAGTCACTTTGGATAAAAGCGTCTGCTAAATGTAATGTAATGAAGAACAATCTGGCAAAGAGTGTCTGGAGGTTGGTGCTTAAATACAGGGTTGATTACTGATGAGGAGCAGGTGTGGGAGGCGGGAGAAACCATGGTGACTGATGAGGAGGCGGGGCTGACATGTGAGTGGAAAGTTACTGGGTGCAGGTAAGAGGGAAAAGCAGGCAGGGGACCGGAGTGGATTGTGACAGGTCCCGTTCACACGCAGCAAAGTTTCTGTTATTTCACTTGTTTGAGAATTATTTTGGTTTCTTTTAACAGTCTGACAGCATTAGAGAGAACCTCAGGGAACACTGAGAAAACATTCAGAGAACCCAGATTGCAATCCAACGAGATGTTAATACACTGTTCCAAATTATTATGCAAATACGATTTTAACTAAACAAACATTTGATTTGTAGTTTCTCAATGAACCTTTTCAATTGTGCGTCTTCCCCTGTCTCTTTAGATGACACCAGTCTCAGACAGGTTTGCCAAGTGAGCCTCATTAACAGGAAACAGGAAACTACTGAAGCCGGTTGTTTCACATTATCAAGCAAGTCACAGGTTTCATGCAATATGGGAAAAAGAACGATCTCCTGCAGGTGAAGTGTGAAATACTGCAGTATCTTGCAAAAGGGATGAAAACAGGATATTTCACAAAAAATAAAGAGATCGTCCAACTGTGAGAAAGTTTGTGTCTGATTCAGAGTGCAGACGTGTTAGTTCAGATGAATGCGTGTTAAGGAAAGTTTTTGTAAGGCAAATAAAGTGAAGGTCAAAGCTCTTTAAGCTTCAGTGAAAACTCACCGTCCACTGTCCTCCTTCTGACTGCATGTCACAGTACACCTACACACACACACACATTCATTAGCAACTGAATCAAGTTGAAAGACTTTACACAGTATGCTCAAACATGCTATAACAAGTACTGTGAATACTACTTGTACTACAACTAGGACTACTTGTATGTGTTGTGTCAGGAGCATCAGTCAGAACCTGTAACTGTCAGAGATGAGCTCACTGTCTTTGAACCAACATCTTTATCATCTGAAGGTCGACCTGCGTCCCAGAGAGGATGAAGTGTACCTGGACAGCAGACGTGGATCCGATGGGATAGATGGTGTACACTCCGCTGGGTCTGGTCTTGTCTTGTTGATAGATGTCACTGCAGTCCACTGGCAGGACGATCTCTGTGCAGCTGGTCAACACTGGAGCCAGGACGAGGAGGACGACTGAGAGCAGCTGGAACAGAGGAGATGTTGTCGTAAGGTTTGAAGCTTCTGTTCACGGTAAAAAAGGTCAGATATCATCAAGTAAATGTCAAAAGTTAAATGCAATGTTTTTATTTAACCAGGAAGGTCCCATTGAGATTAAACAGCTCCTGGCCGAGACAGACAGCAGCACAAACGGAGACAAGTTAAAAACACATGGACAAGATTACAACACATAGCAATCTAGAACAATAATAAAAGGGCAGTACACGCCATGAATTCAACAATATCAGTTAAAGCAACGACAGCCCAATGATTCAGTCTCCAGGTCTTTCAATGTGGATTTAAAAGCTTTCAAAGAAATCAGATCTTTGTTGTTTGCTTTTGCTCTCTGGGCATGTCCAGAAAGTTTCGAGCTGGAGAGCAGAGCAGCTTCGTCCTCTGTCTTAAAGAAGACTCTGCATCGTGTTTGAGGCCATGAAAAAAGTTTGATGCATTTGTTTCCAGAATCACAGTTAGAATGTAAAAGTACACACAAATGTCAAACTGAGAAGATTCACCTTCAAATGACAAAGGAAACATTCAAGTGTTTATAATGAGACACTTATTTCATTACAGAGCATGGCTGTCATTTTACACACATCTGTCTTTGTCATTGAAGAAAGCAGAAGAAACACTGTAAAAGAATCCTTTTGAATTAACAAAGTTTTAAAAACACAGAAAGAAAACTAGTGTAAAAAATGTACAGCTGATCAACAGAGATATCTAAACAGACGTACAGGTGGAGAAAGTTACACATTTACCTTCATGGTCAGAGTTCTGCTGAAAATCCTGATGTCAGCCTGTCTGGATCTCTGATGCGCTGTATTTATATCCTAAACATGATTTCACACTTTAGTCTTCAACACTTTGTGTTAGTGCAGCACAGATTGAAGAGCGGAGCAGATCTGAAGACCGAAGACTTGTTAGCATGTAGATCTGATTCCTGGCTACCTGTGGCCTTTGTGGACTCACCTGCAGGTTGAAGTGAAGAGGCTGCACCGTCAGAGGAAACAGAGACAAACTGCTGCTTCTGCTTCTCACAATCTCACAACTTATCAACAGCAGGCTCTGTGATGTCACACCAGGCCGACCAATCACAAGCCAGGCTGTGGCACAGGTGGAGGTTAGTGTTTGTGCAGCAGTTGGTCAAACCCTTTCCACATGACCTCTTTAGGTTTCATCCTCCACCTCCACCTGTAATCTTCATCCTGTCTGAATGGAGCTTCACACTATCACAAACTACTGTGACCCTGTATGGAGGATCATCCACCTCTGAGAAACGTCTCTTTCAGGACAGTAATGTTCTCGTGAACGTCGGCCTCTTCAGTATTCTCCTTTCTGATGTTGCACCTGTCCCTGATTCCTTTCACCTGGTGTCCTGCATGTCTGTTTAGTTCCTGTGTTTGCTCGTCTGTGCGTTCAGTGTCTCCTGTGGCTGCATGCACTGTGGCTGGAACTTTCCTCTGTCCCTGTTTTTTTGGCTCTTAGTCCTGATGGTTAGTGTGTTTACAGTTTGTGTTCAAACCCTGCTCCTGTGTTCTCACGGCTGTGAGTAATAAAGATACCTTTCATACTTCTCTGCATCTGCGTTTGGATCCAATGATGTCAAACTAAACGGGTCAAACCAGAAACACTAAAGTCTCAGGACTGCATGACATGTGGACTCAATTAAATCTGTTCTTTGTTTCTTTCCCCGTCAGACAATAAATAGTGAAACTCTCACATTAGTTTCCTCATACCTGAGGAGTGGAATGAGGTGTGTGAGGTGTGTCATCGCCAGTAAATATTGTCAGAAATAGAAAGTTCTAGTTCATCAAGCGTTCTCCTGATTCTGTCCAGAAATGCAACTGTAACCCCGATAAAAATACAGTGTGTTTACTAAATGTATTTGTTATGGATTAGTGTGTATCAGTTCGCTTGTGTTAAATTCATGACAGAAGTATATAGTTGTAGTTGTTTCATGTGACCTCAAGAGGGCGCTTTAAGTATGCTCAATGAGGAAAAGCAGTCATGCGTGCGTTGCATGCTGGGACGCAGACAAGCGAGAATTTGTCTGATACGGATGCTGTTGGGAGATATTGCTAAGCGAAGTTGCCGCTGTTTTCTGCAAAAGCACGGTTTTATTTTCACAGTTACGACTCTGTATCATTTTTTTTTTCGAGAGAGTGCCCGCACGACTGTAACCGGAGGAGACACTTTGTTTTGTGTTTCAAACCGAGGACTCCGGTGAGTTGCTGTACTATGTTACGGTGCTATGCTACAACGCTAAGTTGCTAACAGATAATGACCATGAGTTTTCAGTTGCTTATATCTGCAGAATGTTGAACTGTAAAGCCATAAAAAACAATCGGAGTTGACTGTAAGTGTTTTTAAGATGTTGTAGCGAGTCAACATGCTAAGTTGAGTTGAGGAAAAGTGCATTTAATTTACGAGTGTCGCGGGAATTTTCACTGCGTCATTCCGACGCCATGTTCAATGTTAGTGAGTGGAAAAGAGCGGTGTGTGCTGAACGTAACCTGACGTGTACACACAGAGGTTCGCTGATTTTTCTCAATGTAAAAAATATGTTTAAATTCACCTGGAGGAAATATCCTGAACCAGCGCGCAGTAACATACATACACAAACATACTACCAGAGACAGAATGAAGACCTCAGATCACATCAGCTTTCTGCTCAGATTTTATTATTTCACACACAATCAAACTTTGATTGAACTTGGAAATATTTATGTTGGTTTTAAGTTTTTTTTTGTTTTTTGCTTTGCTATAGTTGAGTTGGAAGTTAATGAAGTTGTCGACATGTTATCAGACTCTGTGTCTGTTTCATGTAAAGATGATGAAGAAAAGAGAAAAATCATCAGCTGGTTTTCTGCTGTATGTTGGTCCTGGAGAACTACTTCACAGGACGGATCTTCATGCTGATGCTCTTCATGGAGTAGTAATAACCCTTCCAATATCTCCACACAACTCCAAGAGCATAGTGACTTGGATCAGCCCCCCAAAGATAAACCCCGTTGGGGTTTGTCTCGTGACAATTGTCATACCAGAATCCCCCCAGGTATAGTCTGGCACAGTTGTGAGACGAGATGTCCTGGTCTTTGTCGAAGGTGGAGAACTTCATTTTGTTCTGACGAGTCATGGAGTCTCCTACAGAAACATGAACCACAGTGTTTAATCTTGACAATGGTACTAATGATACTAATACTACAAACACTACCGGGACTAAGACCTCTGTTGGACACGATGCTGCCACCAGGGGGTAAAGTGGATTTGGCAGGTGGGGGAACCCCAAGAAAATGATAGCCAGTTCATTGATCGATTTCAGTCTCATGAAATACACTAAACTATTTATTTGGAGCTCTGATGAATAATCAATGAATAACTACAACCAAAGTTACCACATCAACCTGCACTGTCACCCCTACAGCCCTCCTTCCTGCACTAATACTCACCCGCCCCTCCATTTGTAAATCCAGAGACATGCAGTACGTATCCGTCATGCTCAGCGCCGACAGAGAACGAGGAGTAACGAGCAAACACTTTGTTTCCATCAAAGTCCTCCATGTCGACCAGCAGCTCGGACTTTCGCTGGTGGGTCAGTTGGTGGATGTTATCAAGACCTGCACACACAAACACAGTTTTTACATTTTGTACACACCTTACTGTTCGTGGCTTGGATAAATATATTGGCTGTTGGTGATTGTGTTTGCATGAAGACATCGACAGACGCTGGTTGTTAATTGTAAATTTTCAAAATATTGCCCAACCCCAATAGAGTCCTACCAATGGCTTCACATGATACCTGATGACGATAACACTGATAAGACAGCAAGAAATATTTTGAAGTGTTACTGTCGTATCTTGGCGTGCAGTGCACCAGCAAAGACGGAGAAGAAGAAGCTCGTAAACATGATGTAAACAAAGCTGGATTTGAAATACTTGTTTGATAAGGAAGGAAATGCATTCAACATGTTTGCTGTTTGTGAACTCTGAGTGTCATGAAGTCACATGACTGTTGGTTTGGTTTCATTTCTCACCGAGCCAGTACTCTCCAGCAGCTCCACCAAAGCCCGTCTTGTACTGATCCCAGGGTCTGTAGAAGTTCACCGAGCCGTCCATCCTCCTCTGGAACACCTGGGGGGACGGGACGGGGGTTAACCAGCTAAACACACAAGATGTCTGACAGGTCACTGAAACGGGCTTGTGTAGGACCCAAATGCAGCACAACAGCAAGGGATACTTAGTAATGTTCTTTATTGAGGAACTCACAGCAGGCGATATGGCAGGTGAGAGAGAGGGAATAAGTCCTGAGTTCAATCGGAGAGTCTGTGGCAACGAACTGGAGCAGGGGGACAGACTGCCCGGGGAAACCTCCAAACAGCCAGGGAAACAGGCAGACAGACACCAGAAACACTGAGGCAGAACTCGTGGTCGGGGACGAAAAGCTGAGGTGATTACTGGGGCAGAGACAAACGAGCAGGTCAAAGGCAGGCAGGGTCGGCAACGGGAGATCAGTCCAGACAAAAGTGCTGGAAAGACTTGCATGACGCGAAGAACAATCTGGCAAAGAGTGTCCTCAGATAAAGAGTCCATAGAGGACGATGGCGGGTCCACCTCACTAGGGCCGGGGATGGGTGGGGCACCAGAGGTGCTCAGGCGGGGGTTATCAGTGGACGGGCGGATCCTGGAGGGCTGGTCCGGGTGCTGCCGGTGGAAGTCAGTAATGAGCTGAGGGTCAAGGATGTAGCTGGCGGGGACCCACGACCTCTCCTCTGGACCATATCCCTCCCAGTCAACCAGGTACTGGATGCCCCTCCCACGGCGACGAGAGCGGATAAGCCGTCGCACCGTGTAGGCTGGGTCTCCATTGATAAGGCGAGGTGGCGGAGGAGTCAGGGTCGCAGGAATCAAGGAACTCTCCAGAACCGGCTTGATTTTTGAGACATGGAATGTGGGGTGTACTCGCATGGACCTGGGAAGCTTGAGGCGGACTGCAGCAGGGTTGATGACCTTCTGAATTTCGTAGGGGCCAATAAACTTGGGTGACAGTTTCTTTGAGTCGACCCGGAGTGGTAGGTTCCGGTCTGACAACCACACCTTCTGTCCCACTTGGTAAGCCGGAGCCGAGGTGCGGCGACGATTGGCCAAGGCTGTGTAACGGCCCACCGACCGCAGGACAGTGGATCTGGCCTGGGACCAGGTGCGGTGACACCGGCGGATGAAAGCCTGTACAGAGGGGCAAGAAACCTCCCTCTCCTGGGCTGGAAATAGGGGTGGCTGGTATCCATAAGCACAATGGAACGGGGAGAGACCAGTGGAGGAGCTGAGGAGTGTGTTATGTGCATATTCTACCCAGAGCAACTGCTGCGACCAGGACGTGGGGTGACTGGAGACCATACACCGGAGAGCCACCTCCATCTCCTGTTTTTTCCGCTCCGTCTGGCCGTTAGATTGAGGATGAAACCCGGATGACAGGCTGGCCGTGGCCCCGATGAAAGAGCAGAACTCTCTCCAAAAGACCGAGGAGAACTGCGGTCCTCGGTCAGAGACCACATCGACGTGGAGTACATGGAGCCGGAATATGTGCTGGAGGACCAGTTCAGCAGTCTTTTTGGCTGAAGGGAGCTTGGGCAAGGGAATGAAGTGGGCCATCTTGCTAAACTGGTCTACCACGGTAAGGATAGTGGTGTGTCCTTGAGATGGTGGTAGACCGGTCACAAAGTCCAGAGATATGTGGGACCAGGGACGATGGGGAACTGGAAGCGGGAGCAGGTGACCAGCAGGAGCCTGGTGGGAGGATTTGTTCGGGTTGCAGACAGGGCAGGCCTTGACAACCCCTGGGTGTCCAGGTCCAGGGAGTCCCACCAGAATCGGCGTTGAAGAACCTCCTTGGTCCTCTGGATCCCTGGATGGCAGGTGAGGTGCGTGTTGTGGGCCCACTGAAGCACCTCAGAATGGAGGTGGGCCGGGACGAAGAGCCGGTTGGGGGGACAGGCGCTGGGACCTGGTTGCTCCTCCAGCGCCGTCCTAACTCTCTCCTCAACCCCCCATGTAATGGCAGCGGCCAGGCGAGCAGAGGGAAGGATGATGTCCGCTGCCGTGGAAACCTCTTCCTCTTCCTTCAGGAACTGGCGGGAGAGGGCGTCAGGCTTAACGTTGCGGGTTCCCGGGCAATAGGAGAGAGTGAAATTGAATGTGACGCCACTCGTCCAATGCCAATTTGACTGCCAGAAGCTCCTGATTTCCAATGTCATAGTTTATTTCTGCGGGAGTCAGGCGTCGAGAGAAAAAGGCACAGGGGTGGAGCTTCTGGTCATCAGTAGCCCGCTGAGACAGGACAGCCCCCACCCCGACATCAGAGGCGTCTACTTCCACCACGAACTGTCTCTTGGGGTCGGGCATACGCAGGATAGGCGCAGAGGTGAAGCGATTCTTGAGGGTCTGGAAGGCATCTGTGGCGGCGGAGGACCAGCTGAAGGGGACTTTGGAGGAGGTGAGAGCTGTGAGAGGGGCTGCCACTGTGCTGTATCCCCAAATGAAACAACGGTAAAAATTGGCGAACCCCAGGAACCTTTGTAGCTGCTTCCGGGAGTCAGGAACAGGCCAGGCGGCGACGGCAGAGACCTTGGCTGGATCCATCTGGATGCTCCCCTGGCCGACAATGTATCCAAGAAAGGAGACTGATGGAGCATGGAACTCGCATTTCTCTGCCTTGACAAACAGCGAGTTTTCCAGGAGCCGTTGAAGAACCCCCTGAACATGGTGGATGTGGTCCTCCTTGGTCTTGGAGAAAATTAGAATATCATCCAAGTAGACGAAGACATGCTTGTTAAGCATGTCCCGGAGCACGTCGTTGACCAGAGCCTGGAAGACGACGGGGGCGTTGGTGAGGCCAAAAGGCATCACCAGCTATTCATAGTGTCCAGTAGGTGTGTTGAATGCTGTCTTCCACTTGTCGCCCTCCCGAATTCGCACCAGGTGGTAGGCGTTGCGGAGGTCCAGTTTGGTGAAGATGGTAGCCCCCTCCAGGAGTTCAAAGGCAGACAAGATGAGGGGGAGGGGATACCGATTCTTCACTGTTATGTCGTTGAGGCCTTGGTAGTCGATGCAGGGCCTTAATGATTTGTCCTTTTTCTCGACAAAAAAAGAACCCCGCTCCAGCAGGGGAGGATGACGGACTGATGATGCCAGCCGCCAGGGAGTCGTTAATGTAGTCCTCCATGGCCTTCCTCTCTGTTGCGGACAGGGAGTATAGACGACCTCGGGGAGGACTGGTGCCGGGTAGAAGATCTATGGCACAGTCATATGGATGGTGAGGAGGCAAAGAGGTCGCCTTCGCCTTGCTGAAAACCTCCCTGAAATCGTGGTACTCTGGCGGGACCCCCATCAGATCAGGAGCCAAAGTGGTGCAGGGCCTGGACTGAGAAGCGGAGGCCTGTTTGAGACAGACTTGGTGACAGGCCAACCCTTTCTATCTCCAACTGCTGGGCCAGCTCTTCATTTATAATGGAGACGTCGGCGCCAGAGTCAATGAAGACGGCGAGTGAAGAAGGGAGTGGGAGCCCCCTGGTAGCAGCAGGCGACCATGGCAGAGGGGGCGTTTCTTGAGGGACAGTTCAGAGGTCGGATTCACCAGTACATCCCTCGCTACTGGTGAGACCTGGCTTTTACTGGACACCTGGAGACGAAGTGTCCTTCTTGTCCACAGTACAGACATAGGTTGTGTCTTTGACGACGCTGGCGTTCCTCTGGTGAGTGGTTCTGCCAACCTGCATAGGTTCTGAATCTCCCCTCTGAGGTTCAGGCCGGGAAGAGGATACCTCCGGTACTGCACGGAACTGGGTAGGAAGAGGATGCCCAAACCGTCCTCGCCGTCTCTCCTCCCGCCTGGCCTGCATGCGTCAGTCCACCCGCCGTGTAAGTTCGATGAGCTCATCCAATGTGGCAGGGAGATCATATGACACCAGCTCGTCCTTAACATACTCCTCAAGCCCCTGTAGGTAGGCGTCGCACTGGGCCTCGGTGTTCTATTTACTCTGGCGAGCCCTGATGCGAAAGTCAATAGAGTAGTCAGCCACGGAGCGGTCCCCCTGGTGGAGGTTCAGGAGACCGCCCATAGCATCTGGACCCTGGGAAGGTGGGCCAAAAACCTTCCGGAGCTCAGCAGCGAAGTCTCTGAAGGAGCTGCAAGCAGGAGTTTGACGTTCCCATTCAGCGTTTCCCCACAGGCGGGCCCTCCCCGTGAGGTGATTAATGGTGAACGCCACTTTGGCCTCCTCAGAGGCGAATGTGTGTGGCTGCAGGGCGAACAGGATTGAGCAGTTCGTAATAAACGGATTACAGATCTCTGGGTTCCCCGCATAACGTTCCGGAGCCCCAACTCGGGGTTCAGAAACTGGACCAGGTGGCGTTGGTTGGAGTACGGCAGTAGGCGCTGTTGCAGGTAGGTCCTGGACTATATTCTGTGAGAGCACAGCAGTGAGCTGCTGGATCTGTGAAGCTAATGCCGCTAATGTCTGCTCCTGGTTAGCGGCAGCCTGTTGTTGAGTGACAGTAGCCAAACCGTCTAGTTGTACCCTCGCCTTTCACAAAGCGAGGTCACTCTAAACTCTTCTCTGTGGTCGTCCCCAAATGGTGGAATGACCGACCAACGTCTGCAAGAACTGCAACATCCCTTTCTACCTTTAAACAACTTGTAGAAACCTTTCTCTGTCCAGAATGCTTCCCTGCCTGAAACTAACAAACTAACAAACTACTCTGAGCTCCTTTACACCTTTCTCAGCTTATGTCCTCCTCCGTAAGTCGCTTTGGATAAAAGCGTCTGCTAAATGTAATGTAATGAAGAACAATCTGGCAAAGAGTTCTGGAGGTTGGTGCTTAAATACAGGTTGATTACTGATGAGGAGCAGGTGTGGGAGGCAGGAGAAACCATGGTGACTGATGAGGAGGCGGGGCTGACAGGTGAGTGGAAAGTTACTGGGTGCAGGTAAGAGGGAAAAGCAGGCAGGGGACCGGAGTGGATTGTGACAGGTCCCGTTCACACGCAGCAAAGTTTCTGTTATTTCACTTGTTTGAGAATTATTTTGGTTTCTTTTAACAGTCTGACAGCATTAGAGAGAACCTCAGGGAACACTGAGAAAACATTCAGGGAACCCAGATTGCAATCCAACGAGATGTTAATACACTGTTCCAAATTATTATGCAAATACGATTTTAACTAAACAAACATTTGATTTGTAGTTTCTCAATGAACCTTTTCAATTGTGCGTCTTCCCCTGTCTCTTTAGATGACACCAGTCTCAGACAGGTTTGCCAAGTGAGCCTCATTAACGGGAAACAGGAAACTACTGAAGCCGGTTGTTCCACATTATTAAGCAAGTCACAGGTTTCATGCAATATGGGAAAAAGAACGATCTCCTGCAGGTGAAGTGTGAAATACTGCAGTATCTTGCAAAAGGGATGAAAACAGGATATTTCACAACAAATAAAGAGATCGTCCAACTGTGAGAAAGTTTGTGTCTGATTCAGAGTGCAGACGTGTTAGTTCAGATGAATGCGTGTTAAGGAAAGTTTCTTTAAGGCAAATAAAGTGAAGGTCAAAGCTCTTTAAGCTTCAGTGAAAACTCACCGTCCACTGTCCTCCTTCTGACTGCATGTCACAGTACACCTACACACACACACACATTCATTAGCAACTGAATCAAGTTGAAAGACTTTACACAGTATGCTCAAACATGCTATAACAAGTACTGTGAATACTACTTGTACTACAACTAGGACTACTTGTATGTGTTGTGTCAGGAGCATCAGTCAGAACCTGTAACTGTCAGAGATGAGCTCACTGTCTTTGAACCAACATCTTTATCATCTGAAGGTCGACCTGCGTCCCAGAGAGGATGAAGTGTACCTGGACAGCAGACGTGGATCCGATGGGATAGATGGTGTACACTCCGCTGGGTCTGGTCTTGTCTTGTTGATAGATGTCACTGCAGTCCACTGGCAGGACGATCTCTGTGCAGCTGGTCAACACTGGAGCCAGGACGAGGAGGACGACTGAGAGCAGCTGGAACAGAGGAGATGTTGTCGTAAGGTTTGAAGCTTCTGTTCACGGTAAAAAAGGTCAGATATCATCAAGTAAATGTCAAAAGTTAAATGCAATGTGTTTATTTAACCAGGAAGGTCCCATTGAGATTAAACAGCTCCTGGCCGAGACAGACAGCAGCACAAACTGAGACAAGTTAAAAACACATGGACAAGATTACAACACATAGCAATCTAGAACAATAATAAAAGGGCAGTACACGCCATGAATTCAACAATATCAGTTAAAGCAACGACAGCCCAATGATTCAGTCTCCAGGTCTTTCAATGTGGATTTAAAAGCTTTCAAAGAAATCAGATCTTTGTTGTTTGCTTTTCCTCTCTGGGCATGTCCAGAAAGTTTCGAGCTGGAGAGCAGAGCAGCTTCGTCCTCTGTCTTAAAGAAGACTCTGCATCGTGTTCGAGGCCATGAAAAAAGTTTGATGCATTTGTTTCCAGAATCACAGTTAGAATGTAAAAGTACACACAAATGTCAAACTGAGAAGATTCACCTTCAAATGACAAAGGAAACATTCAAGTGTTTATAATGAGACACTTATTTCATTACAGAGCATGGCTGTCATTTTACACACATCTGTCTTTGACATTGAAGAAAGCAGAAGAAACACTGTAAAAGAATCCTTTTGAATTAACAAAGTTTTAAAAACACAGAAAGAAAACTAGTGTAAAAAATGTACAGCTGATCAACAGAGATATCTAAACAGACGTACAGGTGGAGAAAGTTACACATTTACCTTCATGGTCAGAGTTCTGCTGAAAATCCTGATGTCAGCCTGTCTGGATCTCTGATGCGCTGTATTTATATCCTAAACATGATTTCACACTTTAGTCTTCAACACTTTGTGTTAGTGCAGCACAGATTGAAGAGCGGAGCAGATCTGAAGACCGAAGACTTGTTAGCATGTAGATCTGATTCCTGGCTACCTGTGGCCTTTGTGGACTCACCTGCAGGTTGAAGTGAAGAGGCTGCACCGTCAGAGGAAACAGAGACAAACTGCTGCTTCTGCTTCTCACAATCTCACAACTTATCAACAGCAGGCTCTGTGATGTCACACCAGGCCGACCAATCACAAGCCAGGCTGTGGCACAGGTGGAGGTTAGTGTTTGTGCAGCAGTTGGTTCAGGTTGGTCCATCTGTTCCACAGAGGGCCGGTGTGGCTCCAGGCTGGACTCATTTCATCAACTGATCTCAGTCTTCAGAGAGTTGGTTGGTCAAACTTTGTGCTCTTGGTTGGTTGGAAGGAAAACCTGCAGCCACACCCACATGACCTCTTTAGGTTTCATCCTCCACCTCCACCTGTAATCTTCATCCTGTCTGAATGGAGCTTCACACTATCACAAACTACTGTGACCCTGTATGGAGGATCATCCACCTCTGAGAAACGTCTCTTTCAGGACAGTAATGTTCTCGTGAACGTCGGCCTCTTCAGTATTCTCCTTTCTGATGTTGCACCTGTCCCTGATTCCTTTCACCTGGTGTCCTGCATGTCTGTTTAGTTCCTGTGTTTGCTCGTCTGTGCGTTCAGTGTCTCCTGTGGCTGCATGCACTGTGGCTGGAACTTTCCTCTGTCCCTGTTTTTTTGGCTCTTAGTCCTGATGGTTAGTGTGTTTACAGTTTGTGTTCAAACCCTGCTCCTGTGTTCTCACAGCTGTGAGTAATTAAAGATACCTTTCATACTTCTCTGTATCTGCGTTTGGATCCAATGATGTCAAACTAAACGGGTCCAACCAGAAACACTAAAGTCTCAGGACTGCATGACACGTGGACTCAATTAAATCTGTTCTTTGTTTCTTCCCCCGTCAGACAATAAATAGTGAAACTCTCACATTAGTTTCCTCATACCTGAGGAGTGGAATGAGGTGTGTCATCGCCAGTAAATATTGTCAGAAATAGAAAGTTCTAGTTCATCAAGCGTTCTCCTGATTCTGTCCAGAAATGCAACTGTAACCCCGATAAAAATACAGTGGGTTTACTAAATGTATTTGTTATGGATTAGTGTGTATCAGTTCGTTTGTGTTAAATTCATGACAGAAGTATATAGTTGTAATTGTTTCATGTGACCTCAAGAGGGCGCTTTAAGTATGCTCAATGAGGAAAAGCAGTCATGCGTGCGTTGCATGCTGGGACGCAGACAAGCGAGAATTTGTCTGATACGGATGCTGTCGGGAGATATTGCTAAGCGAAGTTGCCGCTGTTTTCTGCAAAAGCACGGTTTTATTTTCACAGTTACGACTCTGTATCATTTTTTTTTTCGAGAGAGTGCCCGCACGACTGTAACCGGAGGAGACACTTTGTTTTGTGTTTCAAACCGAGGACTCCGGTGAGTTGCTGTACTATGTTACGGTGCTATGCTACAACGCTAAGTTGCTAACAGCTAATGACCATGAGTTTTCAGTTGCTTATATCTGCACAATGTTGAACTGTAAAGCCATAAAAAACAATCGGAGTTGACTGTAAGTGTTTTTAAGATGTTGTAGCGAGTCAACATGCTAAGCTGAGTTGAGGAAAAGTGCATTTAATTTACGAGTGTCGCGGGAATTTTCACTGCGTCATTCCGACGCCATGTTCAATGTTAGTGAGTGGAAAAGAGCGGTGTGTGCTGAACGTAACCTGACGTGTACACACAGAGGTTCGCTGATTTTTCTCAATGTAAAAAATATGTTTAAATTCACCTGGAGGAAATATCCTGAACCAACGCGCAGTAACATACATACACAAACATACTACCAGAGACAGAATGAAGACCTCAGATCACATCAGCTTTCTGCTCAGATTTTATTATTTCACACACAATCAAACTTTGATTGAACTTGGAAATATTTATGTTGGTTTTATGTTTTTTTTGTCTTTTGCTTTGCTATAGATGAGTTGGAAGTTAATGAAGTTGTCGACATGTTATCAGACTCTGTGTCTGTTTCATGTAAAGATGATGAAGAAAAGAGAAAAATCATCAGCTGGTTTTCTGCTGTATGTTGGTCCTGGAGAACTACTTCACAGGACGGATCTTCATGCTGATGCTCTTCATGGAGTAGTAATAACCCTTCCAATATCTCCACACAACTCCAAGAGAAAAGTGACTTGGATCAGCCCCCCAAAGATAAACCCCGTTGGGGTTTGTCTCGTGACAATTTTCATACCAGAATCCCCCCAGGTATGCTCTGGCACAGTTGTGAGACGAGATGTCCTGGTCTTTGTCGAAGGTGGAGAACTTCATTTTGTTGTGAACCTTCATGGAGTCTCCTACAGAAACATGAACCACAGTGTTTAATCTTGACAATGATACTAATGATACTAATACTACAAACACTACTGGGACTAAGACCTCTGTTGGACACGATGCTGCCACCAGGGGGTAAAGTGGATTTGGCAGGTGGGGGAACCCCAAGAAAATGATAGCCAGTTCATTGATCGATTTCAGTCTCATGAAATACACTAAACTATTTATTTGGAGCTCTGATGAATAATCAATGAATAACTACAACCAAAGTTACCACATCAACCTGCACTGTCACCCCTACAGCCCTCCTTCCTGCACTAATACTCACCCGCCCCTCCATTTGTAAATCCAGAGACATGCAGTGCGTATCCGTCACACTCAGATTCGACAGAGAACGAGGAGTAACGAGCAAACACTTTCTTTCCATCAAAGTCCTCCATGTCGACCAGCAGCTCGGACTTTCGCTGGCGGGTCAGTTGGTGGATGTTCTCAAGACCTGCACACACAAACACAGTTTTTACATTTTGTACACACCTTACTGTTCGTGGCTTGGATAAATATATTGGCTGTTGGTGATTGTGTTTGCATGAAGACATCGACAGTCGCTGGTTGTTAATTGTACATTTTTAAAATATTGCCCAACCCCAATAGAGTTCTACCAATGGCTTCACACGATACCTGATGACGATAACACTGATAACACAGCAAGAAATATTTTGAAGTGTTACTGTCGTATCTTGGCGTGCAGTGCACCAGCAAAGACGGAGAAGAAGAAGCTCGTAAACATCATGTAAACAAAGCTGGATTTGAAATACTTGTTTGATGAGGAAGGAAATGCATTCAACATGTTTGCTGTTTGTGAACTCTGAGTGTCATGAAGTCACATGACTGTTGGTTTGGTTTCATTTCTCACCGAGCCAGTACTCTCCAGCAGCTCCACCAAAGCCCGTCTTGTACTGATCCCAGGCTCTGTAGAAGTTCACCGAGCCGTCCATCCTCCTCTGGAACACCTGGGGGGACGGGATGGGGGTTAACCAGCTAAACACACAAGATGTCTGACAGGTCACTGAAACGGGCTTGTGTAGGACCCAAATGCAGCACAACAGCAAGGGATACTTAGTAATGTTCTTTATTAAGGAACTCACAGCAGGCGATATGGCAGGTGAGAGAGAGGGAATAAGTCCTGAGTTCAATCGGAGAGTCTGTGGCAACGAACTGGAGCAGGGGGACAGACTGCCCGGGGAAACCTCCAAACAGCCAGGGAAACAGGCAGACAGACACCAGAAACACTGAGGCAGAACTCGTGGTCGGGGACAAAAAGCGGAGGTGATTACCGGGGCAGAGACAAACGAGCAGGTCAAAGGCAGGCAGGGTCGGCAACGGGAGATCATTTCGGACAAAAGTGCTGGAAAGACTTGCATGACGTGAAGAACAATCTGGCAAAGAGTGTCTGGAGGTTGGTGCTTAAATACAGGGTTGATTACTGATGAGGAGCAGGTGTGGGAGGCGGGAGAAACCATGGTGACTGATGAGGAGGCGGGGCTGACAGGTGAGTGGAAAGTTACTGGGTGCAGGTAAGAGGGAAAAGCAGGCAGGGGACCGGAGTGGATTGTGACAGAACCCCCCCCTCAAGGGACGTCTCCTGACGTCCCAAAATGATGGCACAAGTGCAGGGAGAGGCGGCCCCAGGAGGAAACTCCTCAATATTCCTCAGACTCGGCGAGGTCCTCAACCGGGTGGGTGGAGGGGGTCTGGAGGAGGGACCCCTCGTTCTCAGATGAAGAGTCCATAGAGGACAATGGCGGGTCCACCTTACTAGGGCCGGGGATGGGTGGGGCACCAGAGGTGCTCAGGCGGGGGTTATCAGTGGACGGGCGGATCCTGGAGGGCTGGTCCGGCTGCTGCCGGTGGAAGTCAGTAATGAGCTGAGGGTCAAGGATGTAGCTGGCGGGGACCCACAACCTCTCCTCTGGACCATATTCCTACCACTCAACCAGGTACTGGATGCCCCTCCCACGGCGACGAGAGCGGATAAGCCGTCACACCGTGTAGGCTGGGTCTCCATTGATAAGGCGAGGTGGCGGAGGAGTCGGGGTCGCAGGAATCAAGGGACTCTCCAGACTCTCCAGCTTGATTTTTGAGACATGGAATGTGGGGTGTACTCGCATGGACCTGGGAAGCTTGAGGCGGACTGCAGCAGGGTTGATGACCTTCTGAATTTCGTAGGGGCCAATAAACTTGGATGACAGTTTCTTTGAGTCGACCCGGAGTGGTAGGTTCCGGGTTGACAACCACACCTTCTGTCCCACTTGGTAAGCAGGAGCCGAGGTGCGGCGACGATTGGCCAAGGCTGTGTAACGGCCCACCGACCGCAGGAGAGTGGATCTGGCCTGGGACCAGGTGCGGTGACACCGGCGGATGAAAGCCTGTACAGAGGGGCAAGAAACCTCCCTCTCCTGGGCTGGAAATAGGGGTGGCTGGTATCCATAAGCACACTGGAACGGAGAGAGACCAGTGGAGGAGCTGAGGAGTGTGTTATGTGCATATTCTACCCAGAGCAACTGCTGCGACCAGGACGTGGGGTGACTGGAGACCATACACCGGAGAGCCACCTCCATCTCCTGTTTTTTCCACTCCGTCTGGCCGTTAGATTGAGGATGAAACCCGGATGACAGGCTGGCCGTGGCCTCGATGAGAGAGCAGAACTCTCTCCAAAAGACCGAGAAGAACTGCGGCCCTCGGTCAGAGACCACATCGACTGGAAGACCATGGAGCCGGAATATGTGCTGGAGGATCAGTTCAGCAGTCTTTTTGGCTGAAGGGAGCTTGGGCAGGGGAATGAAGTGGGCCATCTTGCTAAACTGGTCTACCACGGTAAGGATAGTGGTGTGTCCTTGAGATGGTGGTAGACCGGTCACAAAGTCCAGAGATATGTGGGACCAGGGACGATGGGGAACTGGAAGCGGGAGCAGGTGACCAGCAGGAGCCTGGTGGGAGGATTTGTTCCGGTTGCAGACAGGGCAGGTCTTGACAAACCCCTGGGTGTCCAGGTCCAGGGAGTCCCACCAGAATCGGCGCTGAAGAACCTCCTTGGTCCTCTGGATCCCTGGATGGCAGGTGAGGTGCGTGTTGTGGGCCCACTGGAGCACCTCAGAACGGAGGTGGGCCGGGACGAAGACCCGGTTGGGGGGACAGGCGCTGGGACCTGGTTGCTCCTCCAGCTCCGTCCTAACTCTCTCTTTAATCCCCCATGTAATGGTGGCGGCCAGGCGAGCAGAGGGAAGGATGGTGTCCGCTGCCGTGGAAACCTCTTCCTCTTCCTTCAGGAACTGGCGGGAGAGGGCGTCAGGCTTAACGTTGTGGGTTCCCGGGCAATAGGAGAGAGTGAAATTGAATGTGACGCCACTCGTCCAATGCCAATTTGACCGCCAGAAGCTCCTGATTTCCAATGTCAGTTTATTTCTGCGGGAGTCAGGCGTCGAGAGAAAAAGGCACAGGGGTGGAGCTTCTGGTCATCAGTAGCCCGCTGAGACAGGACAGCCCCCACCCCGACATCAGAGGCGTCTACTTCCACCACGAACTGTCTCTTGGGGTCGGGCATACGCAGGATAGGCGCAGAGGTGAAGCGATTCTTGAGGGTCTGGAAGGCATCTGTGGCGGCGGAGGACCAGCTGAAGGGGACTTTGGAGGAGGTGAGAGCTGTGAGAGGGGCTGCCACCTACTGTATCCCCAAATGAAACGACGGTAAAAATTGGCGAACCCCAGGAACCTTTGTAGCTGCTTCCGGGAGTCAGGAACAGGCCAGGCGGCTACGGCAGAGACCTTGGCTGGATCCATCTGGATGCTCCCCTGGCCGACAATGTATCCAAGAAAGGAGACTGATGGAGCATGGAACTCGCATTTCTCTGCCTTAACAAACAGCGAGTTTTCCAGGAGCCGTTGAAGAACCCCCTGAACATGGTGGATGTGGTCCTCCTTGGTCTTGGAGAAAATTAGAATATCATCCAAGTAGACGAAGACATGCTTGTTAAGCATGTCCCGGAGCACGTCGTTGACCAGAGCCTGGAAGACGACGGGGGCGTTGGTGAGGCCAAAAGGCATCACCAGCTATTCATAGTGTCCAGTAGGTGTGTTGAATGCTGTCTTCCACTTGTCGCCCTCCCGAATTCGCACCAGGTGGTAGGCGTTGCGGAGGTCCAGTTTGGTGAAGATGGTAGCCCCCTCCAGGAGTTCAAAGGCAGACAAGATGAGGGGGAGGGGATACCGATTCTTCACTGTTATGTCGTTGAGGCCTTGGTAGTCGATGCAGGGCCTCAATGATTTGTCCTTCTTCTCGACAAAAAAAGAACCCCGCTCCAGCAGGGGAGGATGACGGACTGATGATGCCAGCCGCCAGGGAGTCGTTAATGTAGTCCTCCATGGCCTTCCTCTCTGGTGCGGACAGGGAGTATAGACGACCTCGGGGAGGACTGGTGCCGGGTAGAAGATCTATGGCACAGTCATATGGATGGTGAGGAGGCAAAGAGGTCGCCTTCGCCTTGCTAAAAACCTCCCTGAAATCGTGATACTCTGGCGGGACCCCCATCAGATCAGGAGCCAAAGTGGTGCAGGGCCTGGACTGAGAGGCAGAGGCCTGCTTGAGACAGACTTGGTGACAGGCCGAGCTCCAGCCCAGAATGGCTCCCGTCGCCCAGTCTATGTGGGGGTTGTGGCGCCGGAGCCAGGGATATCCCAAAATGAGTGGGATACGCGGAGAGTCCAAGATGTGAAACGTGATAGTTTCGTGGTGGTTGCCGGAGAGAAGCATCTGCACTGGAACAGTCTGATGAGTGACGGTCCCGGGGACAGGCTGAGGCAGCGGAACCCTTTCTATCTCCAACTGCTGGGCCAGCTCTTCATTTATAATGGAGACGTCGGCGCCAGAGTCAATGAAGACGGCAAGGAAGGAAGTGGGAGCCCCCTGGTAGCAGCAGGTGACCATGGCAGAGGGGGCGTTTCTTGAGGGACAGTTCAGAGGTCGGATTCACCAGTACATCCCTCGCTACTGGTGAGACCTGGCTTTTACTGGACACCTGGAGACGAAGTGTCCTTCTTGTCCACAGTACAGACATAGGTTGTGTCTTTGACGACGCTGGCGTTCCTCTGGTGAGTGGTTCTGCCAACCTGCATAGGTTCTGAATCTCCCCTCTGAGGTTCAGGCCGGGAAGAGGATACCTCCGGTACTGCACGGAACTGTGTAGGAAGGGGATGCCCAAACCGTCCTCGCCGTCTCTCCTCCCGCCTGGCCTGCATGCCTCAGTCCACCCGCCGTGTAAGTTCGATGAGCTCATTCAATGTGGCAGGGAGATCATATGACACCAGCTCGTCCTTAACATACTCCTCAAGCCCCTGTAGGTAGGCGTCGCACTGGGCCTCGGTGTTCTATTTACTCTGGCGAGCCCTGATGCGAAAGTCAATAGAGTAGTCAGCCACGGAGCGGTCCCCCTGGTGGAGGTTCAGGAGACCGCCCATAGCATCTGGACCCTGGGAAGGTGGGCCAAAAACCTTCCGGAGCTCAGCAGCGAAGTCTCTGAAGGAGCTGCAAGCAGGAGTTTGACGTTCCCATTCAGCAGTTCCCCACAGGCGGGCCCTCCCCGTGAGGTGATTAATGGTGAACGCCACTTTGGCCTCCTCAGAGGCGAATGTGTGTGGCTGCAGGGCGAACAGGATTGAGCAGTTCGTAATAAACGGATTACAGATCTCTGGGTTCCCCGCATAACGTTCTGGAGCCCCAACTCGGGGTTCAGAAACTGGACCAGGTGGCGTTGGTTGGAGTACGGCAGTAGGCGCTGTTGCTGGTAGGTCCTGGACCATATTCTGTGAGAGCACAGCAGTGAGCTGCTGGATCTGTGAAGCTAATGCCGCTAATGTCTGCTCCTGGTTAGCGGCAGCCTGTTGTTGAGTGACAGTAGCCTGGCGTACCTCAGCTGCGGTGGAAGCAAGCAATGCCTCGTGTCGATGGAGAATGTTCTCCACCCTCTCCAGGCGTAGCTCTGTCGCTATGCATTGTATAGTATCAGAAAAATCAGACCGTACCTGACCCAATATGCCACTCAGCTCCTGATTCAGGCTACAGTCAGCTCCCGCCTTGATTACTGCAACTCGCTCTTGGCTGGCCTACCTGCTTGTGCGATCAAACCTTTGCAAATGGTCCAGAATGCTGCAGCACGACTGGTTTTCAATCAACCTAAAAGGTCACACGTCACCCCACTCTTCAGCGACCTGCACTGGCTGCCTGTAGCTGCCAGAGTGAAACACAAAGCTCTGACGCTAGCCCACAAAACCACCTCAGGATCTGCCCCTGCCTATCTCAGCGTCTTACTAAAGGCTCACGTCCCGACCAGGGCGTTACGCTCCGCTCATTCAAACCGTCTAGTTGTACCCTCGCCTCTCGCAAAGCGAGGTCACTCTAAACTCTTCTCTGTGGTCGTCCCCAAATGGTGGAATGACCGACCAACGTCTGCAAGAACAGCAACATCCCTTTCTACCTTTAAACAACTTGTAGAAACCTTTCTCTGTCCAGAATGCTTCCCTGCCTAAAACTAACAAACTAACAAACTACTCTGAGTTCCTTTACACCTTTCTCAGCTTATGTCCTCCTCCGTAAGTCACTTTGGATAAAAGCGTCTGCTAAATGTAATGTAATGAAGAACAATCTGGCAAAGAGTGTCTGGAGGTTGGTGCTTAAATACAGGGTTGATTACTGATGAGGAGCAGGTGTGGGAGGCGGGAGAAACCATGGTGACTGATGAGGAGGCGGGGCTGACAGGTGAGTGGAAAGTTACTGGGTGCAGGTAAGAGGGAAAAGCAGGCAGGGGACCGGAGTGGATTGTGACAGGTCCCGTTCACACGCAGCAAAGTTTCTGTTATTTCACTTGTTTGAGAATTATTTTGGTTTCTTTTAACAGTCTGACAGCATTAGAGAGAACCTCAGGGAACACTGAGAAAACATTCAGAGAACCCAGATTGCAATCCAACGAGATGTTAATACACTGTTCCAAATTATTATGCAAATACGATTTTAACTAAACAAACATTTGATTTGTAGTTTCTCAATGAACCTTTTCAATTGTGCGTCTTCCCCTGTCTCTTTAGATGACACCAGTCTCAGACAGGTTTGCCAAGTGAGCCTCATTAACAGGAAACAGGAAACTACTGAAGCCGGTTGTTTCACATTATCAAGCAAGTCACAGGTTTCATGCAATATGGGAAAAAGAACGATCTCCTGCAGGTGAAGTGTGAAATACTGCAGTATCTTGCAAAAGGGATGAAAACAGGATATTTCACAAAAAATAAAGAGATCGTCCAACTGTGAGAAAGTTTGTGTCTGATTCAGAGTGCAGACGTGTTAGTTCAGATGAATGCGTGTTAAGGAAAGTTTCTGTAAGGCAAATAAAGTGAAGGTCAAAGCTCTTTAAGCTTCAGTGAAAACTCACCGTCCACTGTCCTCCTTCTGACTGCATGTCACAGTACACCTACACACACACACACATTCATTAGCAACTGAATCAAGTTGAAATACTTTACACAGTATGCTCAAACATGCTATAACAAGTACTGTGAATACTACTTGTACTACTGAAGGTCGACCTGCGTCCCAGAGAGGATGAAGTGTACCTGGACAGCAGACGTGGATCCGATGGGATAGATGGTGTACACTCCGCTGGGTCTGGTCTTGTCTTGTTGATAGATGTCACTGCAGTCCACTGGCAGGACGATCTCTGTGCAGCTGGTCAACACTAGAGCCAGGACGAGGAGGACGACTGAGAGCAGCTGGAACAGAGGAGATGTTGTCGTAAGGTTTGAAGCTTCTGTTCACGGTAAAAAAGGTCAGATATCATCAAGTAAATGTCAAAAGTTAAATGCAATGTTTTTATTTAACCAGGAAGGTCCCATTGAGATTAAACAGCTCCTGGCCGAGACAGACAGCAGCACAAACTGAGACAAGTTAAAAACACATGGACAAGATTACAACACATAGCAATCTAGAACAATAATAAAAGGGCAGTACACGCCATGAATTCAACAATATCAGTTAAAGCAACGACAGCCCAATGATTCAGTCTCCAGGTCTTTCAATGTGGATTTAAAAGCTTTCAAAGAAATCAGATCTTTGTTGTTTGCTTTTCCTCTCTGCACAGCAAATTGAGAAGAGTTGAATTCTTGGTGTTAAACTAGACATACACTAGTAGAGTTAATTATACCCTGGATAGAGTTAATCCGATTATAATTAACTCTCAGTCAATAAATAGTTGTTGTTAAAACCAAGTGTAAAAATGAAGTGTCACTAAATCAAACCGCTAAGTGTAAATGTTTAAATATTAACTCTGAACGTCTTACACTAAACTCCGATGCTGTATTTCACACCTCAAGTGTTACGTCGCCCCTCGCCCCTCCCCTCCACACCGTACGAACACCGCTCTGCTGGAGCAACAACTGTCTCAACTGCGTGTCAATCGGTCTGCGGAAGATAGAGCTACGTCTCAATTTTTAACGGTTACACTGTTCGGTAAGTTAGTGATGGGTAAATGAAGCTTTTATGAAGCACCGAACCACTTGAGCCAATTGTTTCGAAAATGGGTTCATTACTCGAAGCTTCAGTTATGGCGCCCTCTCCTGGCGAAGTGCCAGGCTGCAGTCAAATTAGGTTAGTTGGTGGACAGGAAGTTTTTCAATTACACACGCACACTGATTGTCCTATTCACAAATAAAGAGAGGTGATTATGTAGTATGGGGGGGCAGTCAAAGATTTTTATTGAGATACATTATTTTTTCAACACTTTTTGGATTGAGTCGGTTTCTTTTTATGCTGACAATTTCTCCACATTTTGAAAACACTCGTTCACAAGGAACTGATGAGGCAGGTGTGCATAAAAAATGTTATAAAGTGTTGAAGGCACTCAAATTCAAAACTGTCTCGATCTGTCACCTGTCAGAGCGGAGACGAGGCGGTGCCATTCATTCACCTGATTGTACCGCGAACCGGTCAGGTGATTCATTCTGGCAACGAAGCAGTTTCTGCTTCGGACGTCATATGTCACGTGTTTTTTTACGCACCAAAGCAAGCTTCGAAGCAGTGCTTCTATGGAATTGTAGTCCAGGGTTTGAAGCACGTATCGAAGCTTCAGTGTCGCGCTGCCATCACTACGGTAAGTACATGAAATAGTATCTGATAATATTGTATTTTTTTTATATTACTCTGCGGGCACCCGGTCATTTTGCAGTGGTGAACCATGATAACTTTACTCATCACGATGAATGAGCTCGAGGTTATCATGCATGTCTGGTCTCACTGTAACATAAAAAGTGAGTAACAGCAGTAAACGATAAGTTTGGCTTGACGTTTTGTCTGAGTGAGTGAGAGTCTGCACTTTGTGACCAGATATAAAACCTGATACGATTATGCTAATGCTTCGGAGTTGCTAGCTAGCGTGTTAAAGTGGCTAACGCTAGCAAGCCCTTTGTCCAAAGTCATTTTTTTTTGGTTATTTATTTATTTATTTATTTTTTGCGAAAATAATACCTTCGTGAAGTATAATGTAACTTTTTCTCAGTAACAAACACACCGTGAAATTTCTTTTTACTGGGTCACACCGAAATATCGCTGTTGTAAGTGTCATATGGTTTATCTTGGGAGACACGTCGGTTCCCTCAATGGCATAACTGACATTTTTTTCTTTGCCTTGTGTCTTTTAAAATGTGTAGATGCATTAATGTCTCCTGGCATTTCTTGTGGTAAGATATTTTTATTATATGGGCTAAGCTGCATGATATTGGCTCACATTGACTTATCATTTTAGTGGGTCAGATAATTTCTTCATAACGCTATCCTCTCTTTTAATTCACTGACTTCATATAGAAAATGCTGGCAAAGGTGGAATATGGAGGAGTCCAGAAATACATCAAAATTCCACAAATTGATGAAAACTTTGACTTCCAGAAGTTTCTTCAAGAAGGTTTGTCTCTACACATTTTAAGCAAAAAAACAACAACAACCTTATAGGCCATTTTAGAGAATATTTTCATTATTGTAGTATCTTTTTTGTTTTTAAGATTTTAGTTTAAATGACATGGCTGATAATAAACTTAATGTAACTTTATTTGATTTTTAAACCTCGGCCATCAGGCTCAGGCTCCTCAGGCCAATACTGGCTATCTTGCATGGAGACTCAAGACAGTACAACGCAACACCTATGATGGCTTCCGCGAGTGTTCCAGGCCTGATTTCCAGGACAGTCCGACAACCCAACAAGAATCTCTGTTAACTGGTGATCAGCTCCTTGGTGAGGAGTGCAGGGAGGCTGTCTCCATAATGAGACACTCAACGGACAAATCTGTGGTTAAAGAGAAGATGAGAGTCACCTTTGACTACAGACAGAAACTGGTTCATAACCAGGATGCAACAGATTCAGTGTTGGATGTGTTCCCTCGTTTTCTTGACACAGCCGGACTGGTAGGAATATGTAGAGATTATTATTTCTATTGTAAATTATTTGAAAACTGACTCCTTCTAATGCAAAGTGCACTTTAGTAAGCTGTATATGGACATTGTTCCTCTGTTTAAAGATTGAACAGGATTTTTCCATGATGTTTGGGGACCACGTATCTGGAAGATTTCTTGCGAGGTGGTCTTCAGATTTCAAGCACAGAGTCATCACAGAATGCCAGAGTCTTCCCTCAAGTCCTTATGTTGACGAGCTGCTGGCTGCTTCTAATCTTGAGGTTGAGAATGACTACGGTAAATATGAAGTTTTTCTGTATCCAACATACAATCTGTTGCCCATTTCAATAAATCTAATATGCAACAGTCATCCAAAGCTAAATTTGTGATCCTGAAATGAATTAATTGATCTCTGTTGTCATTTTAATAATGACGAATATGAAGTTGAGTTTTGTTATTCAACAAAAACAATCATTTTATTTAAATGGTATCTGTAGTAAGCAAGAAATAATGTTTTACAATGCTTTTGTTGTCTGTCTCAAATATTTGTCTTCAAGGCTGGGATAGTGACCTGTCTGCTCTCCTGTTGCTGTTGCATGTGTCATTCAATCTACAGGAAGGAGCCAGCCTCACTACATTCCTGGACAAAGCGGAAGCAAGGCAGCCTTTCCTCCTTTGCATCGGAGAGCAAAAAAAGAAAATCACAAGATTCTTCATTGTTGTGGACCAAAAAGCTATCCCATGCAACGCTCAGACATCGGTGGCTGCTTTTGATGTGCTGCTCAAGACTCACTATGTCTTCAGCCTCTCCTATGATGAAGCCCTTTCTGCATTCTACACTTTCATCCAAACAACGATATACAACATCGATGTTGGAACCACAAGGGAAACCCCACGAGTCAAGGAACTGAGGGCCAAACTACTGCAAGACCATTAAAATGTCACCAGTTCACAAAGGTCAGAGCACAGTTGAAAAAACTGTCTGATTATGTTCACATGTTTTGTTTGTAAAAAGCACCACAAAAATTGTTCAGTTCTTTGTCAACATTTAAAATTTCAGCATGGATGTGGTTGAAAGGGACAACAATCATTGGAACTTATTGCTCCTCTTGATACAGATTGTTGATATAGTCTTCTCCCCTATCCTTACTGATGGTATGATATGTTACCTAAAACATTTGATCTGTGACCACCATAACATGTTCAAAACTTTGTTCCATGACAAGAAATTGATTCCCAAACACCACTTTATGATACATTATCCAAGGATTATAAAAAAAATTGGCCCTCTTATACATATGTGGTGTATGCGATTTGAAGCGAAACACAATTTTTTTAAGAAATCTGTAAAAAATTTTAAAAACCTTACTAAATCTCTAGTAAAGCAACACCAGCGTCAAATGGCATTTTACTATGAAAATTATTATTTTAAGCGGTTTGAGATTGGTCCTTTAAAAATAAAAAGCATTGATAGCTTGGAAGGTGGAGAATTACTTTGTCATATATTACAATTAGATCCATGTTCAGATGTTTCAACTACATGTTGGGTCAGAAATTATGGCACAGAGTACCAGATTGACTTGTTGGTATGCACTGGAACATCACATAATGACCTACCTGTATTCAAGAAAATCTGTAATATCATATTACATGAACAACGTGCTTTCATAATAGGCTGTGCTGTTGACACACTGTACTTCGATGAACATTTTCATGCATATTGTATAGAAGAGCAAAATAATGACCATATTGTGATTTTCATTGACCAGCTAACGTATTTTAGACCGTTTGATAAGCAATACTCTAATGAGAGTGACAGGACATACGTTGTGCCTTACTGTTGCCTGTTCTAATATTTGTGGTGCAAGTTTGAAAATAAATGTTTTTAAACTGCCAAACATGATTACATTTATGTTTTTAGGAGTGTGTGTGTGTGTGTGTGTGTGTATATGTGTATATATATATATATATATATATATATATATCTATATATATATATATATATATATATATATATATATATATATATATATATATATATATATATATATATATATAAGTGTTATGGGGGTAACACTTCTGTAGTTAAGAAATAGTCCTCTGAGAGAGTTAAATGCTAACACTACATAGAAGTGTTAAAAAAAAACACTGGTTGGTGTTAGGCAGTGTTAAATTTTAACTCTGAAAAGAGTCAAGTTCACACTAACTTAGTGTAAAGGTACCAACACTCGAAAAAGTGTTAAATTAACAATCTGAGGTGTGGACCCATATAGACACTTTAAAAGTGTTAAGATCAACTCTTACAGTGTTAATTTGGGTATGCTGATTTTACTGTGTGGGCATGTCCAGAAAGTTTCGAGCTGGAGAGCAGAGCAGCTTTGTCCTCTGTCTTAAAGAAGACTCTGCATCGTGTTTGAGGCCATGAAAAAAGTTTGATGCATTTGTTTCCAGAATCACAGTTAGAATGTAAAAGTACACACAAATGTCAAACTGAGAAGATTCACCTTCAAATGACAAAGGAAACATTCAAGTGTTTATAATGAGACACTTATTTCATTACAGAGCATGGCTGTCATTTTACACACATCTGTCTTTGTCATTGAAGAAAGCAGAAGAAACACTGTAAAAGAATCCTTTTGAATTAACGAAGTTTTAAAAACACAGAAAGAAAACTAGTGTAAAAAATGTACAGCTGATCAACAGAGATATCTAAACAGACGTACAGGTGGAGAAAGTTACACATTTACCTTCATGGTCAGAGTTCTGCTGAAAATCCTGATGTCAGCCTGTCTGGATCTCTGATGCGCTGTATTTATATCCTAAACATGATTTCACACTTTAGTCTTCAACACTTTGTGTTAGTGCAGCACAGATTGAAGAGCGGAGCAGATCTGAAGACCGAAGACTTGTTAGCATGTCGATCTGATTCCTGGCTACCTGTGGCCTTTGTGGACTCACCTGCAGGTTGAAGTGAAGAGGCTGCACCGTCAGAGGAAACAGAGACAAACTGCTGCTTCTGCTTCTCACAATCTCACAACTTATCAACAGCAGGCTCTGTGATGTCACACCAGGCCGACCAATCACAAGCCAGGCTGTGGCACAGGTGGAGGTTAGTGTTTGTGCAGCAGTTGGTCAAACCCTTTCCACATGACCTCTTTAGGTTTCATCCTCCACCTCCACCTGTAATCTTCATCCTGTCTGAATGGAGCTTCACACTATCACAAACTACTGTGACCCTGTATGGAGGATCATCCACCTCTGAGAAACGTCTCTTTCAGGACAGTAATGTTCTCGTGAACGTCGGCCTCTTCAGTATTCTCCTTTCTGATGTTGCACCTGTCCCTGATTCCTTTCACCTGGTGTCCTGCATGTCTGTTTAGTTCCTGTGTTTGCTCGTCTGTGCGTTCAGTGTCTCCTGTGGCTGCATGCACTGTGGCTGGAACTTTCCTCTGTCCCTGTTTTTTTGGCTCTTAGTCCTGATGGTTAGTGTGTTTACAGTTTGAGTAATTAAAGATACCTTTCATACTTCTCTGCATCTGCGTTTGGATCCAATGTCAAACTAAACGGGTCAAACCAGAAACACTAAAGTCTCAGGACTGCATGACACGTGGACTCACTTAAATCTGTTCTTTGTTTCTTCCCCCGTCAGACAATAAACAGTGAAACTCTCACATTAGTTTCCTCATACCTGAGGAGTGGAATGAGGTGTGTGAGGATAAAAATGTGACCACACAGTGACCCAACAGTGTTTCAGAGTGCGTCCCTCCAGAGAGAC
Organism: Collichthys lucidus; assembly: GCA_004119915.2. Taxonomy (NCBI): domain Eukaryota; kingdom Metazoa; phylum Chordata; class Actinopteri; family Sciaenidae; genus Collichthys; species Collichthys lucidus. The sequence continues at coordinate 33,679,415 of CM014092.1, read as the reverse complement.
CTGTGTGCACCAATCAGAAGGCAGCATAGTGATAGCGAGCTCGTCCTGCCGGATGTTTATCAGCAGGTCTGAGTCTCCTCTCTCAGCCTGAAGGCCAGCTCGCTCTGCACAGACGTTCTCCATCAGGGGCACTGCTGCGTCAGTTAAAGGCTGGTTAACCGCTCTGCAGTGCTCATAAACAACCATCCACAAACCTCTGCATAACAACATGATACACTTTAATATCTAACATCACGTCTGATGGATCGTGGAGTGAAGCAGCCTCATTATGACGAGTTATGTTCACGCTCAAGAAGAAGCTGCTTTAGAAATACAGATCTGCATGTTACACTGATGAGAGAAAGGTTGTGCCAGCAGGTGTCGCTGTTGTCTACAACCAAAGTAAGTAGAAACACGCCGTTCATTAACTGCATTAATACCATGGAGGCCACTGAAGGTTGATGAACACCTTCATTTATCTTTGTGCAACTCAAGGCCACAGTCTGAGATCTACACATCGTTCCTTTGAGAACACTGAGCGTCGCATGAGTCCAAGTCTCACTAATGACTGACCTGATGACTGACCTAATGACTGACCTAATGACTGACCTGATGACTGACCTGATGACTGACCTAATGACTGACCTGATGACTGACCTGATGACTGACCTGATGACTGACCTGATGACTGACCTAATGACTGACCTGACCTGATGACTGACCTGATGACTGACCTGATGACTGACCTGATGACTGACCTGATGACTGACCTGATGACTGACCTAATGACTGACCTGATGACTGACCTGATGACTGACCTGATGACTGACCTGATGACTGACCTGATGACTGACCTAATGACTGACCTGATGACTGACCTGATGACTGACCTGATGACTGACCTGATGACTGACCTGATGACTGACCTAATGACTGACCTGATGACTGACCTGATGACTGACCTGATGACTGACCTGATGACTGACCTAATGACTGACCTGACCTGATGACTGACCTGATGACTGACCTGATGACTGACCTAATGACTGACCTGATGACTGACCTGATGACTGACCTGATGACTGACCTGATGACTGACCTGATGACTGACCTAATGACTGACCTGACCTGATGACTGACCTGATGACTGACCTGATGACTGACCTGATGACTGACCTGATGACTGACCTGACCTGATGACTGACCTGATGACTGACCTGATGACTGACCTGATGACTGACCTGATGACTGACCTGATGATTGACCTAATGACTGACCTGATGACTGACCTGATGACTGACCTGATGACTGACCTGATGACTGACCTAATGACTGACCTGATGACTGACCTGATGACTGACCTGATGACTGACCTGACCTGATGACTGACCTGATGACTGACCTGATGACTGACCTGATGACTGACCTGATGATTGACCTAATGACTGACCTAATGACTGACCTAATGACTGACCTGATGACTGACCTGATGACTGACCTAATGACTGACCTGATGACTGACCTGATGACTGACCTAATGACTGACCTAATGACTGACCTGATGACTGACCTAATGACTGACCTAATGACTGACCTGATGACTGACCTGATGACTGACCTAATGACTGACCTGATGACTGACCTGATGACTGACCTAATGACTGACCTGATGACTGACCTAATGACTGACCTGATGACTGACCTAATGACTGACCTGATGACTGACCTGATGACTGACCTGATGACTGACCTAATGACTGACCTGATGACTGACCTGATGACTGACCTAATGACTGACCTGATGACTGACCTGATGACTGACCTAATGACTGACCTGATGACTGACCTAATGACTGACCTGATGACTGACCTAATGACTGACCTAATGACTGACCTGATGACTGACCTAATGACTGACCTGATGACTGACCTAATGACTGACCTAATGACTGACCTGATGACTGACCTAATGACTGACCTGATGATTGACCTAATGACTGACCTGATGACTGACCTAATGACTGACCTAATGACTGACCTGATGACTGACCTAATGACTGACCTGATGATTGACCTAATGACTGACCTGATGACTGACCTAATGACTGACCTGATGACTGACCTGATGACTGACCTAATGACTGACCTAATGACTGACCTGATGACTGACCTGGTGACTGACCCGATGACTGACCTGATGACTGACCTGATGACTGACCTGATGATTGACCTAATGACTGACCTGATGACAAACTGATGTGGACACATAGCTCAATCTGTAGAGGACAGCTGAATGAATCATAGTCACAGAGACTACGTCCAGGTTTTATACAGTCTGCGGGGACGTCTCAGAGACTACGTCCAGGTTTTAGACAGTCTGCGGGGACGTCTCAGAGACTACGTCCAGGTTTTAGACAGTCTGCAAGGACGTCACGGAGACTATGTCCAGGTTTTAGACAGTCTGCGGGGACGTCACGGAGACTACGTCCAGGTTTTATACAGTCTGCGGGGACGTCTCAGAGACTACGTCTAGGTTTTAGACAGTCTGCAAGGACGTCACGGAGACTACGTCCAGGTTTTAGACAGTCTGCGGGGACGTCACGGAGACTACGTCCAGGTTTTAGACAGTCTGCGGGGACGTCACAGAGACTACGTCCAGGTTTTAGACAGTCTTCGGGGACGTCACGGAGACTACGTCCAGGTTTTAGACAGTCTGCGGGGACGTCACAGAGACTACGTCCAGGTTTTAGACAGTCTGCGGGGACGTCACAGAGACTACGTCCAGGTTTTATACAGTCTGCGGGGACGTCTCAGAGACTACGTCCAGGTTTTAGACAGTCTGCGGGGACGTCACGGAGACTACGTCCAGGTTTTAGACAGTCTGCGGGGACGTCACAGAGACTACGTCCAGGTTTTATACAGTCTGCGGGGACGTCTCAGAGACTACGTCCAGGTTTTAGACAGTCTGCGGGGACGTCACGGAGACTACGTCCAGGTTTTAGACAGTCTGCGGGGACGTCACAGAGACTACGTCCAGGTTTTAGACAGTCTGCGGGGACGTCACAGAGACTACGTCCAGGTTTTAGACAGTCTGTGGGGACGTCACAGAGACTACGTCCAGGTTTTAGACAGTCTGCGGGGACGTCACGGAGACTACGTCCAGGTTTTAGACAGTCTGCGGGACGTCACAGAGACTACGTCCAGGTTTTAGACAGTCTGCGGGGACGTCACAGAGACTACGTCCAGGTTTTAGACGGTGAAATCATGTGACTGAGCGCGGGTAAAGGTTATAAATGATCTTTATTATAATCCTTGGGACAGCGTTCAGGATACAGAAGTTGCATTTTTTGACCATTAATTAAACTGTTAAATTAAACGACATCAGACAGAAATAAAAAGAACAATCTGTTCTCCGTCCTCAGGTCTGTCGGGCTCGTCTGATCTTTATTAATATTCATCATGCATGGCAGAGTGTCGAAAATAAAAGTGTTGTTTGATTGGAACATCAGCTGCATCGATCACCTCTGCAACACATTTCATTCAGTTGTTTAGTGTCTCCGCTGGAGCCGGTTTGGGTCAGAACCGATCACCTGTCTGACCTGGAACATGAACTGGGTGAGATCGGGTCTTTTCAGAGCATGTTCTTTGGTCAGATCTCACTGAGAAGTGAACCCACAGCAGCAGAGAGGAGGATTTGTTTTTCGTCTTTGGTACCACAGAACTTCAGACCTCGGGCCGAGACCGGCTCGTGACTTCAGAGCTGCTCATTGTTTGTGTGTCTTTCCTGCAGCGGCTGCATGGCTTTGATATCATTTGGGGAAGTCTGCTGACTGTATGCTACACATCGCCCTCCACTGACCGAAACCAGTCATCCTCACGGGCCTCTAATTAACTCGTCCTCGTAAACACGTCAAACAGATTAACCTCAGAACAGAAACATGAAGTTTGCTCCTTTGGATGATTATTGCACATAAAAAGATTGAAATCAAGTTCTTAATATAAAACATGTAAAGTGACTCAGCAGTGAGAGGTATAACGAACATCACAATGTCGACTATTGCTATCAATGAAAACCTCCATCAGTGATGATACTGATACTGATCCACCTTCAGCTACTTACATCAGTTATTTAATTTATTAAACTGACCTGTGATCAGGTGACCCACTCTGACCTGTGATCAGGTGACCCACTCTGACCTGTGATCAGGTGACCCACTCTGACCTGTGATCAGGTGATCCACTCTGACCTGTGATCAGGTGATCCACTCTGACCTGTGATCAGGTGAACGGTGTCTCTGTCATTCGTACGTCTGTTCTCACACTATGTAACTTTGGGCTCCGGGTCGGGAGAAGTACGTAACGCTTTACGGCACTAAGTCACACAGCAGCAACTATTTCACTGATTCTGGTGAAACTGGATCATATTTTATGGAGGAAATGTTTTCTGGTTTTCCCTCTGATGTCCTCCGGCTGCTCCGCCTCAACTCTCTGTGATTTACAGAGTTTATGATGGACAGTGAAGTAAACTGCTGACAGCTGTAGCTGCTGTTAGCTCATGTTAGCTCAGTCTGTTAGCTTCATGTTAGCTCAGTCTGTTAGCTGCTGTTAGCTCATGTTAGCTCAGTCTGTTAGCTCATGTTAGCTCAGTCTGTTAGCTCATGTTAGCTCATGTTAGCTCAGTTCGTCAGCTTGGCAAGCTAACAAACTGAGTGTTTGTACCAACAGTACAAACAAAACCATAACCATACTACACTTCCTGGTAGTATAGACTACCAGAAAGAAGAAGAGGAGGTAACCAGGCTCAGCAGCTTCTATGTACATGATGGCAGAGGAGCAGAGAGTGAAGAGGACGCTGACGGAGGAAGCTAAGAAGAGAAAAGGAGAGAGTGAGCGAGCAAGCAGTCGCTGATTCCAGCCGCTGCTGGACTAGTCGCTGATATCAGCCGCTGCTGGACTAGTCCCTGATATCAGCAGCTGCTGGACTAGTCGCTGATATCAGCCGCTGCTGGACTAGTCCCTGATATCAGCCGCTGCTGGACTAGTCGCTGATATCAGCTGCTGGACTAGTCTCTGATATCAGCCGCTGCTGGACTAGTCTCTGATATCAGCTGCTGCTGGACTAGTCTCTGATATCAGCCGCTGCTGGACTAGTCTCTGATATCAGCCGCTGCTGGACTAGTCTCTGATATCAGCCGCTGCTGGACTAGTCTCTGATATCAGCCGCTGCTGGACTAGTCTCTGATATCAGCCGCTGCTGGACTAGTCTCTGATATCAGCTGCTGGACTAGTCTCTGATATCAGCCGCTGCTGGACTAGTCTCTGATATCAGCTGCTGGACTAGTCTCTGATATCAGCTGCTGGACTAGTCTCTGATATCAGCCGCTGCTGGACTAGTCTCTGATATCAGCTGCTGGACTAGTCTCTGATATCAGCCGCTGCTGGACTAGTCTCTGATATCAGCTGCTGCTGGACTAGTCTCTGATATCAGCTGCTGCTGGACTAGTCTCTGATATCAGCTGCTGCTGGACTAGTCTCTGATATCAGCTGCTGCTGGACTAGTCTCTGATATCAGCTGCTGCTGGACTAGTCTCTGATATCAGCTGCTGGACTAGTCTCTGATATCAGCCGCTGCTGGACTAGTCGCTGATATCAGCTGCTGGACTAGTCTCTGATATCAGCCGCTGCTGGACTAGTCTCTGATATCAGCTGCTGGACTAGTCGCTGATATCAGCCGCTGCTGGACTAGTCTCTGATATCAGCTGCTGCTGGACTAGTCTCTGATATCAGCTGCTGCTGGACTAGTCTCTGATATCAGCTGCTGCTGGACTAGTCTCTGATATCAGCTGCTGCTGGACTAGTCGCTGATATCAGCCGCTGCTGGACTAGTCTCTGATATCAGCTGCTGCTGGACTAGTCTCTGATATCAGCTGCTGGACTAGTCTCTGATATCAGCCGCTGCTGGACTAGTCTCTGATATCAGCTGCTGGACTAGTCGCTGATATCAGCCGCTGCTGTGGGATTACATTCGTTCTAACTTCTTCTGAATTAATGATGCGTTGTTTGGTTGATTTTCTAAAAACTCCTCGCACACGGCGGGATACGTAACTGAACTCGATATGCTTTACTCTGAAATGTAATATCTCATAAACTTCATTCCTAAAGTGAACATGCAACATTCGGTTGCTGTTTTTTCCTGTTATACTTTCAAGCAGCGCTCATCACATAGATAGATATAAAAATAAAATTAAATACAAATAAATAAAAAGAAGATAAACATACATCGAAAAGTGCAAATGTACATTTGTTTACAGCATGACATATTCACTGTACAATCATTGATTATATACTCACATTATTTTATGCATTATAATAATAATAATAAGGATTACTAAGTAGCATAGTTTGAGTAAGAAATATTTCATAGCAAGTCTATTGGAAAATATTTGCATTGCCTTGTGACGACGAGGAGAGGCTCTTCTAAACGTGTGTGTGTGTGTGTGTGTGTGTGTGTGTGTGTGTGTGTGTGTGTGTGTGTGTGTGTGTGTGTGTGTGTGTACATTGACATAAGGTGTATGTGCAAACAGTTAAGCAAGAAAAAACTCAAATCATTCTAGTTCAGAGGCACAAAAAACTGCCCAGCCTGCGTTTCAAGTATCTAGCATCGTTTTTGGACAACACACATCAGTCGGACGTCAGCGAAGCGAAGAGAGAAAGAGAAGGAGAGAACAGAAGAGAAAGGATACTTCCTTTTTGATCATCGACGAAACGAGCAGTTCAAAGTGTCAAAAGAACGACACGGATGAGACAAACATCAAGGAGGATATTGCACCTAAACACTCGTTGGTTGAGACAGCCCGCAGTTGGGCTGGAAACAGCAGTCATGCTTCACATTGAGCTCCATGTTCGCCGGATGCTTCCTCGGTTGCAACAGAAACAAATGGGAACGCTTGGGAGCGAGCGAGGACTCACAGTTTTTACAAACATCTGGTCTTCGTCCATGGTCGGGCTCAGGAAAAAGATCGCGAGGACAGTCGTCCACTGGCAGTCGGTTTGTTCAAGAAAAGCCTGGCGCTCAAAGTGGACGGTATCCATCTGAAATCTCGTTGATCAATAACAGGGTTCTGATGTGGACCTGGATAATAAGTTTTTGGACTCTCCTGCACCTGCAGGCTCTCTGGGAGTTCTTGGAGTTCAGTACAAATCTCTGGCTTTAAAGAAACATGCTTTCTGTTGCTCTGTTGTGTTCTGGTTCTGTACGGTGCAGATAAGGATGATCGGAACAATACTTTTACCTGGAGAACAACTAATAATGGGCAGGCGGTCCTTTCTCTTGTATTAAACAGTTTAAAGAATATTATACTGTACAGGTTGGGTGATGGTGCAGCACATGTCTGTGCTGGGCTGTTTTTGTTCATGTATGTGAAGTGAAAGAGAGACTAAATGTTTGCTTACGATCCCACACAGCCGGGATACGCTTGAGCGTCCCAGTCCATCAGATCTCTCGTCTCAGCGCTCGGACTTGACTTTGTAGCGCAGGACGAGGTAAGTAGCCAGTCTGAGGACCAGGAAGAAGACGCCCAGCACCATGAAGTCCACATACAGCTTGGCGTCCTCAACGTCCAGAAGCTGCAGAACCTCCTCCGGCTTCTGGAACTTACACACCAGACCCGGACACTCCAGCTCTGACCGGTTCATCCCGTAGATGGAGAGGATCACCCCCTCAAAGCCGTACCTGGAAGGAGGATCAGGATCATTTAAGGGGAGCCTGAACACAAACACATTTAACAAACAGAGTCTGACGTACCTGACGTAGGACACATACGAGCTCCACTGCAGGTATTTGGGAATGGTGTCAAAGTTGACGAAGAAGCCAGAGAAGAGGAGCACAGGTATGGCTGTGACCGGACCCACGAAGGTCGCCACCTGTCGAACAAATATTGATCAATGAACTCACAGCAGTTCAAATAAAGGATGGAAATCCATGTAGCCAAGCCGAAGATATAGTCTTCCTTCTGGTGCCTACATTACCCATCATGCAATCGGCGTGCCTACCTGCAGAGACGTGGAGGCCGCACCTATCAGCAGACCCAGGGACTGGGCCACCAGGGCCGTGGACGTGGACAAGGCCATGAAGAGCAGGTAGCGACCCGCTTCAGGAGGCTGCTCAGTCATCCAGTACACGATACTACAGTACATGATGGGACAGATCACCTGCAGGACAGAGTTTGTGTTTGTTAATGTGAAATTCAATGTGTGGAAATCGCTGCATGCTCAGTCATCAGAGCGTTACCTGGAACGGTACGTCCGCCATCGTTTTGGCCAGGAAATACGCCTTCAGGCTGTACCAGTAGTTGAGATGTTCCCTCATGAACACGGACATCTCCAGAGGAACTGTGGAGGAACAGCAGCGTTAGAGGACAGAAGGTCCAACAATCCAATCCGACAATAAGTCGTCGTCTTACAGGTCAGGACGGTCGGCATCAGGGCGGCGAACATGAGGAACAGCATGGAGAAGAACAGGAAGCCGGTGTTGTTGAAGACTTTGCTGGCGTCATTTCCAATTTTGAGATAAAGCAGTCCGATCAGCACGCCGATGCACAGATGGGACATCACCCTGAGGTGGGTCAGCACCTTCAGAATAACCAGAACATTAACACGACTCAGAGACCTTCAACTGACACCAGGAACCAACGAAAGCTTCGCAGTGTTTCGTTTTACCGTGTCCCTGCAGATCATGATGAAGGTCCGTTTGAAGAGGATGCAGAACTGCGTGAACGTACTGGTGGCAAAGCTGTGCTTCTCCAGAGTCCCCGTGTCCTGTGGAGAGCGACGTCACGTCAGAGACACAGACACAACAGCAGCCAGCACAACATCCACAGCAGTCTGAAGGTTCTCTGAAGGTTCTCTGAAGGTTCTCTGAAGGTTCTCTGAGTGTGGATTCAGTTTGTGCTCCCACACCGGAGGCAGGTTTATTTATATTATTTATTAATCCTAGATTGTTTTCATTAGAAATGTTATTTTATTTTTTAACATGTCTCCTCCATGAACCACCATGACACCATCATCCTCTCGCCTGTGGCTGAAGCCTGCACACGAAAAACAGCTGAAGAAGATAAAAAGGACAGAGCACAGCCGCTTCACGCGGACAGCCGGACCGGCCCGGGGAGCCCGACAACAGAGAATACCGTGACAGAACCGAGCTGACGTACAGACTTCATGATGGACCCACGGATATGTAGCTGCAGAGCTAAAGCTAATATAACAAAGCTAACACAGTGCTAATGTAGCTAACTGCTAACATACTGTATGTTATGGACCTCGGTAGGCTGCTGTTCCCGTTAGACTGGACACCAGACTGGTTCTGTTCTGGTTTCAGGGGTTCTGTTCTGGTTTCAGGGGTTCTGTTCTGGTTTCAGAGGTTCTGTTCTGGTTCAGAGGTTCTGTTCTGGTTCAGAGGTTCTGTTTTGGTTTCAGAGGTTCTGTTTTGGTTTCAGAGGGTCTGTTCTGGTTTAGAGGTTCTGTTCTGGTTTCAGAGGTTCTGTTCTGGTTTCAGGGGTTCTGTTCTGGTTTCAGAGGTTCTGTTCTGGTTCAGAGGTTCTGTTCTGGTTTCAGAGGTTCTGTTCTGGTTCAGAGGTTCTGTTCTGGTTTCAGGGGTTCTGTTCTGGTTTCAGGGGTTCTGTTCTGGTTCAGAGGTTTTGTTCTGGTTTCAGGGGTTCTGTTCTGGTTTCAGGGGTTCTGTTCTGGTTCAGAGGTTCTGTTCTGGTTCAGAGGTTCTGTTCTGGTTTCAGGGGTTCTGTTCTGGTTTCAGAGGTTCTGTTCTGGTTTTAGGGGTTCTGTTCTGGTTCAGAGGGTCTGTTCTGGTTTCAGAGGTTATGTTCTGGTTTCAGGGGTTCTGTTCTGGTTTCAGAGGTTCTGTTCTGGTTTCAGGGGTTCTGTTCTGGTTCAGAGGGTCTGTTCTGGTTTCAGAGGTTCTGTTCTGGTTTCAGGGGTTCTGTTCTGGTTCAGAGGTTCTGTTCTGGTTTCAGAGGTTCTGTTCTGGTTTCAGGGGTTCTGTTCTGGTTTCAGAGGTTCTGTTCTGGTTTTAGGGGTTCTGTTCTGGTTCAGAGGGTCTGTTCTGGTTTCAGAGGTTATGTTCTGGTTTCAGGGGTTCTGTTCTGGTTTCAGAGGTTCTGTTCTGGTTTCAGGGGTTCTGTTCTGGTTCAGAGGGTCTGTTCTGGTTTCAGAGGTTCTGTTCTGGTTTCAGGGGTTCTGTTCTGGTTCAGAGGTTCTGTTCTGGTTTCAGAGGTTCTGTTCTGGTTTCAGGGGTTCTGTTCTGGTTTCAGAGGGTCTGTTCTGGTTTCAGGGGTTCTGTTCTGGTTTCAGGGGTTCTGTTCTGGTTCAGAGGGTCTGTTCTGGTTTCAGAGGTTCTGTTCTGGTTTCAGGGGTTCTGTTCTGGTTTCAGAGGTTCTGTTCTGGTTTCAGGGGTTCTGTTCTGGTTTCAGAGGTTCTGTTCTGGTTTCAGAGGTTCTGTTCTGGTTCAGAGGGTCTGTTCTGGTTTCAAAGGTTCTGTTCTGATTTCAGGGGTTCTGTTCTGGTTCAGAGGTTCTGTTCTGGTTTCAGGGGGTCTGTTCTGGTTTCAAAGGTTCTGTTCTGATTTCAGAGGTTCTGTTCTGGTTTCAGAGGTTCTGTTCTGGTTTCAGGGGTTCTGTTTGGTCCGGCCGTGTTTGCTGGTAGTTGACACTGATGCTAGCTCATAGCCATTGAACATCCACAGAACTCTACTTCCTGTCTGGCGGAGGCGTGGTCATTGGTCTGAGGTCTGTACCTGTGACAGGTGTGTGGTTGTGATAAAGGTGCAGGTGTCACTCACACTGTGACATTGAGACGGACATGAAGAGTCACTCTTGTCTCTGGAGTTCTTCTTGCTCTCCTCCGAGCAGAGTCCACCCTGAACCGCCTCAAACAGAACCGGGTTCAGATCCCCGTACTCCCCGGACGCCACCTCGATGACTGTGGACAGAGAGGACAGGTGTGTGAGAACAGAAACACACATTCAGGTGTGTTCAAAGAGACGTCTGACTTACTGAAATCTGCAGGGTTGTGGTATGTGGGGCAGTGGAGGCCCAGGTTCTTCAGGTACGGGATGAGGTACGGGACCGTGCCCTTGTATATGCACTGACCCTGACTGAGGATGTACAGCTGGTGGAGAAACACGTTCAGAGTAATCAACATGATTTCCGACACGCCGACTCTGAATAATACATGAACAGGCCGGAGTACCGACGGCAGCGCTGCTCGACAGCTGGGTACAATGAATCAGCTAACCGGGTCTGAGCGGCTAATGGACTAATGGACTGGGCTGGACGTGTCACGTTACCTTATCAAACATCTCAAAGAGCTTGGCGCTCGGCTGATGGATGGTGCAGATGATTGTCCGTCCACCCTGAGCCAGAGACTTCATGAGGGACACCACCTGGAAGCAGGACGCGCTGTCCAGACCGCTGAGACGGGACAGAACACCAGAGACAGACGCTTTAATCTGGACCGCTGGTCAGATTACACAGATTCAAAGCAGCTGACGTCATGGATCGTACCTGGTGGGCTCATCGAAGAACATGACGGGAGGATTGTTGACCAGCTCGAGGGCGATGGCCAGCCGTTTACACTGACCTCCAGACAGGCAGCTTGTCCGAGTCTGAGCACATTCAAGGAGACCCAGGGCGGTCAGGATCTCGTCCACCTGAGGGACGAACAGGTTCACAGAAGGTTTGAACATCTAAACCCAACTGAACTCATCCAGCACTCATGACAATGAAGTAATATTCAGACTTACGAGCTCTTTTTTGACTTGCATGCTCTCATTGAGTTTCAGATTGGCAGAAACCTGAAACACAAGCGGCCGTCAGCACTTTATCGTTGAACATTTAATGGACTTAACGAGGCGTGGGCAGATAACGGCGGCCTCACCATCATGGCCTCCCTCGCGGTGAGGTGTGGCAGCAGCATGTCGTCCTGCATGATGTAACAGGACATCTTCCTGAAGGTCCTCAGGTCTCTGGGCCGACTGTTCACCATGATCTGACCCTTCATGCCCGTCTCTCTGTTTGAAACACGAAGCAGCTGTTACAGTGAAGATGAGCCGAAGCAAACACCAAGAAGCTGTTCTTTTATTATTAACAGTGAATGCATCTCACCTGTAACCTGCCAGAATATTCATCAGGGTGGATTTTCCGGCTCCTGACGGTCCCATGATGCCGATCAGCTCTCTGCTGTTGAACCTTCCCGACAGACACTTGAGGAGAGCTTTGTAACCTGACGGAGACACAGACCGCCACCGTCTTCATCTTTACATTCATTCAACACTTTGTACGTCCTTCAGTGTGCCCACGCCGTCCATGTTTATGTCGAACACTGAGAGCAAAGTGACACCGGCGTCAAAGCCGGTCCAATGAAACCGGTTCTGGTTCTGTTGTCACATATTTGAACTGAGTGTGTGAGAAGTGAGAAGAACAGGAAGCACCAGAAACACTACAGGAAGATTTAAGGTGATGGCGCAGAGTGAAAAACCACACGCATCACTTCCTGTCCGGTTTTTAAATGGTTGACCTGCTAATAACGCATCGCCTGACCTCTGTGGTTCTGCTAGAACCTGTTTTAGACCCGACTTGTTCTGCAAGCATCCCTCGCCTCACCCATGCCTCCCCCGTCTGAGGGAGGCCTCAGCAGAGCAGACAGCGCCCCCTCCCCCCACGCCGTGTTATTACCTCGGACAGCAGAGCGGCCACCGTCCGCCATGTGCTGCATACTGATGATCCAACCCTGCAGGTCCTGCATAATAATGTCTGTATCTGTGCGAGGCTGCAGGAGCGTCCTGATCCGGTCTCAGGAGAGCCGGGCTCACATCAGCGTCCACACAGACTTAACAGGAAGTGACAGCAGAGCGCTCGGCCTGATCTCACCGCTGATTGTTAGACAAACTGTTGTGAGTCACGGCGGAGGCAGGGTCAGCCACACAAACGAGTCAGCGCTCAAACCAGGATTATAACGTCTCCGTGAGCCTACATAACCCACAATGCAACTCGGCCACCATCAGTTTCAGGTGTGATGTCTCAATACGACTGTAGGAGACGTCGACCAGCGTTCTGGATTCTGTTTGTAGTTGGAGTAGTATTGACCAATCACGTTTGAGCTTTGGTTGCAATGAAGAGGCGTCAGCTTGACGATGTTTCTGTTTTGTATTATCTTGTATTTGTATTTTCCATATATCTGAGAAAGCAGAAAACTGAACAACAACCGGCCGAGCGAGGCTCAGAGTCTGTAACCCGTCTGTAATCGTGACTCTGCTTCTCGACCCGGTTCTGTTCAGGACGTTCTGAATAAAGCTCCTCTGTGTGAAGATCTGTCATGACACACCAGGGCGGTGAAAAACTTTTGATGACCAACTAACCTTCTCCAACCATGTTCATGCTTTACCTAACTCGACATGTTACTCAACTCCTGACACACACCGAGTTCATCTCCTGACGGCCTCCAGCCTGCACAGTGGAACTTTATTCAAGAGCGCACACTTTCAGTTTGAGAGCATGATTTCTCCTTCTCGTGCTCAGATTTATTGTCCTCGTGCTCAGATTTATTGTCCTCATGCTCACATTTATTGTCCTCGTGCTCACATTTATTGTCCTCGTGCTCACATTTCATGCTCACACTCAAAACTTTTGTGCTCGCGCTCAAAACAGCACGTCCTCTCAGGTTGAGGTGTCTGCACAGACTGAAGGATGTCCCGCCCTGCGCTTAAATTAGTGTGTTTCACCAGCCAATAGGGAGACAGCTAGAGTCTTGGGTGTGTTCATTCACGTTTTTTGGACACTTCGCAGGGGCGGGTATATGGTCTGTTCGTAAAACTGCCTCTCTTAAAAATACACCAATTTACCATACTAGCCAGCTATTTGAATCGTCACCAGTTTAAGACGGCAGTTTATTTATGTATAATTAATCCTAGATAATCCTAAAAAGGGCCGAGTGGTTAAGCACACCGCCACCTGCTGTATTTTGAACCACGGGACGCCGGTTCGCATCCCGGCCGTCACAGTCTTGCTGCATGTCATATTATGATTTTAAATTAAAATTAACTGATGACTGTTACCGTAATATAATCCGTGTAATTCTCTTATTGTAACGTTCAACAAGAGACGGTGGGTGAATAGGCTACGCTACGTGATTAAAAAGGTATAATATAAAATACTATGATGATAATGACTTGAGGATAACATTGGTAGCCTATTTACGACGTACAATGCTCAATGCGTCTACGTATAGATATCAATGATTACTTCGGCGACGCCCCCTGACTAGGCATGATTAACCAATATTGATCTATAAGACGGATTTTAAAACGCACTACCCGCCCCTGCGAAGTGTCCAATAAGCGTGAAGAAACACACCTAAGATTGGGCCAGACTCTAGCTGTCTCCCTATTGGCTGGTGAAACACACTAATTTAAGCGCAGGGCGGGACATCCTTCAGTCTGTGCAGACACCTCAACCTGAGAGGACGTGCTGTTTTGAGCACGAGCAGAAAAAAATTGAGAGCGCAGAGCACAAGTTCTGAGTGTGAGCATAAAATCTGAGCACGAGAAGGAGAAATCATGCTCTCAAACTGAAAGTGTGCGCTCTTGATTAAAGATAGGATAATTCTTCCATACCTCCTCAGATGATCCAGGACGTGGCGGCTCGCCTGCTCTAAAAACAAACACTGTGAAAGTTACAGACTGAACCTTTGAATCCACTCATCAATCAGGAGAAGCTTGAAAGAAAGAAGCAAATCTCTGAACTCTAGATAACGTTTAGATAACGTTTAGATAACGTTTAGATAACGTTTAGATAACGTTTAGATAACGTTTAGATAACGTTTAGATAACGTCCACAGACTGAATAAACTCATGATTCTGTCTGTTCATGAACATCCTGCATGGAAACGATCGAACCTTTGCATCAGCGTCAGGCGATGCTGCTCTGAACAGCACTGAGCGCGCTCAGTAACAGATTTGATCCGTAAGACGACCTGAAAGCAACTGCAGAGACGCAACTGCAGTAAATAACAAAACGCAGAGCGGAGATCACCCAGAGGCATGTCAACATCTCCCTCCCTCACCCATCCTCACCCATCCTCACCCATCCTCTCTTCCTATCCTCCCCTCTCACCTCCCGGCTCGTGTTTCACGGGGAGAAAACCCTCGACCTGAAAGCAGCAGCATCTATAACAAACACATCCTGAACCCTTTCACAATAAAAGACTTCCTGTTTGTAACAGCCATTTTAAAGAATGAGTCATAATAAAACACATTAAATCATGTGACATCATCTCTGATCTCATCTGAGCTCGTCAGGACAAATCACTGCAGCGAGGTCGAACAGAAGAGAGGAGGTGATTTAATGTGGGGTCACATGAGACATGATGAGAGGAACATGCAACACGTCGATATCACACCTCCACCTGCGCTCCATCATGCAGGGCCGCGCCTAAAGCCTGTCTGTCCCCAGCATGGCCCCCCCACCCTGAACACACAGCTCAGTCTGCAGAGGACAGAGAGGCGAGCGGCCCGTAAATTATTTACTACGTCTGAACTGTGCTGAGCGCAGCAGATCCACAACATGGAGGAGTTCTGCACGAGGACCGGGCCGGGCCGGACCAGACCAGAACGACTCCTCTGATGTCAACACACACTCTACACTCATCTATCAGTTACTATGGGAACTGAACTCTGCACTGTAGTACTGTAGTACTGTAGTATTGTAGTACTGTAGTATTGTAGTACTGTAGTACTGTAGTATTGTAGTACTGTAGTGTTGTAGTCTTGTAGTACTGTAGTATTGTAGTATTGTAGTGTTGTAGTATCGTAGTACTGTAGTATTGTAGTATTGTAGTCTTGTAGTACTGTAATATTGTAGTAGTGTAGTATTGTAGTACTGTAGTATTGTAGTCTTGTAGTCTTGTAGTCTTGTAGTCTTGTAGTACTGTAGTATTGTAGTATTGTAGTTTTGTAGTATTGTAGTATTGTAGTATTGTAGGCTTGTAGTTTTATAGTCTTGTAGTACTGTAGTATTGTAGTATTGTAGTGTTGTAGTATTGTAGTATTGTAGTAATGTAGTATTGCAGTCATGTAGTACTGTAGTATTGTAGTATTGTAGTGTTGTAGTGTTGTAGTGTTGTAGTATTGTAGTACTGTATTCTTGTAGTACTGTAGTATTGTAGTATTGTAGTTTTGTAGTATTGTAGTATTGTAGTCTTGTAGTCTTGTAGTCTTGTAGTATTGTAGTACTGTAGTACTGTAGTATTGTAGTTTTGTAGTATTGTAGTCTTGTAGTATTGTAGTATTGTAGTCTTGTAGTCTTGTAGTATTGTAGTACTGTAGTACTGTAGTATTGTAGTTTTGTAGTATTGTAGTATTGTAGTCTTGTAGTACTGTAGTATTGTAGTTTTGTAGTATTGTAGTATTGTAGTACTGTAGTACTGTAGTATTGTAGTTTTGTAGTATTGTAGTATTGTAGTCTTGTAGTACTGTAGTATTGTAGTTTTGTAGTATTGTAGTATTGTAGTACTGTAGTACTGTAGTATTGTAGTTTTGTAGTATTGTAGTATTGTAGTATTGTAGTACTGTAGTTTTGTAGTATTGTAGTATTGTAGTATTGTAGTATGTCTTGTCTAGTCTTATCCTATGTTCCTACATGTGCAGTACCTCTCCTCCTCCACCAGGGGCCCTCACGGATGGTGTAGGACAGCTCGTTGAACTCCAGGTCGACGGCGGAGCGACGTGGGAGGTGCGAGAAGCGCTGCGCCTCAGTGATGTGGTTCTCCACCTTCTTCAGGTGGGTGAGCAGCGGCGCCTCCTGAGGAGCTCCACCCGGGAGTTTGGTCTCCTCCATGGGGATGCTGACCGCGCTCGGCTCCAGAGTCCTCTCAGCCATGCTGAAAGACTACAAAACAGGAGAGAGGGTTAGTCTGCTGGTCATCTGACATCATCTGACATCATTACACATCATCACACATCATCACACATCATCTGACATCATCACACATCATCACACATCATCTGACATCATCTGACATCATCTGACATCATCACACATCATCTGACATCATCTGACATCATCTGACATCATCACACATCATCTGACATCATCTGACATCATCACACATCATCTGACATCATCACACATCATCTGACATCATCTGACATCATCACACATCATCACACATCATCTGACATCATCTGACATCATCACACATCATCTGACATCATCACACATCATCACACATCATCTGACATCATCACACATCATCTGACATCATCACACATCATCACACATCATCTGACATCATCTGACATCATCTGACATCATCACACATCATCTGACATCATCACACATCATCTGACATCATCTGACATCATCTGACATCATCACACATCATCTGACATCATCTGACATCATCACACATCATCACACATCATCTGACATCATCTGACATCATCACACATCATCTGACATCATCACACATCATCACACATCATCACACATCATCTGACATCATCACACATCATCACACATCATCACACATCATCTGACATCATCACACATCACACATCATCACACATCATCTGACATCATCACACATCATCACACATCATCACACATCATCTGACATCATCACACATCACACATCATCACACATCATCTGACATCATCACACATCATCTGACATCATCACACATCATCTGACATCATCTGACATCATCACACATCATCTGACATCATCTGACATCATCACACATCATCTGACATCATCTGACATCATCACACATCATCTGACATCATCACACATCATCACACATCATCTGACATCATCTGACATCATCACACATCATCACACATCATCTGACATCATCACACATCATCACACATCATCACACATCATCACACATCATCTGACATCATCTGACATCATCTGACATCATCACACATCATCTGACATCATCACACATCATCACACATCATCTGACATCATCTGACATCATCACACATCATCTGACATCATCACACATCATCACACATCATCTGACATCATCTGACATCATCACACATCATCACACATCATCTGACATCATCACACATCATCACACATCATCACACATCATCACACATCATCTGACATCATCTGACATCATCTGACATCATCACACATCATCTGACATCATCACACATCATCACACATCATCACACATCATCTGACATCATCACACATCATCACACATCATCACACATCATCTGACATCATCACACATCATCACACATCATCACACATCATCACACATCATCTGACATCATCACACATCATCTGACATCATCACACATCATCTGACATCATCACACATCATCACACATCATCTGACATCATCTGACATCATCACACATCATCTGACATCATCACACATCATCTGACATCATCACACATCATCTGACATCATCACACATCATCTGACATCATCTGACATCATCACACATCATCTGACATCATCACACATCATCTGACATCATCACACATCATCTGACATCATCTGACATCATCACACATCATCTGACATCATCACACATCATCTGACATCATCACACATCATCTGACATCATCACACATCATCACACATCATCTGACATCATCTGACATCATCTGACATCATCTGACATCATCTGACATCATCTGACATCATCACACATCATCTGACATCATCACACATCATCTGACATCATCACACATCATCTGACATCATCTGACATCATCACACATCATCTGACATCATCACACATCATCTGACATCATCACACATCATCTGACATCATCTGACATCATCTGACATCATCTGACATCATCTGACATCATCTGACATCATCTGACATCATCACACATCATCACACATCATCTGACATCATCTGACATCATCACACATCATCACACATCATCACACATCATCTGACATCATCACACATCATCTGACATCATCACACATCATCACACATCATCACACATCATCACACATCATCTGACATCATCACACATCATCACACATCATCTGACATCATCTGACATCATCTGACATCATCTGACATCATCACACATCATCACACATCATCTGACATCATCTGACATCATCTGACATCATCACACATCATCACACATCATCACACATCATCACACATCATCTGACATCATCACACATCATCACACATCATCTGACATCATCACACATCATCTGACATCATCTGACATCATCACACATCATCACACATCATCACACATCATCTGACATCATCACACATCATCACACATCATCACACATCATCACACATCATCTGACATCATCACACATCATCTGACATCATCTGACATCATCTGACATCATCACACATCATCTGACATCATCTGACATCATCACACATCATCTGACATCATCTGACATCATCA
>CM014092.1:33639942-33654942 GCA_004119915.2 Collichthys lucidus | reverse complement strand
GTTCAGGCTGGTCCGGGTTCAGAGGACATGATGCTGGGGATTTGTGTGTGTGTCTCTTTAAAGGCCGCTCCTGCGCAGCTGCCCGGTGCTGATGCTGCAGTCCCGGGTTATTTTCGGTAAAGCTTTCGGGGTTACTCGCGTTCATGCGCGGCCCCACGTGCCTTACATCACCCGGGAGAGGAAGTCAAACCATTTTTAGACAAACACACCTGGAACCATCAGAGGCACGAGCTGCAGAGAGCGATCACATGCTGAGACAGACAGACAGACAGACAGACAGACAGACAGACAGACAGACAGACAGACAGGTGAACAGACAGACAGACAGACAGACAGACAGACAGACAGACAGGTGAACAGACAGACAGACAGACAGACAGACAGACAGACAGACAGACAGACAGACAGACAGACAGACAGACAGCCATTCGTGATGCATTCAGATAGACACATTTAGTTTGTTGTAAAGTCTGTCTGTCTGTCTGTCTGTCTGTCTGTCTGTCTGTCTGTCTGTCTGTCTGTCTGTCTGTCTGTCTGTCGGAGCAGTGTGTTGACCTTTATTCTCAGTGTGCATGAACTCATTCCTGGTCCTCTGATCACTAATCAGCTGTTTGATCCTCAGTGATGGATCAGAGTGTTTGATCCTCGGTGATGGATCAGAGTGTTTGATCCTCGGTGATGGATCAGAGTGTTTGATCCTCGGTGATGGATCAGAGTGTTTGATCCTCGGTGATGGATCAGAGTGTTTGATCCTCGGTGATGGATCAGAGTGTTTGATCCTCGGTGATGGATCAGAGTGTTTGATCCTCGGTGATGGATCAGAGTGTTTGATCCTCTGTGATGGATCAGAGTGTTTGATCCTTGGTGATGGATCAAACAGAGTGTTTGATCCTCTGTGATGGATCAATCAGAGTGTTTGATTCTCGGTGATGGATCGGAGTGTTTGATCCTCTGTGATGGATCAGAGTGTTTGATCCTTAGTGATGGATCAGAGTGTTTGATCCTCAGTGATGGATCAATCAGAGTGTTTGATCCTTAGTGATGGATCAATCAGAGTGTTTGATCCTCAGTGATGGATCAATCAGAGTGTTTGATCCTTAGTGATGGATCAATCAGAGTGTTTGATTCTCGGTGATGGATCGGAGTGTTTGATCCTCAGTGATGGATCAGAGTGTTTGATCCTCGGTGATCGGTGATGGATCAAACAGAGTGTTTGATCCTCGGTGATGGATCAAACAGAGTGTTTGATCCTCGGTGATGGATCAGAGTGTTTGATCCTCGGCGATGGATCAGAGTGTTTGATCCTCGGCGATGGATCAGAGTGTTTGATCCTCGGCGATGGATCAGAGTGTTTGATCCTCGGCGATGGATCAGAGTGTTTGATCCTCGGCGATGGATCAGAGTGTTTGATCCTCGGCGATGGATCAGAGTGTTTGATCCTCGGCGATGGAACACAGTGTTTGGTCCTCAGTGATGGAACACAGTGTTTGATCCTCGGTGATGGATCAATCAGAGTTTTTGATCCTCAGTGATAGATCAGAGTGTTTGATCCTCGGCGATGGATCAGAGTGTTTGATCCTCAGCGATAGATCAGAGTGTTTGATCCTCGGCGATGGATCAGAGTGTTTGATCCTCAGTGATGGATCAGAGTGTTTGATCCTCGGCGATGGATCAGAGTGTTTGATCCTCGGCGATGGATCAGAGTGTTTGATCCTCGGTGATGGATCAAACAGAGTGTTTGATCCTCGGTGATGGATCAATCAGAGTGTTTGATTCTCGGTGATGGATCAGAGTGTTTGATCCTCTGTGATGGATCAATCAGAGTGTTTGATCCTCTGTGATGGATCAATCAGAGTGTTTGATCCTCGGCGATGGAACAGAGTGTTTGATCCTCGGTGATGGATCAGAGTGTTTGATCCTCGGTGATGGATCAATCAGAGTGTTTGATCCTCGGTGATGGATCAGAGTGTTTGATCCTTAGTGATGAATTAATCAGAGTGTTTGATCCTCAGTGATGGATCAATCAGAGTGTTTGATCCTCGGTGATGGATCAGAGTGTTTGATCCTTAGTGATGGATCAGAGTGTTTGATCCTCAGTGATGGATCAGAGTGTTTGATCCTCGGTGATGGATCAGAGTGTTTGATCCTTAGTGATGGATCAATCAGAGTGTTTGATCCTTAGTGATGGATCAGAGTGTTTGATCCTCAGTGATGGATCAGAGTGTTTGATCCTCAGTGATGGATCAGAGTGTTTGATTCAAGATATTTTCTGTAAATTATGTCAGAGTTTGACTAAACAAATAAACTGACATAAACATATAATGAGCCACATGTTTACTTACAGATGTTACTGTCATTTCACGTGTTCGTGTGTAATTTAAGAAAGCAGAAAAATACCGTACAAGCACTTTAATTAGTTTATCGTTATTAACACTGAAAGTAGTTTGGCTGTCAATTTAGTTCATTGTAATTTTGCAGTGTTCTGTGTACAGTTTGTAAAGACGTGTTTATAGTGTCTTCTTTGTTTTTCGTCACACGTGTCTCGTGCATGAACCCGGTCTCGTTTCTTTGTCAGGGATCGGCTGCTACAAACCGAGAGCCAACGAACAGATGAACAGAAACTTTTATTTTGTATTTCTGTCTGTGGATGAATGACTTCCTGTGAAGTGTGAACTGTGTTAAACAGCAACATCTGGTGGAAGTTATCAACGTCTGCATCAAACGTCACAAAGTGACCAAACCAACACAGAATATGAAACATGTGAGAAACACAGATGACATTTATTTACATCTCATGAATGTTTGGTCTCTGAGTGAGTTTAATATTCGACCTGAAGAAAAGTCTGACGTCTGTAGTTTGTTTGTTTGCTGAGCAGATCTTTTTTATTATTTCTGTTCATAGAGTCAGAAAATGATCAGAGTGCATGCTTCAACTAACTCAACATCACATACCACATTCATATTTATACATCTATAGAAAAATAAAGAACAAACAGACATTTCTTATATTTATCACATGAAATCGTTTAAATACTAAATGACGCTTCCTGGCGGTCTCCGTGTGACCCCTGACCCCTGACCTCAGCTCCTCTGGTCGTAACAGGATTAAGGTTTCACCTGGTCGAGGACAGATGGACTGAGCGGGCAGAGACGGTAATCTGTCGTCTCACTTCTTCCTTTATCTTGGACACATACAAACGTTTACTGATGTACAAATATGAGAAAGAGCCCGACACGGTTCATCCTGCGAGAAACAAGAACTTATTAAAAACTCTGAATTTTAATTTATAATCCACCTCCGGCGTTAGGATGAATAATAAGACATTAAATTAACATTTCAGAACTTTTCTCTCCAAAACTAACGTCTGCTACACCGACTGTCATCAGGTGAATGGTAAACTGTAAACTGCTGCCAGCTGTAGCTGCTGTTAGCTCATGTTAGCTCAGTTTGTTAGCCGTGCGGGGGAGTGTTAGTGTTTGTACCACAGGGAAGAAGAAGAAGAAGACGAGATGTTCAGGCCCAGCAGTCAGCAGCCTCTATGGACATGATGGCAGAGGAGGAGAGAGTGAAGAGGACGCTGACAGAGGAAGCTAGGAAGGTTTTAGGTCCTCGGTTTCTGCCTGGCGACGGGGTGGGACACCGACTCTCGACACGACAAAGCGCAGTCACAGATGCACGGCACACACTGAGAGAAGAAGCGCTTCCAGCCGCTCTCCTTCTATTTGCAGTTGTCGATCCGGCTGCAGCCGTGTTGGATCGGCCCGGCGTAGCTCTTCCGAGCGCAGGTGGAGTTACACGTCCCGCCGAGCTCCCGCTCGCTGATCTCGATGCGTCCTCGTGGACACATCCCTGAAAACACATCATAGGATGAGCGGACAGGTTCAAGAGGGATCATCAGATCTGTGTTTACTCACGGAGGCAGGTCGGTCTGGGGGTCCAGAGCCCGTCAGGCTGGCAGGTTCTGGTTGGACTTCCCACTAGCATGAAGCCAGAGCGACAGGTGTACCTCACCACAGAGCCCGCCCACCAATCGTTCCCAAACACCACTCCATTGTAGTCCACATCAGGCCGCCCACAGTTCACTGCCAGGTGAAAGCAAAGCATGATGGGAGGATCCAGGACAGGTTGAGCAGGCGGGTCGGTGTTCTGGTGGTCTTACCTCTGCACAGTGACTTGTATCCGAGCCAGCAGCAGCTCGAGTCTCCGCAGCGGTCCCTCCTCAGCTCCTGGTGCCGAGCCTTACAGCCACCGAAGCAAAGGGGCGGCGAGCCGGACCAGTACATGTCGTCGAAGAAGTCCGGTTCTGGGGTCCACTGTGTTTCACCTGCAGGGACAAACACCAGAACCAGCCAGATCACATATAGAACAAAATCTGGAAAGATTTCCAGGCTTCAAGGCTGATCCAGGATGATCTTACCGCTACCTTCCACCTCTGTGATCCATCCAGGAAGCTGACACGCGGCTCTGTGGAGGCATCCCAGCAGCAGCAGCAGGTTCAAGCTCGCGGCGTTCATCTTCTGACGGAGCCGAGGAACATGGACCGGACTTCAGAGGAACATGGACCGGACTTCAGAGGAACATAGTCCGGACTTCAGAGGAACACGGTCCGGGCTTCAGAGGAACACGGTCCGGACTTCAGAGGAACACGGTCCGGGCTTCAGAGGAACACGGACCGGACTTCAGAGGAACACGGTCCGGGCTTCAGAGGAACACGGTCCGGACTTCAGAGGAACACGGTCCGGACTTCAGAGGAACACGGTCCGGACTTCAGAGGAACACGGTCCGGACGTCAGTGAAGCTGTCAGAGCTGCGCTCAGCCTGCAGAGCTGTCGACACCTGACATAAGCTGAGTGCTGTTAATCTGCTGCACGGCTAAAGCTGCAGGTCGGGCTGACACGCCTGCAGGAAGAAGATCCACGATGACACCAGAGGAGCCAAGACCACGTCTCAGTTCAGACACCAACATCTTAATAACACAAACTTTAACACAGAATCTCTGAAGGACCTCACACAATGACAGTTAAAGGTAAAATATGGCGTTACATTGTACAGGTGGATGTTTGTGTGTCACTTCCTGTGAGGTCACGATGATACCTGAGCCACAAACACTCAACGAGAGTCTGAGAGTTTGAAACGGGCCTCAGCTCGCTGAGTGATCCGAGTCATGTGACATTAACTTCGTCCCTTAATGACTCGTTAAAAGTCCAGACTCTTTATGCAACATTAACGACAAACAGAAGAAGTGATTTCTGCAAACGACTTTATTGGAGCGTTAAAAAGAACAAACAGTTAATGAGGTAGAGTCCTCTGTGATGGACGATGACTGCGAACGACCGCCCGGACGGCGTGCTGCATTCAGGGACCACCACAGTCTGACACACGATGACTGGATCTAAAAATACTGGCAGGTCGACATTCGTAAACGTAAAACTTGATCACGACCTAATATAGGCGACAATCCTTCATCCACACGGAACGTCTCCATCGCGTCTCCATCGCGTCTCCATCGCGTCTCCATCGCGTCTCCGTCACACCGTCTGCTGTTGAGCGGAGTCCGTCCCTCCAGGGAGGACGTACATCATCTCCTCGCCGTCATCCGTCTCCTCCGTCCTCTGCTCCTCCAGGAGCACTCCTCTCAGGGCCGCCCCCGTCGGGACCTCCTCCTCCTCCTCCATCTCCTCTGTCTGTCCTCCGTCCTCGTCCTCCTGCCGGCTCTGTCGCTCCCTCATCAGCTGCTCCGTCAGCTCCACACTCTCGTAGCGAATCAGCTGCAGCCGCAGGAAGCCGTCCTCGTGCTCTTTGTACCTGACGGAGGACAAAGACGGCGTCAGCGCTGCAGCATGTCTCAGAACCTCACCTGAACCTCACCTGGACGGACTCACCTGAACCTCACCTGAACCTCACCTGAACCTCACCTGGACAGACTCACCTGAACCGCACCTGAACCTCACCTGGACAGATTCACCTGAACCTCACCTGAACCTCACCTGAACCTCACCTGGACAGACTCACCTGAACCTCACCTGAACCTCACCTGAACCTCACCTGGACAGACTCACCTGAACCGCACCTGAACCTCACCTGGACAGACTCACCTGAACCTCACCTGAACCTCACCTGAACCTCACCTGGACAGACTCACCTGAACCTCACCTGATCCTCACCTGGACGGACTCACCTGATCCTCACCTGGACGGACTCACCTGAACCTCGGGTGTCCGGACGGCCACTTGAACTGGTGTTTCTTGTGCAGGTGGACGGTGAGGTTGTTCCCTCGGGTGAAGCACTGATCGCACACGTGACATTTGTAGCGTGCGACAAAGTTCCCCTGATGACAGAAAGAGAACGTTAGAGAACATTTAGAGAACATTAGAGAATGTTTAGAAAACGTAAAACGTTTAGAAAACGTTAGAGAATGTTAGAGAACGTTAGAGAACGTTTAGAGAACGTTAGAGAACGTCAGAGAACAACGTTTAGACAACGTTTAGAGAATGTGTAGAGAACGTTAGAGAACCTTTAGAGAATGTCAGAGAACGTTTAGAGAACGTTTAGAAAACGTGTAGAGAACCTTAGAGAACGTTTAGAGAATGTTTAGAAAACGTGTAGAGAACGTGTAGAGAACCTTAGAGAACGTTTAGAGAACGTTAGAGAATGTGTAGAGAATGTGTAGAGAACCTTAGAGAACGTTTAGAGAACGTTAGAGAACGTTTAGAGAATATTAGAGAACGTTTAGAGAACGTGTAGAGAACGTTAGAGAACGTGTAGAGAACATTAGAGAACGTTTAGAGAACGTTAGAGAACGTTTAGAGAATATTAGAGAACGTTTAGGGAACGTTAGAGAACCTTTAGAGAATGTCAGAGAACGTTTAGAGAACGTGTAGAGAACATTAGAGAACGTGTAGAGAACATTAGAGAACATTTAGAAAACGCGTAGAAAACGTGTAGAGAACCTTAGAGAACGTTTAGAGAATATTAGAGAACAATTAGAGAACGTTAGAGAATGTTAGAGAATGTTTAGAAAACGTTAGAGAATGTTAGAGAACGTTTAGAGAACGTTTAGAAAACGTTAGAGAACGTCAGAGAACGTTTAGAGAACGTCAGAGAACGTTTAGACAACATTTAGAGAACGTTTAGAGAACGTTTAGAGAACGTTTAGACGTTAGAGAACGTTAGAGAACGTTAGAGAACGTGTAGAGAACGTTAGAGAACGTTTAGAGAATGTCAGAGAACGTTTAGAGAACGTGTAGAGAACGTTTAGAGAACGTTAGAGAATGTTTAGAGAATGTTAGAGAACGTGTAGAGAACCTTAGAGAACGTTTAGAGAACGTTAGAGAACCTTAGAGAACGTTTAGAAAACGTTTAGACAACGTTAGAGAATGTCAGAGAACATTTAGAGAACGTGTAGAGAACGTGTAGAGAACGTTTAGAGAACGTGTAGAGAACCTTAGAGAACGTTAGAGAACGTTTAGAGAACGTTAGAGAACGTTTAGAGAACGTTTAGAGAACGTTTAGACAACGCTGAGGCTGCGGACGTGCAGCGTTCAGCTTCACCTCGTGTTCTCGTCTGTGGTGGATCTTCATGGTTCCGAGTGTTCGGGACGTGAAGCTGCAGCCGGCGGCGTCGCAGTGGAACGCCGGCTCGCTGCTGTGAGTGTCCAGGTGTTTACGCAGGTCGACCTGGTTCTTACACCTGCAGACAGGTGAGAGGGGACGACATGTGACAGGCACAGTGTGTGTTTAGAAGAAGAAGATATACTTTATTAATCCCACAGTGGGGAAATTGTCTTTTCACTCTATTCTTTTTATTTTACATGCATTTTTAATCCGGACACATACACATGCAGTACACGGCATAGACATGCAAACGTGGAGAGAGATGGTGGAGTGATGGGCAGCCGGCCAGACCAGCGCCCAGTGAGCAGTTGGGGGGGTCGGTGCCTTGCTCAAGGGCACCTCGGCAGTGCCCAGGAGGACCTCTCCAGCTACCAGCCCACCTTCCATATTTTGGTCCATGTGGGACTTGAACCGGCCACCCTCCGGTTCCCAAGCCAAGTCCCTATGGACTGAGCTACTGCCGCCCCCCCTGTGTGTTTCACAGTGTGTGCGTGTGTGTGTGTGTGTCACAGTGTGTGTATGTGTGTCACAGTGTGTGTGTCACAGTGTGTGTGTGTGTGTGTGTCACAGTGTGTGTGTGTGTGTGTCACAGTGTGTGTCACAGTGTGTGTGTGTGTCAGTGTGTGTGTGTGTGTCACAGTGTGTGTGTGTGTGTTACAGTGTGTGTGTGTCACAGTGTGTATGTCAGTGTGTGTGTGTGTGTCACAGTGTGCGTGTCACAGTGTGTGTGTCAGCTCACCTGTGACACACACACACACACTGTGTCACAGTATGTGTCACAGTGTGTGTGTGTGTCAGTGTGTGTGTGTGTGTGTCAGTGTGTGTGTGTGTGTGTCACAGTGTGTGTGTCACAGTGTGTGTGTGTCACAGTGTGTGTGTGTGTGTCACAGTGTGTGTGTCAGCTCACCTGTACTCGCAGTACTCGCAGCTGTACGGCTTCTCGTTGCTGTGACGGAACTTGATGTGGTTACGGAGCGAAGACGGCGACGGACACGTCATGTCGCACAGCGGACATTTGTAATGGCTCACTGGACGGACGAGGACAGAGCAGTAATCAGATTACATCGTCAGACAATACGGAGCCGTCTGTAGTCTGGTGACTGACCGTGAGTCCTCATGTGATCCCTCAGGAGGCGCTCTGTGGCGAATCGTTTGGAGCAGTGAGAGCACTGAAACCTCTGACCTGCACACACACACACACACACACACACACACACGCACACACACACACACACACACATCAGAAAACATGCACAGATACATATGAAGGTTCTGCTGTGGCCGGGCCGGGTCGTACCCTCCATCTGTCGGACCATGTGGTCGAGGAACTTGGTGTTGCTGGCGAACATGCCGCCGCAGCCCGGGCAGGCCACCACCTTCTCCTGCGTGTGGCTGCGCAGGTGCTCCTTCAGCTTCGGGCGGCCTTTAGCCGTCGCCTCACAGTCTGCACAGTCATGGAGACAACGCCTCAGTTACAGTCTTTAAGACTGGTCTGTGATCTTTAAGACCGATCTTAAGACTGGTCTGTGATCTTTAAGACTGTCACCTTTCCATCCACAGCGCACCGGGAATTCACAATCTCCTGCCGGGACGTCCACGCACAGACTGTGCATCTCCACGTGACGGTAAAACCACTCAGGGTTTTCAAACGGGGGTTGCTGCAACAGACAGACTAAGACTAAGACTAAGACTAAAGACTAAGATTAAAGACTAAGACTAAAGACTAAGACTAAAGACTAAGATTAAGACTAAAGACAAAGACTAAAGACAAAGACTAAAGACTAAGATTAAAGACTAAGACTAAAGACTAAGATTAAGACTAAAGACAAAGACTAAAGACAAAGACTAAGACTAAAGACTAAGACTAAAGACTAAGACAAAGACTAAAGACAAAGACTAAGATTAAGACTAAAGACAAAGACTAAAGACAAAGACTAAAGACTAAAGACTAAGATTAAGACTAAAGACAAAGACTAAAGACAAAGACTAAAGACAAAGACTAAAGACAAAGACTAAGATTAAGACTAAAGACAAAGACTAAAGACAAAGACTAAAGACAAAGACTAAAGACAAAGACTAAGACAAAGACTAAAGACAAAAGACTAAGACAAAGACAGACTAAAGACAAAGACTAAAGACAAAGACTAAGACTAAGACAAAGACTAAAGACTAAGACAAAGACTAAGACAAAGACTAAAGACAAAGACTAAAGACAAAGACTTAGACTAAAGACAAAGACTAAGACTAAAGACAAAGATTAAGGACTAAGACTAAAGACTAAGACAAAGACTAAAGACTAAGATTAAGACTAAAGACAAAGACTAAGACAAAGACTAAAGACAAAGACTAAGATTAAGAATAAAGACTAAAGTCTAAGATTAAAGACTAAGACTAAGACAAAGACTAAAGTCTAAGAGTAAAGACTAAGACTAAGAATAAAGTCTAAGATTAAAGACTAAGACTAAGACTAAAGTCTAAGATTAAAGACTAAGACTAGAGACTAAGACTAAAGGCTAAGATTAAAGACAGAGACTAAAGTCTAAGACTAAAGACTAAGACTAAAGTCTAGGATTAAAGACTAAAGACTAAAGACTAAGACAAAGACTAAAGTCTAAGACTAAAGACTAAGACAAAGACTAAAGTCTAAGACTAAAGACTAAGACAAAGACTAAAGTCTAAGATTAAAGACTAAAGACTAAGACTAAGACAAAGACTAAAGTCTAAGATTAAAGACTAAAGACTAAGACAAAGACTAAAGTCTAAGATTAAAGACTAAGACTAAGACTCAACAGTTGAATTGGTGTTTAACAGGACGGACCTCACACTCGTCCCACAGGCAGGTGAAGTTGTCGGGGATCTCGGGGATGGTGTTGCGGTTCTGGTATCCGATGGAGCAGCTGCCGATCTTGGGCTGAGCGTTCAGAACCTGCTGACCGAGCTGCTTCAGCTTCGTGTGATAACAGTGGAAGAACAGGTGTCGTCTCAGCTCCTCGGGACCGTCCACAGAGCAGAACCCGCAGTCCCTCCACAGACACGTCCTCTCACCTGGACAAACAGACAGGTCAACAATCACCCATGATAAAAGGACCAAGCCCGGGCGGACCAGAACCACCTGGACCTGGACGTAGTCTCTGTGACGTCAGACTGTCTGAAACCTGGACGTAGTCTCCGTGACGTCCCGCAGACTGTCTAAAACCTGGACGTAGTCTCCGTGACGTCCCCGCAGACTGTCTAAAACCTGGACGTAGTCTCCGTGACGTCAGACTGTCTAAAACCTGGACGTAGTCTCCGTGACGTCAGACTGTCTAAAACCTGGACGTAGTCTCCGTGACGTCCCCGCAGACTGTCTAAAACCTGGACGTAGTCTCCGTGACGTCCCCGCAGACTGTCTAAAACCTGGACGTAGTCTCTGTGACGTCAGACTGTCTAAAACCTGGACGTAGTCTCCGTGACGTCAGACTGTCTAAAACCTGGACGTAGTCTCCGTGACGTCCCCGCAGACTGTCTAAAACCTGGACGTAGTCTCCGTGACGTCCCCGCAGACTGTCTAAAACCTGGACGTAGTCTCTGTGACGTCCCCACAGACTGTCTAAAACCTGAGCGTAGTCTCTGAGACGTCCCCACAGACTGTCTAAAACCTGGACGTAGTCTCCGTGACGTCCATGCAGACTGTCTAAAACCTGGACGTAGTCTCCGTGACGTCCCCGCAGACTGTCTAAAACCTGGACGTAGTCTCTGTGACGTCCTCGCAGACTGTCTAAAACCTGGACGTAGTCTCTGTGACGTCCCCGCAGACTGTCGCAAACCTGGACGTAGACGTAGTCTCTGTGACGTCAGACTGTCTAAAACCTGGACGTAGTCTCCGTGACGTCCCCGCAGACTGTCTAAAACCTGGACGTAGTCTCTGTGACGTCAGACTGTCTAAAACCTGGACGTAGTCTCCGTGACGTCAGACTGTCTAAAACCTGGACGTAGTCTCCGTGACGTCCCCGCAGACTGTCTAAAACCTGGACGTAGTCTCCGTGACGTCCCCGCAGACTGTCTAAAACCTGGACGTAGTCTCTGTGACGTCCCCACAGACTGTCTAAAACCTGGACGTAGTCTCCGTGACGTCCATGCAGACTGTCTAAAACCTGGACGTAGTCTCCGTGACGTCCCCGCAGACTGTCTAAAACCTGGACGTAGTCTCCGTGACGTCCCCGCAGACTGTCTAAAACCTGGACGTAGTCTCTGTGACGTCAGACTGTCTAAAACCTGGACGAGTCTCTGACACCTCCTCCTCCTTCCTCACCTGCTTCCTCCTCCTCCTCCAGGTGGTCGGGGGTCAGGTGACCCTCAGCGTGCTGGCAGAAGTTCTCCATCCGGCTGAAGTCCTCCTCACACGGGCCCCACTCACAGTCCAGCTTCAGCGGCTTCTTGTGGCTCCGTCTGCCCGGCGCCATGTCTCCTGCTCCGGGATCAAACTACCGAGCAGGCCGAGCAGGTCCGACCATCACCGGGCTCACACCGGGTTCTGGTCGGGTTCTACAAACGTTCTGACGGAACCTCGGAGAGCACGTGACTTCAATAAAAGCTCTGACCGGATGTAAACAACCAGCAGTCACTGTGTGCTGCCGAAATGTTTCCCCGGAAACACCGACAGACTTCAACAGTTCCGTACACAAATACTGCACTGTACTCTGACTTTGAAGTACTTGTACTTCAGTGTTTTATTCTAACGTTCAGGAAGTCACGTGATCCGCCTCAAAGCCCACTGACCACTTTCACCCTACCTGCAACACGCACGCGCAGTTCACGTGAACAGAACCTGTCCAGGTAACTTTAGACCAATCAGAAGTCAGCAGCCAAGGTGACCTGAGCATGATCGATCAGCCTGATGACATGACGTCATTCACTGAATTTAAGATTAACGTCAGAAATCAATCATTCATTATTTTGACATAAATTAACTTTAAATAAAAAAATAATAAAATGTTTGACAGCTCAGAGCTTCCGTGAGATTTAATGAAGGTCCTCGTTAAGTTTTTAATTTGATCTTTAACCTGAAAAAAAGAAACACGTGTTGAAAAATCTTCAGTCATGAATCCGACTTAACGAGTTTCATTTATTAAAAGGAGACAAACAAACAAACAAACAAACTAAATAAAGTTTGATATTTGAATGTTTTTATTTCAGTTACATCCTGAAATCGTCCAGTGCCCGTCGACTTCACATTGTCCCTGAACCCTCAATGAAAAATACAAAACAAAAAGGTCCAAACTGTCACCTCCTCCTCCTCCTCCTCCTCCTCCTCCTCCTCCTAACATCGTCTAATGTCCCCTCTGTGTTTCTACTTCCTGCGAGCCTTCAGATTATTTCTTCGTCGTCACCGTCCCGTGCGTCCGTCACAGCGACGCTCGCTCTGTGTGGACCGATGCTGATGATGAAGAGTTCAGCCGCTCTTCACTTTTAAAGACAAAGTATGAAAATACTTTCAGAGTCTGAAACCTGAAACTGTCCTACACACGGAACCGAGGCGGCGAGGTGACAGACTGTCCAACAGGAACCGGTTCATCATCTTCATCATCATCTTCAGTCGTCTCCTCTTCCTCCTCGGTGGACGTCTAGACGTCGTAGAAGAGACGCACCAGATGATACCGGATCCCAAAAGCCACGGCGCTGCCCATCACCTGAGACACACACACACACACACACACACACACACACACACACACACACACACACACACACACACACTCTGAGACACTTGCACACTTCCTGTCGTACACTTCCTGTTTGCAGGTGTGTGTGTGTGGTCGTACCTGTATGGCGAGCATGATGGCGGTGAGCGTTCTCTCGTGAGTCGGGCCGAGGATCTTCAGCACCAGGTTTATTAGCGTCATGTTGTTGCACTCGATGAATTCGTCGTCTCCGTCCTGACCTCGGCTCACCTCGAGCAGCTTCAACACTTCAGCCACCTGCAGAGGATTACAGGTGTCATCGTCATCGACCAATCAGGTATCATCGCCTTTCTCAGCCATCGTAGTTTCTCCTTCACGTTAAGAGGCTGCGATCCAACTACTACGCTGCTACATCCTGCAGACTTTGAGAGCTGATCTAAACACACATGTGACGTGTTCCACATGCACTGCGACCACAGCTGGAGCTGATCAAACTCCACCAGAACCACCAGGGTCCAGTTCAGAAGCATCTCTCCGCTCTGCTGTTCTAGATTTGACGGACGCCACGAGCAGCTCGAGCTGACAGGAAATCAGACACAGAAACGGCATAGAGAATCTGGCTGATTTTCAAAATAAAACACCCTGTGCAAACCTCAACATATTTAAATATTTAGAAACTAGAAAAATGAAACAAAGTCTGGAGGGAAAAAGACTTTGCGGAGACGAACCTGGTGGAGTTTGAGGAACGATGAGAAATGTAACACATAATGTAGTAATTAGTTTATTCATGAATATTAATATAATTAACATTTACTGTAATTACTTCATCTTTTGTGAGGAACTGTTGTTTTTCTCTGCCTCACATTTTATTGAAATATTTTTGACTTTTAGATTTTTGAAAATATTAAAAAAACAAACTTTAACGAAAAACTTTAAAAAATGTGACGACATTTTACACTTTCAGTTAAATATGTAGGTAGCTGTAGGTGTAGGATGTAGGTGTAGCTGTAGGTTGTAGGTGTAGCCGTAGGTGTAGGTTGTAGGTGTAGCTGTAGGTGTAGCTGTAGGTTGTAGGTGTAGCTGTAGGTGTAGCTGTAGGTTGTAGGTGTAGCTGTAGTTGTAGGTGTAGCTGTAGGTTGTAGGTGTAGCTGTAGGTGTAGCTGTAGGTTGTAGGTGTAGCTGTAGGTTGTAGGTGTAGCTGTAGGTTGTAGGTGTAGCTGTAGGTGTAGCTGTTATTGTGAGAGCTCAGCTTTACCGTCAGGACGAGCTGTCCTAACTTGGAGAGGTCCTTTCTCTTGAATTTCGAGTAGCTCATTCCCAGTTTGCCTGTTTCTGGATTCAGCCTGTCAAACAGAACAAACACGACTCAGCAAATAAACGATGACTCAGCAGGTATCAGACAGTCTGTGAGCGGGGAGGGGAGGTTACCTGGGCAGCCGGTGTCTGGGACAGGGGATGACGTGGAACAGCTGAGGCAGAGAGTAGATGAAGTTCACCACCTGAGGGATGAAGAAGAGCAGCATCGTCTTGCTGAAGTGTCCCAGAATGCCGACGACGGCGAACGTCATCCCAGCGAAGTAACAGAAGGTGTCGCCGACAAACACAGACGAGGGATACCTGCGACAAACAGGACGTGAACAGGAAGTAACGCACCTGGACTGTGGTTAAAGTGCCTCAGGTGTGCAGAGGAACTCACCAGTTGTGGTAAAAAAGAGCCAACGTGGT
>CM014092.1:33602442-33634942 GCA_004119915.2 Collichthys lucidus | reverse complement strand
AGTCTCCGTGACCAGAGACTGTCTAAAACCTGGACGTAGTCTCTGTGACGTCCCTGCAGACTGTCTAAAACCTGGACGTAGTCTCTGTGACATCCCCACAGACTGTCTAAAACCTGGACGTAGTCTCCATGACCAGAGACTGTCTAAAACCTGGACGTAGTCTCTGTGACGTCCCCGCAGACTGTCTAAAACCTGGACGTAGTCTCCGTGACCAGAGACTGTCTAAAACCTGGACGTAGTCTCCGTGACCAGAGACTGTCTAAAACCTGGACGTAGTCTCCGTGACCAGAGACTGTCTAAAACCTGGACGTAGTCTCCGTGACCAGAGACTGTCTAAAACCTGGACGTAGTCTCTGTGACGTCCCTGCAGACTGTCTAAAACCTGGACGTAGTCTCTGTGACATCCCCACAGACTGTCTAAAACCTGGACGTAGTCTCCGTGACCAGAGACTGTCTAAAACCTGGACGTAGTCTCTGTGACGTCCCTGCAGACTGTCTAAACCTGGACGGAGACGACCTGTCCTCGTCTGTGTGTCCATGTGTTGTTGCAGTTTGTCTTTGTGTGTGTGCAGAGTGATCTGTTGTTTTAAGTGTGTCTGGATTCAAATCAGCGTCTCAGACTTTGTTAAAGAAACTCGGAGACAGACTGAAGGACGGCGTCCTCGCCTGTAACTTAAAGGTCGCAGCGTGTTGATATCAGACAGTATCTCGTCTCTTCGTCCTGTTTGGGCTGCGAGTCTGAACCCGCCTGGAAAAACCAGCTGAGGAGGTTTGTGGAAGTATTAAGTGGCAAACAGACGAGTCCTGTCACATTCCTGACCCGCCACCTGCCAGGTACGCTGCTCGTCAATGATGTTTCTGCATGGAGCTCAGCGCGAGGAGACCAGATGAAGATGAAGATGAAGATGATGTCACCACGAGAGGATTAACACAAATCCTCCTGAAGCCCAAAATAATCAAACATCACCATGAATGATTAAAACACTGTTTATAATTATGTGTGATCTCGTCTCCATGGCTCATAAAATGTGTTTTTATCTAAACACGCTGTCAGACTTTGACCAGGAACTTCTTCTAAGACTCGGTGATGGATGTGACTCCACCTCTCTGCGTTATCTGCAGCGTCACACCTCCACCTACACACACCGTGTTTTTATTTGGTTCTCCTGAGGTGGAGGTGTCTTCAGTCTTAGGAGAGCTCATGTGACCAGTCAGACCAGAGTCTTTGAGACCGGGTCGATCTTTGTGAAACGTGATCTTCATCTCAGGACTTCTGACTTCTGTTCTTTCAGCAGGGCGGGTCTGGATCGATCCTTGAAGTCAGTCTGTGTTTGGTGTCTGTAGTTCTGGATCAGACGTCGTCAGTATTCTGTTCACTGCAGCAGACACTGACGTAACCCGGGAACCCTCTGATACCGACCCGGTACACACTGCCAGCTTACAGAGCAGCTCATGCTGTCTGATGCTGAGTGACCCCGAGGAGGGATGTGACCCCGAGGAGGGACGTGACCCCGAGGAGGGACGTGACCCCGAGGAGGGATGTGACCCCGAGGAGGGACGTGACCCTGAACCTGACGTTCGGAGTTGGTCCATAAATACAGAAGCTGAAGCATCACTGCTCGTGTCTGTCCTTCGATACGGATCAGAGGACACCCTTCAAGCTGCAGCTGGTTTCAGCTCTGATGATGATTGTGACCCCTCGCCTCACTCTGTGATCTGAGGCTTCATCGCAGTGACACGACGTCCTCGCGCTTCTTCTCACAAACATCAGATGAAGTCGAGTTGGACGCGACGTTGACGTGGTGACACCTCCTGCACCTTCGGACCGTAATCCCATGATGCATTTTGCTTCATGACGTCTGCTGGATGTAATCACAGAACTGGAGCTGGATCGGTTTGGAGGACCGGGCCGGACCCGTCACGTCAGTCTGACAGTGTGTTCATCTGCAGCTGACACACGATGCCACGCCGCCATCAGAGGAGGAAGCTCCCCGTCCACTCGAGATGTGACATCATAACGAGGCTGGTGATTGGCTGGAGGAGCGGCTGCACCCTGTGATCATGTTCAAGGATCCCTCTCAGCGCTCGGCTGCTGTGATTGTGCAGGAAGCCAACGCGCAGATGATGAAGTGCAAAATTTACCTCCAGCTCTTTACTGTGACTCAGCAGTTCAACACACAGCACGGCCTGACCGACACCAGACCAGAACCAGTGAAGCTGCATCACAGCATCATTTCATCACAGGATTTCTGGGTGACCCACATGCTTTACAGAGCCGGACCCAAAGGGGGCGACGCTTGACAAACCTGAAGTGACACCGCGGATGTCCTCAGGAGGCGCCTCTGATCGCGACACACAACACAAAGAAACCATCGACAGTCTGACACTGAGGCTTCGTTTAAATATTCAAATGAGGAAATATTTAAATATCTTCATGACCGATGACCAAACTTCCTCTGACACGGAAAAAACACAAATCCGAGCAGGAAATGAGTCCGGCTATGTTCCCCGCCCGCCCAGCTCCTGTTCTGGCACGACACCTGCTAAAAACCTCCTCTTCTGTCAGCAGCTAACAAACTGAGCTAACATGAGCTAACGGCAGCTACAGTTAGCAGCAGGTAAAATACAGAATAATTCATTTCAGATTTCACGTCTGTGAATCGTGATCAGTCATGTGATCAGTCATGTGATCAGTCGTGTGATCAGTCATGTGATCAGCATGTTAATCTTTAACATATCGGATCTGGATGTAAAGCAAACACAGCCGGTTGGACGCTGTGGTCATGTGACTGCAGTGTTGGACCTACGTCAGCCTGCAGCATTGCACTTGGCTTCCTGCCCTCCTGACACACACACACACACACACACACACACACACACACACACACACACACACACACACTCACACACAGGTTGTTATATCATCCTCCCGCCTCCTCTCCTTGTGTTGGACTTGGACCTGGAGGAACATATGCTGTGTGCTGTGTGTTCTGTCGATGGGGGTTTGTTGTCTGAGCCGTTTCCTCTGGCTCACTCTCGCTCGTGGTGAAGACTCATTCCTCTGGTTTGGGGCCTTCAAGGCCTTCCAGGTCTTCCAGGTCTGACTCTCGTGCAGTAAATCCGGCCTGCTGTAGGCGTGGCCGAGGCCTCGGTGACGGAGGTTGCTGCAGCTCGTGTTGACGTGCTGCTCTCCACCTGACGGTCAAACATGCTGTCAGAGTCCTCAGGCTGTTCATGAAGGTCACATGATGTTTCACTGTGATCGTCCAATCACTGAGCAGAGACTCATTTCAAATTCTGCATTAAACACCTCACCCTCCTCCCACAGTCCCAACACCTGAACCTGGACAGGTCAGCTGACTGTAAACTGTGCGTAGGTGTGAATGGTTGCATGTGTCATGTGATGATCTGCAGACTTGTCCATGGCGGACTCCACCTCTCGCTCAAAGTCAGCTGGGATTGACGCTCCTGATCTGGAAGGAACTGGTTCCACCAACGGGGAACAGCAGATGAGAAGAGTCTGGATTGTCCTGAGAGGACGGGCAGAGCCAGGCGGCGTCCACCGATACGACAAATATGACGACAGATGAATATTTGAGCTGGATCTGTTTAATTCAAGAATATTTTGTGGACTCGTCCTAATCGTCCAAATGTCTGAGAGCTTCTTCTCTGAACGTTGCAGTGACACACGTTGATGTTTTACTGCATTATAATCTTTAATGTGTCTGAACTGAGCAGCAGTGACTCACTGACTAACAGGATGAACTGTGAAGCAGCTGCATCATGTCCCGTCCCTCAGCGTCCCTCCGTCCTCTGATATAATATTTTTGTATTTGTTGTCCTCCTCTTGTCTCTCAGAGCTCCATCCAGATCACGTTTGACAGCAGCCTCCAGCTCTCTGCGGCCTGCACCATCGACAGCGTGACCTGCACCGACCAGTCTGCAGACCGGATGGTGAGTGGCCGTCACCGCGTCACATGACGTCGGCCGGTTCCTGGATCTGAACCTGTCCTCTGTCTGACAGGTTCTGCTCTGCACATGTCGGGTGGACACGCTGACGTTTCCTGTGACGGTCACCCAGCAGTCGCATGCCGCCGTTTCCATGGATACCTACCAGATCACCACAGCGCCGATGGTGACACAGGTACAGACGCGCACCTGGACGTCAGAGAGGGAAACAAATGAGACCGGCTGCATTTGCATCGTTTATTCAAATCAGACCCAGAATCACATGAAGCCCGGCCGTCTGTCCGTCTGTCCGTCTGTCTCCGTCAGGTGGTGGTCAGTCTGGAGGAGGTGGAGGACGAGGGTCTGCTGATGTCCTGGACTCTGTCCAAGCAGCCGTCCTTCACTCTAACCGTGTCTCCGTGTAAGCTGCACAGACAGGTGAGCTCACCTGAGACCAACGACGACGACCAGCGTCACGCTGAGGCCTGGACTCAAAGAAACGCACGTCATGCAAATAGATCCATAAATCTCAGTCAGCAGGTCTGCATGAAGGAAAAACCTTCCTCTAAGACTGAGACTAAGACCTAAGACTAAGATCTAAAACTAAGAACTAAGACTAAGATCTAAAACTAAGACCTAAGACTAAGATCTAAAACTAAGACCTAAGACTAAGATCTAAAACTAAGACCTAAGACTAAGATCTAAAACTAAGACCTAAGACTAAGATCTAAAACTAAGACCTAAGACTAAGAGTTTTATTTTGTATTCAAGGCGAGTAGTTTAAAAACTCACAAGGATTTTAGTTTAGATTTTACTTTAGTCCTCAGGTCTTCAGTCCTCAGGTCTTCAGTCCTCAGGTCTTCAGTCTTCAGGTCTTCAGTCCTCAGGTCTTCAGTCCTCAGGTCTTCAGGTCTTCAGTCCTCAGGTCTTCAGTCCTCAGAAGTCCTCAGGTCTTCAGTCCTCAGAAGTCCTCAGGTCTTCAGTCTTCAGGTCTTCAGTCCGTCCTCAGGTCTTTAGTCTTCAGGTCTTTAGTTTTTATGTTATTAGTCTTCAGGTCTTTAGTCTTCAGGTCTTTAGTCTTCAGGTCTTTAGTCTTCAGGTCTTTAGTCCTCAGGTCTTCAGTTTTTAGGTCTTTAGTCCTCAGGTCTTTAGTCCTCAGGTCTTTAGTTTTTAGGTCTTTAGTCCTCAGGTCTTCAGTCCTCAGGTCTTTAGTCCTCAGGTCTTTAGTCTTCAGGTCTTTAGTTTTTAGGTCTTTAGTCCTCAGGTCTTCAGTCCTCAGGTCTTTAGTCTTCAGGTCTTTAGTCCTCAGGTCTTTAGTCCTCAGGTCTTTAGTCCTCAGGTCATTAGTCCTCAGGTCTTTAGTCCTCAGGTCTTTAGTCCTCAGGTCTTTAGTTTTTAGGTCTTTAGTTTTTAGGTCTTTAGTCCTCAGGTCTTTAATCTTCAGGTCTTTAGTCCTCAGGTCATTAGTCTTCAGGTCTTTAGTCCTCAGGTCTTCAGTCCTCAGGTCTTCAGTCCTCAGGTCTTTAGTCCTCAGGTCTTTAGTCCTCAGGTCTTTAGTTTTTAGTCTTTGTGCTGTCGTCCTCTCAGGGCTCTGACGCTCAGGTGGACGTGGACATGATTGAAGGTCTGATCGAGGACACTCTGTTCAGCACTCAGCCGGCGATGGTCATCAGTCTGCGGACGTGTGCGTCGAGTCTTCAGGTGAGAAACAAACTAACTAAAACATGTTTGATGACATCATCACTCTCTGACCGGTTCCTCCGCTCGCTCTCAGACCCGTTTGGACCGCCTGTCGGTGGGGTTGAATTCGGTTCCTCAGAGCGTCGTGGCGAGGCGACTCCTGCTCCGGCAGCTCAGGGTGACCTTGAGTAAAGGTCAGGTGTTTCCTCTCAGTGTTACGTCACTTGCTGTCCGGCTTCCTGTCTCATGTCTGAGGTCTCACCGAGCCGCTGTGTGTTTGCAGGTCAGTGGTCCAGATCAGGAGAGCTGTGCTGTGCCCTGAACCTGGACCAGCCGCCCACCGAGAGGGTGACCCGCTTCCTGTCTGTGCCCAGCAACGCCGACGCCCCGCTGGAGTGGAGCGAAGAGATCAGCCTGTAAGATGGAGCCTGTAGAGTCCACGACAGAGTCCGTTAGAGTCCACGACAGAGTCCGTTAGAGTCCACGACAGAGTCCGTTAGAGTCCACGACAGAGTCCGTTAGAGTCCGTGACAGAGTCCGTTAGAGTCCACGACAGAGTCCGTTAGAGTCCACGACAGAGTCCGTTAGAGTCCATGACAGAGTCCGTTAGAGTCCACGACAGAGTCCGTTAGAGTTCACGACAGAGTCCGTTAGAGTCCGTTAGAGTCCACGACAGAGTCCGTTAGAGTTCACGACAGAGTCCGTTAGAGTCCACGACAGAGTCCATTAAAGTCCGTTAGAGTTCACGACAGAGTCCGTTAGAGTCCACGACAGAGTCCATTAGAGTTCACGAGAGTCCATTAGAGTCCGTTACAGTCCACGACAGAGTCCATTAGAGTCCGTTACAGTCCACGACAGAGTCCATTAGAGTCCGTTACAGTTCACGACAGCGTCCGTTAGAGTCCACGACAGAGTCCATTAGAGTCCACGACAGAGTCCATTAGAGTTCACGACAGAGTCCGTTAGAGTCCACGACAGAGTCCGTTAGAGTCCACGACAGAGTCCATTAGAGTCCGTTAGAGTTCACGACAGAGTCCGTTAGAGTTCACGAGAGTCCATTAGAGTCCGTTACAGTCCACGACAGAGTCCATTAGAGTCCGTTAGAGTTCACGACAAAGTCCGTTAGAGTTCAGGACAGAGTCTGTTAGAGTTCACGACAGAGTCCGTTAGAGTTCACGACAGAGTCCGTTAGAGTTAACAACAGAGTCCATTAGAGTCCGTTACAGTCCACGACAGAGTCCGTTAGAGTTCACGACAGAGTCCATTAGAGTCCGTTAGAGTTCACGACAGAGTCCGTTAGAGTCCACGACAGAGTCTGTTAGAGTTCACGACAGAGTCCATTAGAGTCCGTTAGAGTTCACGACAAAGTCTGTTAGAGTTCACGACAGAGTCCATTAAAGACCCTTAAAACGTGTTTTTATTAAGTGGTTGTAGAGTTGTGTTTACTTCCTGTTTACTAGGAGCTAGCATCAGAACCTCAGAACCAGCAGTGTCCAGTCTAACAGTGAACACAGCGACAGAACCTCTGAACCGGCAGTGTCCAGTCTAACAGTGAACACAGCGACAGAACCTCTGAACCGGCAGTGTCCAGTCTAACAGTGAACACAGCGACAGAACCTCTGAACCAGCAGTGTCCAGTCTAACAGTGAACACAGCGACAGAACCTCTGAACCGGCAGTGTCCAGTCTAACAGTGAACACAGCGACAGAACCTCTGAACCGGCAGTGTCCAGTCTAACAGTGAACACGGCGACAGAACCTCTGAGGTGGTTTTCTTGCCGGGTTTGGCTCCTGGCATCCCGGGCTCAGGGGAAATCAGCTGACAGTAGTCGATAATATTTATTAAATAATTGTATATTTTTGTGTGTTGCAGCGACGTCAGCCTGGAAACCAAAGAGCTGAGAGTCAGACTCCTGGAGCGGAGTGGCAGACGTGAACGTAAGGCCTTTCTAGGTTTTGTTGAGTTGGTTATTGGCGTCCGTTCAGAAACCTGATCAGCAGGAACGTTTTGACCGCTTAAGCAAAATCATGTTGGGCTGCAGTGCATCGCTGGCAGCCTGGCCGCTCGCCTCTGTCAGCGTTTTATGGGCTGTGTAACATGTCAGGAGGAGCTGGTGCTCTCATGCTGTCTGTACGAGCATGTCAACACTTTGTTTCTGTCTTTTTAAAGAGTTCCTGCCGGGCCACGCCTCCATCGCTGTGGACCCTCGCAGCAGAACTCCTACTGGACATCACATCCTGTCAATCAGCCCGGGACACGGCTTGGCGCCAAACGCCGCCGTCACAGCAGAGGTGATAAACGGATACATCACAGTCTGTTATCTAACGTGGAACACCAAAGAAGAAGGAGCGTTGTGTAACAGCTGATCTCATTTCATACCCGACTCACTCCATCATCCTCCCCGACGCGTCTGATTGGCTGTTTTGTTTGTCCTCCAGCTGCTGTACGAGGAAACAGATGAGCCGCGCAGCTCCCACAATGCTTTGCCACTTCGCTCCTCACTCACCCCGACAAAGAAAGTGGACGTGGACCGAACCATCATGCCGGACGGGACCATCGTGACCACCGTCACCACCGTCCAGTCTCGACTCAAAG
Source organism: Collichthys lucidus (assembly GCA_004119915.2). Lineage (NCBI taxonomy): Eukaryota > Metazoa > Chordata > Actinopteri > Sciaenidae > Collichthys > Collichthys lucidus. The sequence goes on along the minus strand of CM014092.1, from coordinate 33,626,719 downwards.
TGGAACGCAGCCCAGGCACGTTTACCTAGTGAAGATGACAATCAGTCTTTAGGTCTTCAAGTCTTTAGGTCTTTAGGTCTTCAGGTCTTCAAGTCTTCGGGTCTTCAAGTCTTTAGGTCTTTAGGTCTTCAAGTCTTTAGGTCTTCAAGTCTTTAGGTCTTCAAGTCTTCAAGTCTTTAGGTCTTCAAGTCTTTAGGTCTTCAGGTCTTCAAGTCTTTAGGTCTTCAAGTCTTTAGGTCTTCAAGTCTTTAGGTCTTCAAGTCTTTAGGTCTTTAGGTCTTCAAGTCTTTAGGTCTTCAAGTCTTTAGGTCTTCAAGTCTTTAGGTCTTCAGGTCTTTAGGTCTTCAAGTCTTTAGGTCTTCAAGTCTTTAGGTCTTCAAGTCTTTAGGTCTTCAAGTCTTTAGGTCTTTAGGTCTTCAAGTCTTTAGGTCTTTAGGTCTTTAGGTCTTCAAGTCTTTAGGTCTTCAGGTCTTCAAGTCTTTAGGTCTTCAAGTCTTTAGGTCTTCAGGTCTTCAAGTCTTTAGGTCTTCAGGTCTTCAAGTCTTTAGGTCTTCAGGTCTTCAAGTCTTTCCACAGATGTAGAAAAGAATGATAAAAAACGCCTCAGTGGGTTGTTGTTCTGACTTTAGGGATAATTAAGACCACTAGCAGAAGACCTGAGGGTTCTTCAGGGTTCTTCAGGGTTCTTCAGGGGTTATTGGTTAAAATCAAATTTGAAAAATGGGATTCAGAAATTGAAGAGCTTCATAAACCATTTAAAGGAACTTAAATTAATTCTGAGAGTGCAGAGACCTTAAAACTGGTCTAATGTGGATTCTGGTCTGATCCTGGTCTACAGACGAGCAGTTTCTAAGTAACTGACACCAGAAGGTCGAGCAGAACAATAATCAGTCCTGAATCTTGTAAATCTGTCCGTGACTCGATGTGAACACAAGAGGAAGGAACATGGAGATGAGCTCGACACTGACATGAGAACGTCGTGGTGTCTTCCAGGTGACTCTCCTCTGCGCTCGCCGTCCAAAGTGGAGGTGACGGAGAAGAAACCCACCATCCTGTCGGAAGGCGGAGGCAGCCCCACCTCGAGCAGTGAGTGTGTGGACTGAAAGGCCAGACGCTGGTTTACATAACAACAGATGCAAAGCAGGATAAGCAGCGAGCGGCACGGTAACGCGAGCCGACAGGAATGCACCTTTCAGTTCACATGGTGATCTCTGCAGGTTCAGGAAACATCAGACAGAACAAAATCACAATCATGAAATAAATAAAAGGAAGATGAACGAACCCGAAATGCTGCACAGTTTGTACAACAGACGTTAAAAACCTTTTTCTGTTCGACTTGACGAGTTTCTTTGTGTCTTTCTGTCATTTGGAGCCGAGCTGAACATCTTTCTGTGTCTGTCGCTCAGGGAGCAGTCGCCTCTCCAATGGCCTGGATCCCGTCGCAGAGACCGCCATCCGGCAGCTGACGGAGTCCGCCTCCAGAGCAGCTCGGAAGACGCCGACGAAGAGGAGCACGCTCATCATCTCGGGCGTGTCGAAGGTCAGAGAACAGACTCGGTGAAATAAGTTGATCTGTTGACAGATTTAGTTGCAGCCAGTGGACCTCGTTATGTCTCCTGACCTGATTTTTAAGTGTGAGAGTTTGAGTGCGAGAAACCCGACACACGAGTCAGTGAAGAGTTATATTTTAGAGTTTTGTCATCTTTGACCTCAAACCGTTGCCAGGTCCCGCTCTCTGAAGACGACTGCGTGGTATCGAGCGGCTATGCTGCAGCCATGGATGCTGCCATGCACGGAAACCATTACGGCGCCGGGAATCACCAGGATCCAGATGAAACCACGCCCTCCGACGTGTCGGAGCGTCCGTCTGTGGACGACGTGGAGTCGGATACCGGATCCACCGGTGCCTTGGAAACCCGGAGTCTCAAAGACCACAAAGGTAACACAGCAGACACCCGGTTCAAACGTCATCGCTGATGCATGACATCAGATCATGACATCAGCTGAGCTGCTGCCCTCTGCAGGCTGAGCCGCAGCACACACCGACACAAAGATGTGGAGGTAAATTAACGGATGTCTTCTGTCGGTTTCCTGCAGTGAGCTTCCTCCAGAGCGGCTCCAAGCTTCTGTTCCGCAGACGACATCGAGAGAAGGAGTCCTGCCTCAGCCAGTCCCACGAAGACGTCTCCAACATGGGCAATAACTTTGGTGCTGCTGCCGCCGCCTCAACCATCGGCCGCAAGAAGTCCGGGAGCTTCTCCCGGCGTCTCATCAAGCGCTTCTCTTTCCGCTCATCGGGCAAATCAAAAAGCAAAACCGCCAATGGAGGAGCGAGCTCGCTGGACAACTGATCGGGTCACTGCCGGGCCGCCGTGGCTTTAACAGAAGAAGAACTGAGAAGTCCGATCTGTGACGGCTGAGGAAACCTCCTCCACCTTCAGGACAGACCGACCTGTCTGTCACATCAGGTCAGAGTGATGATGGAGGACGGAGCTGCTGCTCGGCGAGGACACGCTGACGCTGACTCTATTTAATGATCTCAATGCCAGGGTGGCGCTGTCGGTTGCACTTTGGACTTTTTTAATTGCTGGGTTGTATAAAGGTAATTTATTATTCTGTGGTTCTCAAGTGCTATTTATTTGATTTGATTCATAAATCAGCGTAGCTGCTTTACACTGTAAAAAAAAGAAGCGTTGTCATTTTAAACATAGTTTAAGTTCACAGATCATCTTAATGCAGCTGTGAGTCATTAATGTCGCATCCTATATGAGACGCACAGATTCATTTTATAAACATGCTTTCTTCAGCTTCTCTCTGCGGTTTAAACTTTTTAAATTTTCTGTTAGTCTGTTTTAAACATGTTGATGCTCATAAGGACTTCGTATTCTTATTAGTGCAATAACTCATTTCTGTGCAGTAAGTTTATATATTTCATGTGAGATACCTCGTATGTGAAACATGTACACAAGACAAATCTTTATCTGACCGCATTAATTTTAATGAAATATTCAGGTTGATTTGCTTCGATAAAATGACTCGCTGTCGTCATAGAGACGAAGCGTGTGCTTGATAAACTGAACAAAGTTAAAATATTAAAATGTGGCTGAATGTGAAACAGGAAGCAGATGTTTGATTTCTGTTGATATTTAAAATGTTTAATTTATTGCAAATAAATTATTTTTGAAGCATCATGACCTGAGATCATTATTATTATTATTATTATTATTCAGTGACTGATGACGTCATCACACGCAGATTTTAACGTTAAAACGCGTAAAAATTAAATAAAGTTTAAATTTGCGCCAAAAACTCAAAGCTGGAGGGAAGACACCTGATTGGTCCTCTCACTCCGCCTCTTTGCATTTCGTCCAATCACAGCACGCACGAGGAGCAGCAGCCTTTGTTCCTGCCGCCGCGTGCACTGTGATTGGTTCGGCACCAGGAGTGTCACGCCTACAGCCGTTGCCTTCCTGTTTCCGGTGACTCATCAGAGCCAATCATACGCGTCTGTTTCCTGCCCCGCAGCCAATCAGCTCGCGGGGCGGGACACAGCGGCGGGTTTATATCCAGGTCGTGAGGCGAGTGTTTCCGTACTCACCCGAACCCTCCCGAGTTCGCGTCGTTACGTCCCGAAGTGAATCTGAGCTAAGATGTCTGGAAGAGGAAAGACCGGAGCCAAGGCCCGCGCCAAGGCCAAGACCCGCAGCTCCCGCGCCGGCCTGCAGTTCCCCGTCGGCCGTGTCCACCGTCTGCTCCGCAAGGGGAACTACGCCGAGCGAGTGGGCGCCGGAGCCCCGGTGTACCTGGCCGCCGTGCTGGAGTACCTGACCGCCGAGATCCTGGAGCTGGCTGGAAACGCCGCCAGAGACAACAAGAAGACCCGCATCATCCCGCGCCACCTGCAGCTGGCTGTCCGCAACGACGAGGAGCTCAACAAGCTGCTCGGCGGAGTCACCATCGCCCAGGGCGGCGTGCTGCCCAACATCCAGGCCGTGCTGCTGCCCAAGAAGACCGGCCAGTCCGCGCCGAGCTCCGGCAAGGCGGGAAAGAAGGCCTCGTCCCAGTCCCAGGAGTACTAGCCCGCCGGCTAACACCTCAACCACAACGGCCCTTTTAAGGGCCACCACCCCCCCTGAGAGCCAAGTCCTGATCCCGGTCCTTGTCTGTCTGTGTCCTGATCTGTCCTTTGTATTTAATAAACGCCTGTTTTTTTTGTAACGTGGCCTCGCTGCTCGTTATTCAGTCTGTGGGAGACCAGTGCAGGTCCAGAGGAGCCACCACGGCCCTGCAGGACAGCCTGACACACTGTACTGGACCAGAACCTGCAGCACGACCCGGTTCTGTTGCACGAACCTGCAGGTTCTGTTGGATTGTAGGGCGAGGCTGGATCTGAAATTACTGATTGATTTTAAGTGTGTTTGAAATAAAATGCTGCAAAACGTGGAGACAGAGACACACACACACGGAGAGACAGAGACACACAGAGACACACACACAGAAAGAGACAGACAGACACATGCACACAGAGAGGGCAGACAGAGACACACATGCACACACGGAGAGACAGAGACACACACACAGACAGACAGACCCAGGCCTCCATCATTGTGTCTCCTCGTGCAGGTCAGAGTGTGACCATGAAATAATTCACTCTGGATTATTAAAGTAACTTAATGACTTCAATATTTAAAGTGCTGACTCAGCACATTAAATATTTAAAGTGCTGACTCAGCACATCAGATCCATGCTTCAGTGTGATTAAAGTAAAGCTGAGTGACGGTTGAGTCGAGCCGTTAACATGCAGCTGTCTTCAGTCTTCAGGTGAGCGTGTCCTACATATGTTGGTGCAGAACATGCTAACGGTTTCTGAGCTCCAGGTGGTTCCTGTCATGTGACACAGACAGCTGCAGGAGACAGGACGTCCATGAACACGAGACACGTCTCAATTCAGATTACACATGCAAATAAACAAAAATAAATCAGACTGCAAGTTCAGCCATGACGTGTGTCCAGAAGACAGAGCAGTGTGTCTGTTGTCCTCTGTGTCTGAACGTCCTCACCAGTCTGTCCAGTCGAGCTGCGTCCCTCCTTACACCACAGAAGAAGAGGACGCAGCAGTCCGATGGTCCCAGGTTGGACATGTCTTCTAGGTGTCCTTCATCACAGCCTGACTGTGACGGTCTGTGACATGTGATCATACATCAGGAGCTGCTGGATGAAGATCAGAACATCGAGTCCAGAGTCCGACCACTTCATCTATTATGACCTCAGTCTGCTGTCCTCCACCTCCTCCACCTCTTCACGCTGGATGGAGACTGTTCAGGTCAGTCCTCCTGAAGACGCCACATCCTCCTCTTCATCACCGGTTGAAGCTGCACGTCTCAGGTACAGACTCAGGTGTGCAGGGTGGAGAGGAGACGAGAGAGGACAGATGAAGCAACGAACATGATGATGGAGTGCACTTCACTGACTCTGCCACCAGAGGGCGATGGTTTCATGTCTGAAGATACGTGTGTGTGGTGTGTGTGTGTGTGTGTGTGTGTGTCTCCAGCAGATGTTCAGCCATTAAACTAAGAAAAGCACAGACTGAGAAACATTTGCAGAGTGATCAGACTTTCTAAATAAGTGTGAGTCTGGAGTCTGAACCGAGTCCAGGACAGGCTGAACCAATTACCCGAGGCCTTGACGACGTGTCCAACACCCACAGAGGAAAAACGTGTCTCTATAATCTCCTCTAAATTTACCCACAATGCTCCTCTCAGCTGCAGAGCAAACAGTTTGTCTCTGAGTCTGAACGTCAAACAAACTTTGAGATGTTCTCCTAACTTCAGGTCACCTGTGAGGAAGCAAAGAGTCAGAGCTGAGGAGGAGAAGGAGTGAGAGGAGTGAGCGGAGAAGCAGTGAGAGGAGTGAGAGGAGAAGGAGTGAGAGGAGAAGGAGTGAGAGGAGTGAGCGGAGAAGCAGTGAGAGGAGTGAGAGGAGAAGCAGTGAGAGGAGTGAGAGGAGAAGCAGTGAGAGGAGTGAGAGGAGAAGGAGTGAGAGGAGTGAGAGGAGAAGCAGTGAGAGGAGTGAGAGGAGAAGGAGTGAGAGGAGTGAGAGGAGAAGCAGTGAGAGGAGTGAGAGGAGAAGCAGTGAGAGGAGTGAGAGGAGAAGCAGTGAGAGGAGAAGGAGTGAGAGGAGAAGCAGTGAGAGGAGAAGCAGTGAGAGGAGTGAGAGGAGAAGGAGTGAGAGGAGTGAGAGGAGAAGCAGTGAGAGAAGTGAGAGGAGAAGGAGTGAGAGGAGTGAGAGGAGAAGCAGTGAGAGGAGTGAGAGGAGAAGCAGTGAGAGGAGTGAGAGGAGAAGGAGTGAGAGGAGAAGCAGTGAGAGGAGAAGCAGTGAGAGGAGAAGCAGTGAGAGGAGTGAGAGGAGAAGCAGGGAGAGAAGTGAGAGGAGAAGGAGTGAGAGGAGTGAGAGGAGAAGGAGTGAGAGGAGTGAGAGGAGAAGGAGTGAGAGGAGAAGCAGTGAGAGGAGTGAGAGGAGAGAGAGAGAAGAGAGAAGGAGAGGAGAAGGAGAGGAGAGAGGAGTAGAGGAGAAGGAGTGAGAGGAGAAGCAGTGAGAGGAGTGAGAGGAGAAGCAGGGAGAGAAGTGAGAGGAGAAGGAGTGAGAGGAGTGAGAGGAGAAGGAGTGAGAGGAGAAGCAGTGAGAGGAGTGAGAGAAGCAGTGAGAGGAGAAGCAGTGAGAGGAGTGAGAGGAGTGAGAGGAGTGAGAGGAGAAGGAGTGAGAGGAGAAGCAGTGAGAGGAGTGAAAGGAGTGAGAGGAGAAGGAGTGAGAGGAAAAGGAGTGAGAGGAGTGAGAGGAGAAGGTGTGAGAGGAGTGAGAGGAGTGAGGAGGAGGAGTGAGAGGAGTGAGAGGAGAGGCCGGGCAGAGGGAGGAGGAATGTTTGAGTGAACGTCTGACAGCATGTTTCCACGTGGAGAGCAGAGCTGGAAGAAGCATGAAGATGTTTTTAATCTGAGTGATCGCACAGACGACGAGAAGCTGTGAGCCAGATCAGTGTGTGTGTGTTGTGTGTGTGTTTGTGTGTGTGTGTGTGTGTGTGTGTGTGTGTGTGTGAACAGAGAGGAGATCAGTGTGTGTGTGTGTGTGTGGTGTGTGTGTGTGTGTGTGGTGTGTGAACAGAGAGGAGATCAGTGTGTGTGTGTGGTGTGTGTGTGTGTGTGTGTGTGTGTGTGTGTGTGTGTGAACAGAGAGGAGATCAGTGTGTCACACACACACTTTGCTGAATAACAGCGAGCGCAGCAGGTGGACGTCATCAGGCCTCAGTGAGTATTTCTGTGTGACACACACACACACGCACATACACACACACACCTGATGATTACAGCAGGGCTGCATGCACACTGGCTCCAGGCGTGGACAGATGTTGGAGAGGAAGCAGCACATCTGTGTGGTGGGAGGTTTCTGCAGCTTCCTGTTGTTGCTGTTTTTATTCTCGGGCTGGTCACATGACGTGACGAGCTGGTACTCTCTGTACTCGGAGAAGATCCAGATCAGATCTTTGTTTTGGTAATGTGTGTGTGTGTGTGTGTGTGTGTGTGTGTGGTGTGTGTGGTGTGTGTGGTGTGTGGTGTGTGTGTGTGTGGTGTGTGACCTCAGATGGTCACATGAGGTCAAAGTCAGCAGCGCTGAGAGGAAGTGAAGGTACCTGCAGACCTCCACAGGTCGGTCAGGTGAGTCATGCAGGTAGACGTCCGTGCAGGAAACAATGCTGCAGCGCTGGCAGACGTTCATATTCATCATTAATCCAGCTGGATGTTTGACACCATGCATCTCTGTGCTAATCACCCTGATGATCATTAAACATGACGGGTTAATGAAAGGCTCTCTGTACCTGCATCATCGTCCTGCTCCAGAAGTGACCAACACACCTTAACACCAGCCGACAGTCACCTGCAGACCACAGGACAGATGAATCAGCTGACACACGTTACCGTGACGAGGCTGAACGCCATGATGAAGTTTACGCTGACACACTGTCAGTATGAAGTGATTAAACATTAAACGAACACATCACCACTGACGCTCAGCGTCTTCCACCCCGTCACCTCCACCCGTCTCACAGACTGTGCCTGGTCTCCATCTGGTTTCCTAGCTGCCTCCCTTTGTTTGTTTGGGTTCTCCTCGGTGACTCATCATCTGCTTCATTTCCTCCGTCTCCTCGCTGGCCCTGACCATGGGAAAGCCTGCAGAGATCAATAGTGGAGCCTTCTTCCCACTCTCTCTCCGTCTCTCCATCACTGTCTGCAGGCCAAATGTTTCCTGTGGGACGCCTCACATGTGCTCGCTCACTTCCTGTGTGGAGCGTGGTATTTGTCTATCGCGTTGTAATGGATGTGTCGAGCACAGTGTGCGCTTTATTCTCCACCGAGCGTCGTCATTTTATCACAAAACATTATTCAGGAGTGGAAATACCCTCAGAGCTCAGCACAGGAAGTCCCACCTCCACCTCCACCTCCACCTCATTATCACTGTTAACACCTGCTGGACCAATAAAACGCCTCTGAACATCTGTGTGGTCCATCTGATCCTTCACTTAACAGAAAGTCCACCTCAGAGGACGTAGTCTCCGTGACGTCCCCGCAGACTGTCTAAAACCTGGACGTAGTCTCTGTGACGTCCTCGCAGACTGTCTAAAACCTGGACGTAGTCTCTGTGACGTCCTCGCAGACTGTCTAAAACCTGGACGTAGTCTCTGTGACGTCCCCGCAGACTGTCTAAAACCTGGACGTAGTCTCTGTGACGTCCCCGCAGACTGTTTAAAACCTGGACGTAGTCTCCGTGACGTCCCCGCAGACTGTCTAAAACCTGGACGTAGTCTCTGTGACGTCCCCGCAGACTGTCTAAAACCTGGACGTAGTCTCCGTGACGTCCCCGCAGACTGTCTAAAACCTGGACTCAGTCTCTGTGACGTCCTCGCAGACTGTCTAAAACCTGGACGTAGTCTCTGTGAGGTCCCCGCAGACTGTCTAAAACCTGGACGTAGTCTCTGTGACGTCCCCGCAGACTGTCTAAAACCTGGACGTAGTCTCCGTGACGTCCCCGCAGACTGTCTAAAACCTGGACGTAGTTGTCATGAACGAGGAAATTAGCTACAGAGACCAAAACTGTTTTTGTACCAGGATGTAAACATGTTTATTTCTGCTGTGAAGTTGGACAATTGGACATGGGGACCTATGGAGACTGACTCACTTCTGGAGCCAGCCTCAGGTGGACGTTAGAGGAACTGCAGATTCATGTTTTTAGCTCTTCACTGCCAAAAACAGGCAGGAAGTCATCAAATAAAGTCAAGTCAGATTTCAGAGGGCCGACCCGAAGCTGAGTCGTCTTCTGTAACTCTGCACCATGATGGGGAGGAAGTCTGGGAGGAGGAGGAGGAGGAGGAGGAGGAGGAGAGAGGAGTGAAGGAGTGGAGTCCAGAGAGTGAATGAAACCAGCTTGAAGCGAGTCATAAACAATGTGCACACGCTCTGTGGATTATTGAAGTGGATGTAGCTGCTGAGTCTGTGGAGAAATGGTAAGATCTGCATGACAGTGAGCATGAAGCCTGCAGAGCGAGAGCGTTGTTGGAGTGTTTGTGAAATGTTTCTCTGAGGTTCCGTAAAGGCTTTTCTGTTCATGTATGTATGTTAAACGTTTCCTGAACGTTTGGTGAGCGCTCTCGCTCAGCTGAAATCATTCCTCTTTAAAAGTAGCACAGACTGTGCGGCTGGCTGCCGGTGTCTATTTTCAGCCCGCTCATGGCAGCTCTGAAGGGCACGGCTGCCCCCGTAATGACAGGTTACAGAGGACGGGCCGCTTTAAAACTGCTCTCCGGCCTGGGCGTGGACCTGAAACCACTGAGGCTTGTGGGAGAGGCAGCATGTGTGAGTCAGACAGACGGAGACGTAGCGCTCAGCCCTGGTCTGTCCGGGCTGAGTGCGTGGCTCAAAGGGGGCCAGTGTTGACAGGCGGTGGGCTGACGGCGTGAGGGTCCTGTGTCAGAGCGGACAGAGGGGTCGCTGTGTTCTCCGTGACACCGGGCCCTCTGTCAGATATGTGTGGGTTCATCTGCAGTGACATCAGACGCTCACAGAGCGCCCTGTTGTCTCCGTCTGAGACAAACTCGGAGGATCTTTTTAGTTATTTAAGTAACAGGTGATCAGTGATGTCAGCTGGTGAGGTCATTTCCTGTCTCACCAGAATAAAAGCAGAATAAATGAGACACGTGATGATCAACGTATCCACCTTTAAGCCTCCATGAAACAGGAAGTACAGTTCTGTTTACGTCCTTATTTGTACGTGTTTCCTGACCTGTCGTGGACACTGATTGGAGTTGACAGCAGCCAATAGGGAGCGTGCTAGCTACAAAGACAAAACTAGCGACAACTCGTGTTAGCATTTAGCTACATTAGCACTAGCTTCTCAGTGTTAGCGGTGTTAGCTTTGTTATGTTAGCTTCGTTTTTCCATCATGAAGTCTGTGAGTCACCTCGGTACTGTCACGTTATCCCCTGTTGGTGTCAGAGTCTCCGAACCGGTCCAGTCCGACTGTCACGTGTGGGTCGTTAAGGTCACGTGTGGGTCGTTAAGGTCACCCGTGGGTCGTTAAGGTCACCTGTGGGTCGTTAAGGTCACCTGTGGGTCGTTAAGGTCACCTGTGGGTCGTTAAGGTCACCTGTGGGTCGTTAGGTCACCTGTGGGTCGTTAAAGGTCACCTGTGGGTCGTTAAAGGTCACCTGTGGGTCGTTAGGTCACCTGTGGGTCGTTAAGGTCACCTGTGGGTCGTTAAGGTCACCTGTGGGTCGTTAAAGGTCACCTGTGGGTCGTTAGGTCACCTGTGGGTCGTTAGGTCACCTGTGGATGGATCCAGTCACTCACAGACTGGATCAAACAGGAAGTACTCGACTCCGGTGGCGTCAGAAGAGTGAAAGCGTTTGATTGGATGTTAAATTAGTACACGCCCGCCCCCCAAAAAATGACTTTGTGTCAGTGTTGGACAGATACTGGAGGACAAAAACATGCAAACATCAAGTTTGCAACAGACATGAAATAACAGATATATAAAGACAGATAACAGACATATAAAGACAGATAACAGACATATAAAGACAGATAACAGACATATAAAGACAGATAACAGACATAACAGAAATATAAAGACAGATAACAGACATAACAGATATATAAAGACAGATAACAGACATATAAAGACAGATAAAAGACATAACAGAAATATAAAGACAGATAACAGACATAACAGACATATAACGACAGATAACAGACATATAAAGACAGATAACAGACATAACAGACATATAACGACAGATAACAGACATAACAGACATATAAAGACAGATAACAGACATATAAAGACAGATAACAGACATAACAGACATATAAAGACAGATAACAGACATAACAGACATATAAAGACAGATAACAGATATATAAAGACAGATAACAGACATAACAGACATATAAAGACAGATAACAGACATAACAGACATATAAAGACAGATAACAGACATAACAGACATATGACGACAGATAACAGACATATAAAGACAGATAACAGACATAACAGACATATAACGACAGATAACAGACATATAAAGACAGATAAAGACAGATAACAGACATATAAAGACAGATAACAGACATAACAGACATATAAAGACAGATAACAGACATAACAGACATATAAAGACAGATAACAGACATAACAGACATATAAAGACAGATAACAGACATAACAGACATATAAAGACAGATAACAGACATAACAGACATATAACGACAGATAACAGACATATAAAGACAGATAACAGACATAACAGACATATAACGACAGATAACAGACATATAAAGACAGATAACAGACATAACAGACATATAAAGACAGATAACAGACATATAAAGACAGATAACAGACATATAAAGACAGATAACAGACATATAAAGACAGATAACAGACATATAAAGACAGATAAAGACAGATAACAGACATATAAAGACAGATAACAGACATATAAAGACAGATAAAGACAGATAACAGACATATAAAGACAGATAACAGACATAACAGACATATAAAGACAGATAACAGACATAACAGACATAACAGACATATAAAGACAGATAACAGACATATAAAGACAGATAACAGACATAACAGACATATAAAGACAGATAACAGACATATAAAGACAGATAACAGACATATAAAGACAGATAAAGACAGATAACAGACATATAAAGACAGATAACAGACATAACAGACATATAAAGACAGATAACAGACATAACAGACATAACAGACATATAAAGACAGATAACAGACATATAAAGACAGATAACAGACATAACAGACATATAAAGACAGATAACAGACATATAAAGACAGATAACAGACATATAAAGACAGATAACAGACATATAAAGACAGATAACAGACATATAAAGACAGATAACAGACATATAAAGACAGATTACAGACATATAAAGACAGATAACAGACATATAAAGACAGATAACAGACATATAAAGACAGATAACAGACATATAAAGACAGATAACAGACATATAAAGACAGATAACAGACATATAAAGACAGATAACAGACATATAAAGACAGATAACAGACATAACAGACATATAAAGACAGATAACAGACATATAAAGACAGATAACAGACATATAAAGACAGATAACAGACATATAAAGACAGATAACAGACATAACAGACATATAAAGACAGATAACAGACATAACAGACATATAAAGACAGATAACAGACATATAAAGACAGATTACAGACATATAAAGACAGATAACAGATATATAAAGACAGATAACAGACATATAAAGACAGATAACAGACATATAAAGACAGATAACAGACATAACAGACATATAAAGACAGATAACAGACATAACAGACATATAAAGACAGATAACAGACATATAAAGACAGATTACAGACATATAAAGACAGATTACAGACATATAAAGACAGATAACAGACATATAAAGACAGATAACAGACATATAAAGACAGATAACAGACATATAAAGACAGATAACAGACATATAAAGACAGATAACAGACATATAAAGACAGATAACAGACATATAAAGACAGATTACAGACATATAAAGACAGATAACAGACATATAAAGACAGATAACAGACATATAAAGACAGATAACAGACATATAAAGACAGATAACAGACATATAAAGACAGATAACAGACATATAAAGACAGATAACAGACATAACAGACATATAAAGACAGATAACAGACATATAAAGACAGATAACAGACATATAAAGACAGATAACAGACATATAAAGACAGATAACAGACATAACAGACATATAAAGACAGATAACAGACATAACAGACATATAAAGACAGATAACAGACATATAAAGACAGATTACAGACATATAAAGACAGATAACAGATATATAAAGACAGATAACAGACATATAAAGACAGATAACAGACATATAAAGACAGATAACAGACATAACAGACATATAACAGATAAAACAGAAACAGACATAGACATATAAAGACAGATAACAGACATATAAAGACAGATTACAGACATATAAAGACAGATTACAGACATATAAAGACAGATAACAGACATATAAAGACAGATAACAGACATATAAAGACAGATAACAGACATATAAAGACAGATAACAGACATATAAAGACAGATAACAGACATATAAAGACAGATAACAGACATATAAAGACAGATAACAGACATATAAAGACAGATAACAGACATAACAGACATATAAAGACAGATAACAGACATATAAAGACAGATAACAGACATAACAGACATATAAAGACAGATAACAGACATAACAGACATATAAAGACAGATAACAGACATAACAGACATAACAGATAGTTTTGTCTGTTTCTTGGAATGCTGCTGTTGATAGGAAGCTCTCAGGAAGAAAAACGCTGAGTCATCTGTGATTGTTGGAGGTCTGTCTGCTCTTTGCTGCTTGTTGCTGATGAGCAAACAGCTGGATTTAATCCGCAGCATCTGTCTGTGTTTATGTTTATATAATGTGCGTATGAGTCATCTGAGCGGGCGGAGATCTGAGGTGCATCCACCTGTAGGTCTGACTCACACCCAGCGTGCAGACATCAGTGATCGGCCTCAGATTGAATCATGCCAGCCTCATGATGGATCGTTTGTGTTGCCAGTTGTGCAGAAACAATTCGTCAGTATAATGGTGTGGTCACATGGGCTGATAAGTGGGGCAGAGGGTTTCTAAGGAAGGCACTGTTCTCATTGTAGTACAACTGTAGTAGCAGTATTCCCAGAGCTCCCATTCATGTCCTGCCGCTCTCTCTCCCTCCCTCCCTCCCTCCCTCTCTCTCTCTCCCTCCCTCTCTCTCTTTCTCCTCTGTGTTTTCTCTTTCTCGCTCGTTTCAGGATCTTCATGTGTCGGATCAGTCTGACGGTCCCGCCGACATGGAGCGCACCAACAGGAGTAAAATGGAACGTGGCCGACAGACGCACCAGGTCTTACAGGTGAGTCACTTCACATTTTCTGCTAAATCATCAGAAACTTTGTTTTAATTCACCGTCTGCTGTCAGTCAAAGCTACTCGGCTGAACTGAGAGGAGAATCATTTCAGTTATTTATGCGACTCTCTCTGATTCCTCGTTAATTTTAACGAGCGTCTGGCTTTGAATCAGTGAATCTTTCAAATCAAACACATGCTGTGTCTCAGTTTGAATACTTCCATTAGTACACTTCTCTGTAGTACTCTGTGTAGTACTCTGTGTACTCTGTGTAGTGTCACAATATAAATATACAACATATGGGTAACTTACCTTCATGGCAGCTGCTTCAGCTTCTTCTGCCGCCATTTTCTCCACGCCGGCGCTCCCTCCCTCATGATGGCGTCCGCTGAGGGCGGGAAGAGTTCATCACTCACAGGCTGAGGCTAGTTCATGGTGTCAGGATCACGTCGTGATGTTTTCCAATCCACTGTCTTTATCAGAACACTCCTTTGGACCTGATCGAGACGGGCAAGTCCCTGAAAGTCCAGGCAGAGCGCCCCCATCTGGTTAGTTTGGGAAGCGGACGCCTGAGTACGGCCATCACCCTGCTGCCACTGCTGGAAGGTAAAGAAACATTTAAATGATTTATTGGCTCACTAAAGTTTACTTTACTGATCGTCTTTGTTAATCAGGAACCTCATTAACATCTTAAACTACAGTTTGAGTGCTCAGACGTCTCAGGATCGTCCTCCATTCTTCAGAATAAGTCGGTTTTCTTTAATAACATCTTGTCTTCAGTGATGAATGGTCACACGACCTTTTAAACATGTTGTTGTTACTCTCACAGTTGTAATTACACCCTCGTCTTGTCTTTGGTTGAGTGCAGACACCACAGAAGAAGAAGAAGCAGCGAAAAGCCTCGTCTGTGCCATGTCGGGTTAAATCTTGTGCACTCTGACAGCTTATTAATAAACCGATCGTCACATTACGACACGTTAAACAGTGCATGGTTATATTAATTCGCTCTGACAACATGCCCTCCGTCTGAGATGACACCTGTTGCTCAGCGTTCAATCACGTGCTGGCTCCATTTGTGGCTCCGCCCACATGACCTTAAACCTCTGAGCCGCCTCTGAACCTAAGAATACTTCACCAAAGTATTCCCATGAATCTCCTGTAAGTGACGCTGACAAGATGTTTCTCTGGTTGCAGGGAGGACCACGCTGGGCAGCGGCGGGACAGATATCCCTCTGCAGGGCGCCGCCATCGCAGCTCAGCACGCCTACATCGAAAACAAAGCAGGCAGCATCACTTTGTACCCGTGTGGGAACCAGTGCTCTGTGGACGGACTGTCCATCACCAAACCTCGCCGCCTGACTCAAGGTAGCACGAACACGGGCTGTACTGTCTGCTGTAACATGACCGATGGTGTTTAAGACGCCTCTGATAAACATGAACTTCATTTAGATTTTCCAAAGAGTCATGCAGGAACCTTCCATTCATGTATTGGCACTTATACTTATTCATGGTGCCCATAGGATGAACCCTAATGACTGGAGATCCTCTAGCTCAGTGCTGCTCAACTTAAAGCCCATGATAAGGTGTCAGGTGACCCCTCACACTGAGGTTTGTTTATACAGATTAACCTGTGTCTTAACAAAGATGAATCCGAGTATGACGATTAAAACAGAAGATTCAATGAAATATGGACAGATCCTAAACAGCTGCTAATATCAGCCATCATGAGTCCAAACTCACGAGCTTCAGTGCAGCGTAGTATCTGTTGAAGGTTATCATAGTCAACTTGACTCATATACACATCGCGGTGGATGACCGTCCACCAATGGGCTCGGTTCTGCTCCAGTTTTCTGCCTGTTAAAGGAAGTTTTTCTTCGCCAAGTGCTTGCTCATGGTGGAATTGTTGGTAGGTGTAGCCGTGCTCTGAAAACTGAATTATAAACCTCTCATCCAAGAGGCTTCTTCATCTAACTGAGATGGGGAGTCCAGGTGGGACTGCTGAGTGCAGGTGTGGATGGGGTCATTAAGGTCACCTGTGGGTCGTTGAGGTCACCTGTGGGTCGTTGAGGTCACCTGTGGGTCGCTGAGGTCAGCTGTGGGTCGTTGAGGTCACCTGTGGGTCGTTGAGGTCACCTGTGGGTCGGTGAGGTCACCTGTGGGTCATTAGGTCACCTGTGGGTCGGTGAGGTCACCTGTGAGTCGGTGAGGTCACCTGTGGGTCGGTGAGGTCACCTGTGGGTCGTTGAGGTCACCTGTAGGTTGCTGAGGTCACCTGTGGGTCGGTGAGGTCACCTGTGGGTCGTTGAGGTCACCTGTAGGTTGCTGAGGTCACCTGTGGGTCGCTGAGGTCACCTGTGGGTCGGTGAGGTCACCTGTGGGTCGTTGAGGTCAACTGTGGGTCGCTGAGGTCACCTGTGGGTCGGTGAGGTCACCTGTAGGGACTCCCCATCAGTCCGTTCTTTATTCGTTCTGGGCGGTGTATTTGATATTAGCAGCTCACAGACAGAGAGAGGATGACCTGCAGCAGAGGGCCGTGAGCTGGAATCAGCTTCTTATTAATGCTTGTTTCCTGTCATCGCCTGTGAAATATCTGAATATCTACAGGACAGATTGGCTCAATCATGGTCCCCAGAAGTTGAATCTTAACGTTGATCCCCTGATTTTGCCTCCGTGAGCTCAACATTTGTAGTTTCAAGTAACATTTCCTGCCATAAAACATCAATAACATTCCCATCAGCCCCAGTCATACTTTGGTGTCAGTGTCACATGCACTGGAGTCAGATTGGACAATAACACCGTCCAGCTTCACAAACTCAAAGATCACACAGCTCCACATCCGTCCTGTGACATGCACACATGCCATAAAGACACATAACAGTCCCGCCCCCCTCGGTGCCCTCGTATGGGATCCACGCCAGCAGCAGAATGTCATTTGAAGCCGGGCGAGCAGCCGGGGTGTGCAGGCAGCAGCTGCCCAACAGGAATACTTGAGGCGGTGCTGCACGTCATGAAATCCTGAATAAAACAAGTCAGGAACGAAGGAACAGGCTTTGTTTGTGTCATGGAGAAACTCTGCTGCCACATGGACTTTATGTGTTAAACCCTCTGGATCATACATGACGGGAAACTTCAGCGTGACTGACAGGAAACAGGAAACAGAGATGGTTACTGGTTAATCACACGTGAGTTAAAGTGTTCATCAGGAGGACGAGTTGCTGCTGAGATCAGTGAATTCACTGACACATCCTGCACAGCATGTTAAACTAGAAGACAACCCTGGTCCTCCTCACTGTCCTGTCTCTGTGTTCAGGGTGCATGCTGTGTTTCGGCCAGTCGGCCTTTTTCCGCTTCAACCATCCAGAGGAGGCTCTGCGGATGAAGAGCATGCTGCCCGGAGGACCGAGCGCCCCGAGGACTCATCCGACCGGTAAAGACCAGAACACTGCAGACAAACTCAGTTTATGTTCATGAGTGTGATTCAGTCTTTAGACTAACTAATGTTTTAAAGTTGTATTTGTTTTCACGTCTCGCGCCCTCGCTCATTATCTTCTCGCTCAGGACTAATTATCTGTGGCCTACATTGTGATCTAGTTCATTTAAATCTGTGCTTTTGGCCCCATTGTGACACAGCTTCGCTGTAATCTCTGATGATATTTAAACTCCATTCTCCTCTGACCTTATTGGTCTGGCTGTCAGAGGTACCGTACAGTACCACACCCGGCCCGCTCTCTTCCTGAGCCCAGCCTGATTTCATCAGCTCTGAATGAACTCCACGGCTGCAGCTTTTATATTTAGCAGCTGCAGATCCCTGCAGGATTACAACACGCCTGAGGAGCACGACATCCTCGTACGGGAGGCCGACACATTTATCACTGTCTAAAGTGAGCGGCACTGTGTGTGTCCTGCAGCGCTGACCTGAGGACAGATCTGTTGCTTCTTTGTGTTTATGCAACTGTCTCAGCAGGAATGTCCAAACACAACTGTCTCTGTCTCGGTCCACAGACTCCCCCAGCGTCCTGAACGGGAACCACCAGTCCACCAACAGAGACTCCAAAACCAACAACATCGCAAAGAACCTGCAGGACTCTTTGGTGCTGAAGGCCTCACCATCGTCATCATCATCTTCAGGATCTCCAACGAACATGCTCAATGGGAGAAACGGCTCCATGAAAGAAGACTCCATCTACGAAAACAGCAGCAGCTTTCAGGGCAAGAACCTTGGCAACAAAACACCTCCAGTACCGGCCCGGTCCACTCTTACCAACCACACTCCCGTCCCCCATCCACGGACGTCGCTCTCTGTGGCCTCAAGCAGTACCAGTGGTGGTCAGCGGGCCCAGGAGAGCCCGAAGCTTCTTAGGAACATCAGAGCCGAGGCCAGGTCAGAAAACTCTCACATACCCGTCAAGTTTTCCCCGACAGCTCCATCGAGCCCTCGAGTGAGAGCTTCCTCCCTACAGAAGAGATCCCCCAGTCCGATGAGAGACCAGAACCTGTCTCATGTTGACGTCCCTCAAAGGCTCAGGACTCCAGAGCCGACCGGGACCAGCAGCCTTCCTCCTCTCAGCCCTTACACGACCCACAAAGGGACTCCGGGTTCACAGGGCTTCACTGGTAAACCGGTCCCTGAGAGCCCTCGGGGTCCTCGCAAACTCATGGCTCCTTCAAAAGCAGAAGCCATGAGGGCGCTGTACGCCCAGAGTCCAGCATCACTCGCTGGGCTGGAGAAGGAGCCCGGAGGCCGGCAGTTTAAACCCGGACCAGGTTGCTCTCTGTCGGGTTCGTCGCCTCTCGCTAGCCCTCATAACCAAAGAAAGACCACGACGGGATCCAGCAAGGAACCGGGTCTTATCAAACCGTATACCCGGGAACGTAAAAACAGCATCTCTGAGATCAGCGACAACGAGGACGAGCTGCTTGAGTATCACCGCTGGCAACGAGAGGAGAGGCTGCGCGAGCAGGAGATGGAGAAACTGGTGAGTGAGAAGCAGTGTGATGCTCAGCAGGAAGTCTGTATGTTTAGTCTGCGTGCTGCACATGGACGCTTCGTATACTCTAAATCTGAAATGATCCAATTAGAGACGAACATGAAACAAGCTGACAGCTGTGTTAGCAAAACACATCGTTAACGTTCATTAAACCTTCAGCAGACACACACTTCATCTGAACACGACCTGACGAATATAAATATCTGTTTGAATCTCAGGAAGTCAAACTGAATTTATTCTGTTACACTGAAGATTCATAAAATCTGCCTGCACCTTTAAAACTCACTAAATATCAGTTTATGTTAGCTTAGCTTAGCTTAGCATAAAGCTCAACTCATAGCTCCTTCAAAGCAGAAGCTTTATGCTAAGCTAAGCTAATTAGCTTCTGGCTCCAGCTTCATATTCAAAGAGGAACTAAACACACAAAAGTCTCCATTAAGGTTCAGTGTTTAGTTTTAGTTTGTCCCTTCAGGGGCATGGTAGAAACATGGTGGTGCTATTATGCTAAGCTAACAGTTTAATAATGCAGTGTGTTGTGCTGGTAGCTGACTGTGTTCAGGGACACAATGTGAAAGAGTGTCCTGGCTTTTAAAAATAAGACGGGCGGAGTGACGAGCACTGTTCAGGGTCTGTTTGATTTTAAAGAGCTCAGAGTCCAGCCGGGTGGAGACGGGGCTGGCACCGCAGACATCATGTCTGCATTCAGATATCTTGTTTAAATCTTTTGGCGTGGAGCCACCGGCTCATCTCTCCGGAGCATTACTGGCACCGTCAGCCGTGTTGGCCCGACTAACCCGGGGTGAACATTCCTCCACCAGTCTTCAGGTCCAGGGTGGAGGGTGGAGGGTGGAGGGTGGAGGGCGTGGCTGCTGATTGCACAGCACTAAATTTATCAGGACGAGCGGCTCGACTGAACTCTTTCTTACGCCATCACAGTCTGCATACTTGTTATCCATCCTCCGTCCACACCCTCCAGCCCCTCCACCCTGGCCTGCCTCTGACAGCTGAAGGGAGGGGGTACGAGGAGGGGGTGGGGTAATTCCCGGCCCTCCATGTCCACGGACTATTTCAGGACCCAAAAGGTTTCTGGTAACAAATAGAGAGTTACTGACAACATGTGCCTGAGCTGAACGTGGGCTGACGGAGGTTTGTGTCGATGTCAGAGTTTATCTGAGTCCGAAGACGACACAATCAATGAAGTCTAATTAGAACCGCTCAGTTAAAGACCTCCTGAGCCGGCAGTGTCCAGTCTAACAGTGAACACAGCGACAGAACCTCTGAACCGGCAGTGTCCAGTCTAACAGTGAACACAGAGACAGAACCTCTGAACCGGCAGTGTCCAGTCTAACAGTGAACACAGCGACAGAACCTCTGAACCGGCAGTGTCCAGTCTAACAGTGAACACAGAGACAGAACCTCTGAACCAGCAGTGTCCAGTCTAACAGTGAGCACAGCGACAGAACCTCTGAACCAGCAGTGTCCAGTCTAACAGTGAACACAGAGACAGAACCTCTGAACCGGCAGTGTCCAGTCTAACAGTGAACACAGAGACAGAACCTCTGAACCGGCAGTGTCCAGTCTAACAGTGAACACAGCGACAGAACCTCTGAACCAGCAGTGTCCAGTCTAACAGTGAACACAGAGACAGAACCTCTGAACCAGCAGTGTCCAGTCTAACAGTGAACACAGAGACAGAACCTCTGAACCGGCAGTGTCCAGTCTAACAGTGAACACAGCAGCCTGCTGAGGTGGTTTTCTTGCCGGGTTTAGCTCCTGGCATCCTGGACTGAGTCAGTTCCAAGGTCGACAATGTCACCTGGGGACACTAAGTTAACCCTAGGGAGTGTAAGAAGGAGTAAGACGGAGTAAAGGAGTACAGGTGAGAGTACAGGTGAGAGTACAGGTGAGAGTACAGGTGAGAGTACAGGTGAGCTGCCCACCAGATTAAACTAAATCAAACTAATTAGTTGCCACTTACTAATTAACAAAATAAACCAAACCATGCAGGAGACAGCAGGGTGTCTGCCGGTGGTTCCTCCTCCAAAGCGGCGACCATCACTCGTACTGACAGTACGTAACGTAGTGCACAGACAGTAACAACAAGTGGAAGTACGAGCACCTTGTTATTTCTGTTACTGATGTTCCGGATTCAAACCTTTGGCTGATGTACGTCTTTGAAAGCAGCTGTGGACGTATGGCGACACAAAGAGAGGATTTCCTGTCCGCCTTGCGTTTGGCACACTGCTCTCTTGGCACAGTTGGCATGGCTGTGCAGCACCCTACATACGAGGATCTATCTCAGCACAGTGCAGCAGAGGAAGAGCTGGAATAGAAAAGTTAATTTTAGCTTCAGTTCCACTGGGAAAAGGCCAAACTGCTGGTTTGCAGCAGAGTTCACATTTTCTATTTTTAAGGAGGTTCTGGTTCATTTAGATCCGTACCAGTGACAGACAGCGTTCACAGGATCGTAGCTTCATATTTCTGTTACATTGAACATTACAGAGTTTTAAGCTCTGAGGTTCAGTTTGTGAGTCAGACAGTCTCAGGTACAAAGACTAAAGGATCAGATGATCCTCGCTGCTCTCGACAGACACATAATTATTGTTGCATATCTTGGCGTCCCATTGTTTGGAGTTATGAGACAGAACAGACTGACCGCAAACCAGAACCATGTGACACATCGTAAACATACAGGAACACAATGAACACATGAAGTCAAGACAAAGTCCTCGAGAGCACAAACAGGAAATACATCACACTGCCAACAACTTCATGATGGAAACGTTGATCAGTAGCTAACATAACAAAGCTAACGCTGAGGATCCAGCTGGTTTGGAGCTAGTGCTAATGTAAGCTAAGCTTGTAGATTTAGCTAGTTTTGAGGTGTAGCTAATGTAGCTAACTGCTAGCATTAGCTACATTAGCTAGCCTGTATGTAAAGCTAATATAGGCTGATGCTAACATAAGCTGATGCTAACATAAGTTAATCCTAAAATAAGCTAATGCTAACATAAGCTAATGCTAACATAAGGTAATCCTAAGATAAGCTAATGCTAACATAAGCTAATGCTAACATAAGATAATGCTAACATAAGTTAATGCTAAGATAAGGTAATGCTAACATAAGCTAATGCTAACATAAGGTAATGCTAACATAAGCTAATGCTAACATAAGCTGATGCTAACATAAGCTAATGCTAACATAAATGATGCTAACATAAGCTGATGCTAATATAAGCTGATGCCAACATAAGCTAATGCTAACATAAGCTAATGCTAACATAAGCTGATGCTAACATAAGCTAATGCTAACAAAAGGTAATGCTAACATAAGTTAATGCTAACATAAGCTAATGCTAACATAAGGTAATGCTATAAACTTAATCACATTAGTTTTATCCTCCACGTTAGCTCAGTCAGCCGTGTAGCTAACTGGACTGACTCAGCCCAGGATGCCAGGATCCAAACCCGGCAAGAAAACCACCTCGGCAGGCTGCTCACCGCTGGTTTCAGAGGTTCTGTTCTGGTTTCAGAGGTTTCAGAGGTTCTGTTCTGGTTTCAGAGGTTCTGTTCTGGTTTCAGAGGTTTCAGGGGTTCTGTTCTGGTTTCAGGGGTTTCAGGGGTTCTGTTCTGGTTTCAGAGGTTCTGTTTGGTCCGGTCATGTTCACGGGAAGGTAGAAGTCACAGCGCTGGCAGACTGTTTTACAGGAAAGAGCACGTTTCCTTTGTCATGGTGAGGTTTCAAATGGACTTTCACTGAAGTAAAGGTTCTGCGAGGTTCTGAGAGGTTCTGCGAGGTTCTGAGAGGTTCTTCCAGCGCTGCGGTTTTCATTTTCTCTGAAACGTCAGGAGATCTTGAGGTGGGAAACTGGAGATACTGATTTCCCTGAGTGTTGCGTTTACACATGACCTGAACATTTCAGGGATAGACTGCATGTGTGAAAGGCCTGAAGGGGAATCTGACCCGCTGGGATCAGAACCATCTGTACAGAAACAGTTGGCCGATGGTCTGTTTGTTTATGTGGGTAAGACACAGACTGTTTCATAACCGGTTAAAAACACAACACACAGAGTTTACGTGACGGATCTGACAGGTTTTACTATGACCCCCCTCCTGACAGACCAGCTCCGGCCTCCAGTGATCAGGTTACAGTTGTCTCGTGCCCGTGGCCGAGGGACAGCTGCCTAAACGGGACAATGTCACACAAGGACACTCTGAGCTGATCCGCAATCCGACCCATAACGTAGGCCGGCGTTCTTAACGTCTCGCGTCTCTTCTATAGGAGCGGCAGAGGCTGGAGACCATCCTCAGTCTGTGTGCCGAGTATAACCACGAGGACCGAGCGGTGGAGCTGGCGGAGGTGGTGAGGAGCGGGCTGCTGGGGGGCGCTACAGGACCCTGCTCGGGCGCCGGAGGAGGGATGATGTCCCTACACCAGAGGATGAGAGAGAACGATGAGGAGACCCAGAGAGAGGAGTCCAGCAGCACCGAGAGCACACATCAGGAGGTACGGAGCACTCGTCCAGATAAACAGGATTTTAACGTGATCCGATCTCATCAGGAGTGTTTTCGTATCCGAACAGTGTGAGGAGCTGTTAGCCGGGCAGGAGCAGGTCTACCTGCAGGAGGAGCGGAGCCGGATCCTGGCCAGGGTGGATGACCTGAAGCAGAGAGTGGGTGAACTGGAGAAGCAGCTACAAGAGAC
>CM014092.1:33499942-33599942 GCA_004119915.2 Collichthys lucidus | reverse complement strand
GCCTGGACAGAAAACTGAAGCTCTGGAAGTCGGGACCAAGCAGTTTGAGGAGCTGGAGTTCTGCCAGCTGGAGGAGGAGAGCAGTCTGGAGGAGAAGAAGGAGACCCAGAGCTCGAAGCTCCTCGAGGAGCAAGCCGACTATCACTGCAGCGTGGCCCAGAGGAAGGTGAACACACCCATCAACCAATAACTGACGCTCAGACAACATTCAGGTCTTCAAGTCTTCAGGTCATAAAGTCTTTAGTCTTCAGGTCATCAAGTCTTTAGGTCTTTAGTCTTCAGGTCATCAAGTCTTCAGGTCTTTAAGTCTTTAGGTCATCAGGTCTTTAGGTCTTCAGGTCTTTAAGTCTTTAAGTCTTTAGGTCATCAGGTCTTCAAGTCTTCAGGTCATAAAGTCTTTAAGTCTTTAGGTCATCAAGTCTTTAGGTCTTTAAGTCTTTAGGTCATCAAGTCTTTAGGTCTTTAAGTCTTTAGGTCATCAGGTCTTTAGGTCTTCAGGTCTTTAAGTCTTTAGGTCATCAGGTCTTCAAGTCTTCAGGTCATAAAGTCTTTAAGTCTTTAGGTCATCAAGTCTTCAGGTCTTTAAGTCTTTAAGTCTTTAGGTCATCAAGTCTTTAGGTCATCAGGTCTTCAAGTCTTCAGGTCATAAAGTCTTTAAGTCTTTAGGTCATCAAGTCTTTAGGTCTTCAAGTCTTTAAGTCTTTAGGTCATCAAGTCTTTAGGTCTTCAAGTCTTTAAGTCTTTAAGTCTTTAAGTCTTTAGGTCATCAAGTCTTTAGGTCTTTAAGTCTTTAAGTCTTTAGGTCATCAAGTCTTTAGGTCTTTAAGTCTTTAGGTCATCAAGTCTTTAGGTCTTTAGGTCTTTAAGTCTTTAGGTCATCAGGTCTTTAGGTCTTCAGGTCTTTAAGTCTTTAGGTCATCAGGTCTTCAAGTCTTCAGGTCATAAAGTCTTTAAGTCTTTAGGTCATCAAGTCTTCAGGTCTTTAAGTCTTTAAGTCTTTAGGTCATCAAGTCTTTCGGTCATCAGGTCTTCAAGTCTTCAGGTCATAAAGTCTTTAAGTCTTTAGGTCATCAAGTCTTTAGGTCTTCAGGTCTTTAAGTCTTTAGGTCATCAAGTCTTTAGGTCTTCAGGTCTTTAAGTCTTTAGGTCATCAAGTCTTTAGGTCTTCAAGTCTTTAAGTCTTTAGGTCATCAGGTTTTTAGGTTATCAGGTCTTTAAGTCTTCAAGTCTTCAGGTCTTTAAGTCTTTAGTCTTTAGGTCTTCAGGTCATCAAGTCTTTAGGGTCTTCATGTCTTTTGAATATCGTCACCCTGTGGTTACCTTCGTGCTGATATTCAGTATATATATACACATATATATATATATATATATGTGTGTATATATATATATATATAATTAAGTGATATTCCGTCCCTCCGGTGACGTTGCCTCAGCGTTGTATAAATGTTTCAGGAGAGGATCGGCGCTCTGGAGGCTCAGGTGAAGACGTTGGGCGTACAGGCGGCTCAGGACTGTGAGCGCTTGGCTAAAGACCGGATGCTGACTCTTCAGCTGCTGCACAAGGTCAGGACGCACGTGTTCAGCTCATAACAGTGACGCGTGGTGTGCTGGGTGGTTCTGACCCGCATGTCCATGCTGGTTCTGGTTCTTTTCAGGAGCAGGACCGGTTGTGTGCTCTGGAGAAGAAGTACCACATCCTGACCGGAGGGAGGAACTTCCCGAAAGCCAACAGCAGCATGAACGAGGTGAGCGGGAAGAACCGGAGGAGGAGACACAAACAAACCTTTAACGTCCACGTCTTTAACTTAGATCAACTCTTTGAACAGGACTGTCTCCACATCAGCGAACCGGACCTTGTTTATGAGGACGGTCCTCCTCACACCCCCTCCCCTCAGCTCTGTCCTGTTAGACTGCAAGAGGTAAATCTGCCACCCAAACCTCTAAGAACAGGCATGATGGTGTGAATGTTTCTCAGTCGTATAACAAAGACCACGCTGACGGAGACTCAGAGTTTACTGTGGATGAGGGTGAACAGAGACGATGGAGTGTAGGTGGATGGAGGGTGAGGGATGAGTGTCGAGGGATGGATGGAGCCGGGTCAGCTGGTGAGAGCCTCAGTGGATCCTGATGAAGCGTGGTCTTTGTTTCTGAACCTCGTTATGAAGCTTCACAAACAAAGACCACAACCACGTGGGTGTAGATTAGAGGTTTACCGCATGTAAACTGAGATGAACTGAAGGAGGGATGAGGGATCAATCAGAGACCGATGGAGGAGTCTGGAGATCGACCAGAGTCGGCTGGTGACGGGAAGACGGGAGGGAACCAGATTAGAGGTTTGGTGGTTCCTGTATTTGAACAAAAGAGAGGAAGAAAAGCTGAGTGGAGGAACCAGGATGAGTCTGAGGCGTGGTCTTTGTTCTGAAACTTTTTTTGGTTTTCCTGTGAAGAACTGAAACTTTTTTTCAGGTTGTTTGCTTTGTTGCATCCTTGCATGACTCCTCTAACCTCCTCCAGCCTCCTCATGTCTCTGTCCTGGCTGCTGCAGGAGTACCTCCGGCTCTCTGACGTCTTTAGGATGTATGGAGGTGCTTCTCTGCCGCCTCGCTCTTCTTCCCCCGCCGCTCTCCACTGCCTCTCCCTCGCTGTCGCTCCGGCTCTGCCCTGTGAGGTTAGACCCCCGGCTGCTGTCCGCCCGCCATGATGGCCGATAACTTCCTGTGGCGGCTCGTAACCTCCTCTCTGTCCTCTCTCCTCCATGTTGTCTGTGTGTGAAGGAGTACATCACAGTCAGTCAGTTAAGTCAGATCTTTGGGATGCAGAGAGTCGACGCCTCCTCTTCCTCCTCCGCTCCATCATTCCAGCTCGCCTCCTCTGGCTCCTTCTCATGCCGCTCGGCTCCTTCCTCCTTTCTCTCTGCTCAGGTTTGTTTCAGTTTCCTCTTCCGCTTCATGACTGTTGAATCTTTCTCGTACCTGCTCGATGCCTCATGTCACTGATGCTGATGCTGTACCACCCCCACCTCCCACCGCACCTCTCCTTTGGCTGGATGCTTCCCATCACCACCTTAGAGCCAGCCTGATCTGAGCAGGAATGTAATGACCCCCATTAACCTCGAGCGCTGGTACCAAGACATCATGGCTGCCGGAGAGCCTCCGTCATGCCCTCCACCGCTGCCTGCAAAGTCTTTGTCCACACGCAGACAGGGACAGGTAAACTCACCTTCACGCTCCGCCCGGGCGCTTAGTCAGTGTGTCTAACGCACTGACTGTAGAGAACCTTAACTGTCTATTTATATGGTGACGGCGCCATCTAGTGGACACTCCATGACAGACAGGATGCTCAGCAGCCTAACGAGGAACTCTAATTATTATTTAGATGCTGATGTTCGTCTAATCTCCAACATGCAGGGACAATAACAGCTGAGTGCTCTGCAGGAATCAAAGATCATTTGTCTTATTTTGAAATCCAATTTTACTCGAGTAAAAGTAGAAATACTTAAAATAAAAAGCCCATTTCACAATAAAGTATAATAATACTGGATTATAATTTTTGTGTTCATCACTTGAATATTGCACGATGATCACAAACGAAGTCCATTAAAACGTTCTGTAAATGTTTCAGTCTGACCCGACCCGACTGAGCAGAACTTTGTTTTATGTTTTATGAAAGTTAAAGTTTGTGAAGCTGAAAAATGAATCAGATCAATAAAGATGAAGAGTGGAGGATGTTTCTGTTTCGTCTCTCAGCTGCTGAAGTCCAGATCGGACGGCGAGGTCGGACAGACGTCGTCTGCAGCAGCTCTGCAACCCTCGAGTGAGAAAAACTCATCGACAGCAACGACGAAGGTCAGAAACGTTGAAGCGTTGTCATGACGTCCTCGTCAGCAGAATATTCTGAATGACCCGTGATGGTCTGTCTGTGTTTCAGGGCTTACAGCTGATGCTCAGGGAGATGAACCCGTTGGACGGTGACTCCAGGAGGCCGCCGGCTCTGCAGACTAAAGGTACGGCCTCGTGTCGTGGTGAGGATGTCCACGTGGCTCCACGTGGTTCTGGCTCTGATTCTGAGCCATAACTCGGTCCCGTCAGCAGAGGGTGCTGTAAGTCTGTGACGCTGTCACTGCTCCTCCACAGATCTGTCTCCCACCGTCCATCACTCCATCCTGCATCACCAGACGCCGCCGAGCGGCAGCCAGGCGTACGACACGCTGAGCCTGGAGAGCTCCGACAGCATGGAGACCAGCGTCTCCACCGGCAACTCCGCCTGTACCCCGGAAAGGTGAGACACTGTTTCCATGGGAACACTCAAGTCTGCCCCCGTCTCCCGGGAGAAGGGTCACTGCGCTTTGTTCCCGTGACAACATGTTTTGTTACATGTCTCCTCCCCGGCTGTTGCCATGCCAACCCCTTTAAGTTCCTCAGCGTTTGATGAAGTTTGGAGTTCAAAGAGGAAAACCTTTGTGTCTCCGTCTCGTCTCTCTCGTCTCTCTGTGTTGTAGCGCCTGCGGCTTTGAGGCCCAGAGGATCGAGGAGATGGAGAAGATGCTGAAGGAGGCGCAGCAGGAGAAAGCCCGGCTGATGGAGAACCGAGTGAGTTTCCCACGCGGCCGGACGTCGCGAGAGTTCGTTTAAGGTTTCAACCTTCAGCTGATTGATGAACAGAGAGAGGATTAACGAGCTGATGATCCGTACAGTAACAGTAACAAGTCAAACGCTGTAAACACTCTCTGAGTGATCATACACCAACAGGTGTGCTCAGGTGTAGTCTCCATGTTCAGTTTGATACCCGGGCCTCGCCTTGCAGAACCTCGGCTGCTTCTTTGTGTTCTCCACGTGTCTGCGAGGGTTCTCCGGGTTCTCCGGGTTCTCCCCTCAGTCCAAAACACCTGAACAGGTTCATTGGTGACTGTAAATTGTCTGTGGGTGTGAAGGCAGAGGCTGAATGTGGACAGAGACAGTGAACTGAACATACAACACGTATGATTTGATCTGAAATGATGAATTCGGAGTTGTAGAATAATTTCTCGATGTGTTCATCATCAGTTTCCCGTCATGTTTCATGTCTGGTGAGATGAAGTCGTTGGTAGTTTGATCATCTGGTTTTACGTCTGCTCAGCCGTCTGTCACGCTGAGGAGAGATTTTACAAAACCCTCAGCTGGGACGTCTCTTCTCTCCTGACGCTCCTTCACTTTGTTTTGCAATATTTGCCTAAAATGTACATATCGTCTCCGTCTCCCTTTTCCTCCCCCGCCTCCTCCTCCTCCTCCTCTCGTTATTCTTCTTCCTCTCTTCTCTCCATCTGTTCCTCTGTCGCCTCACCCGGCGCTCCCAGGAGAGGGAGGTCCAAGCCCGGCGGCAGATGTTGGAGGAGGAGCGGCGGAGGCGAGAGGAGGCCGAGAGGAGGCTTCAGGATGAGACGGCCCACAGGCAGAGGCTGGTGGAGGAGGAGGTGAAGATGAGAGAGAAACACTTCTCCCAGGTCAGTGGAGGAACAGGAGGAGAGGAGGAAGGAAGGAGAGGAGAGGAGGAACGAGAGGAGAGGAGGAAGGAGAGGAGAGGAGGAAGGAGAGGAGGAGAGGAGGAAGGAGAGGAGGAAGGAGAGGAGGAGGGAGGAGGAGAGGAGGAAGGAGAGGAGGAGAGGAGAGGAGGAAGGAGAGGAGGAAGGAGAGGAGAGGAGGAGAGGAGAGGAAGAAGGAGAGGAGGAAGGAGAGGAGAGGAGGTGAAGATGAAGAGAGAAACACTTCTCCCAGGTCAGTGGAGGAACAGGAGGAGAGGAGAGGAGGAAGGAAAGGAGAGGAGGAAGGAGAGGAGGAGAGGAGGAAGGAGAGGAGAGGAGGAAGGAGAGGAGGAGAGGAGGAGGAGAGGAGAGGAGGAAGGAGAGGAGGAAGGAGAGGAGGGAGGAGAGGAGGAAGGAGAGGAGAGGAGGAAGGAGAGGAGGAGGAGAGGAGGAGGAGAGGAGGAAGGAGAGGAGGAAGGAGAGGAGGAAGGAGGAGAGGAGGAAGGAGAGAAGAGGAGGAGAGAAGGAAGGAGAGGAGAGGAGGAGGAGAGGAGGAAGGAGAGGAGGAGGAGGAGAGGAGGAAGGAGAGGAGGAAGGAGAGGAACTAGAGAGAGTGTCAACCACTCATCAAACAGCTTCCCTGATGATTAATCGATGTTTAAATGATCCATCGTTAAATTAACGTGAAGCAGCTCAGCTCAGAGTTTTAGCTTCTTCTAGCTCGTTGTTTTGAACGTGAATGTTTAGCTGAGCTCATTATCAAATTATTTAGTTTGTCCTGAATCTGGATTTTAAAGTGAACAAATGTGTTTGAAACAGAATATAATGTGACAAACTGAACACTGACTCTGGATCAGGAGTTCCTTTAACATGAGCTTGACACAGTGGATTCAGGTTTAAGTCACAAATATTAAAACAAACGTCTCATCAGTCATTGAATAATTAAAGACCTTCCCCTTCCCTCCTCCTGCACAGGCTCGTCCAATGACGCGCTACCTGCCGAACCGTAAGGAGGAGTTCGACCTGCGCGCCCACGTGGAGTCGTCGGGTCACAGCATCGACACCTGTCCTTACGTCATCCTCACCGAGAAGATGTGCAAAGGTCACCTGGTGAAGATGGGCGGGAAAATCAAGTCGTGGAAGAAACGCTGGTTCGTTTTCGACCGTCTGAAGAGAAACTTCAATTATTACGTGGGTGAGGACACAAAAACACAAACAGGTTTGGTCTTTGTCAGATAAACACACCTGACACAGTCTGAAGCTTCCCCAGGGAACAGCTGATAGTATCGTGATCCGGCATCAACTCTCAGTCTGGATGAATTTCTGGATTTCACCGTCTACAATCCAGATTTTCATTCAGAGAATCAGAGAAATCTCTGCACGTGAGGGGCGAGGCCCAAAACCAGCACTGAGTGTCCGAGACCTCCGACCCCTCAGGCAGAAACTCTGCAGACCAGAACACTGAGACCGACTGATGGGTCTCAAACTGGTTTTTGGTTCTTCCTCTGAGGTGAGTTTAACTTTTACGCAGTGTCCAAACTCTTTTGGAGTCAGGGTTGGGACCTCGGACAACTTCAGGTCTTGAAGAGTCTGTAACAGTTCTTGTGGGCCGTGTCTGGACCTGGTTTACCAGTCCAGCAGACAGCGGCGCCGACGCTCGCCCGAACACTTAAATAAAGTTGGATTCATCAGGAACAAACACTAATTAAAGCGGCACTAAGCGGATCCTCGCCGGGTGTGAAAGCTGAACTTTTGGTCTGGGTGTTTTTCAGTGTTGTTCTAAATCAAAGCTGGAAACAGAGCGGGAGGATATTTCTTCATTACTGTCGCCCCGCTCTCTTTGCTCCGCTCTCTCTCCGCTCACTTCTAGCCTTTTCACCCCCTTACTCCTGACGAAGATGATGGTGATGATGGTGATGAAATAAGATGCAATACTTTCTCTAGATGTGTTTTTCTTGGGGATGGAGGCTAGCTCCTGGCTTGTTCGTGACTAATAAAACGAAACTCACATTTCAAAAAACATTTATCTCATTACTAAGCACATTCGACTTCTGGAAAAAAACAAAAAAGAGAGAAAGTGTCAGGCGTAGTTTTAGATCGCCTCTAATTGTTGCTGGATGTTTGTTTCTCGGCGTGGAGAAGACAAAGACCAGAAGGTCCAGTGTTTATCTGAACAAGAGTCCAGAGTCTCTTTTAACTGACTTGACGTGAGAGACGTCGTCAGTTTAGCCTTAAACTAGAGAAGCTGTCAGTCCGACGACCCCGAGCTTCATCCTCACAGTCCCCTGAAACGAAACGACCAAAGCGTCGACACAAAGCGACTTTAAACGCTTCCAGATATTCTGTGAAGAGAGAAAAGATCAATCCACGGGGCCGGACTGAAGGTCTGACCTCCTGCTCGAAGGGAAACTGAAAAGATCAAATCCACAAAAGAGAATCGAGGCGAGAAGCCGGCAGGAAAAAAAAATCCAGAAAGTACGAGTGAAGACAACAAGTCAGATTAATAAGAGCGTAAAGACTCCAGGCAGGGCTGGAAATAGACTTTAATTAACTCTCATACCTATTCAAGGCTTCACGTGAACCAGACGAGTCTGTTTGACTCTCACTGCAAGACACAGGAAAATATTCAAAGGTACAAAACTCCAAGATTTAATGAAGCCGCTTTAAACGCAGAAAAAATACAAACATTTCAGGAAACGTGTGAACACATTTTTTAATGTTTCCAAACATTATTTTATTTTGTTGTTTCCAGGTGAAAATACGAGGCCAAATGTTTCATATTAAATATTATTGAATATCACATATTTGTTCAACCCTCTGAACTTTTAGAAAGAAATTATTTTATTTTGTTGTTTCCAGGTAAAAGTGACTGAACATAAATATAAAACAGATGTTGTCGTGTTCTGAGAATAATCAGCAGCACGTGTCACTTTTCATCTGTGAACTTTTCTTCAGCATATTTTTAATTCTGTTTCCAAACACGCAGAATAAATGATTTTATTTTGTTGTTTCCGGGTGAAGCTTCAGAAATGTTTTATTATTAAATATCCGTCCTCAGAATGATGTAATATAAAAAACATTACATGTTTGTTCAACCCTTTTTCTTCAGCATATTTTTAATTC
This sequence comes from Collichthys lucidus, assembly GCA_004119915.2. Classification (NCBI taxonomy): domain Eukaryota; kingdom Metazoa; phylum Chordata; class Actinopteri; family Sciaenidae; genus Collichthys; species Collichthys lucidus. The sequence goes on along the minus strand of CM014092.1, from coordinate 33,591,322 downwards.
TGTGATTTAGTTTTGTTGTTTCCAGGTGAAGAGCTGAATCCATCTGTCCACGTGTTCTGAGAATAATAATAAAAACAAACGCAGCCGCTCGGCTGACAGACGTCTTGCATCAGGACGAGACATAATGTAACGTTTCTTAATATGTTTTTTTTTTCTCTTTCTCCTCTCAGACAAACACGAGACCAAACTCAAAGGGCTCATTTACTTTCAGGCCATCGAGGAGGTTTATTACGATCACCTGCGCAGCGCCACGAAGGTAACCCACGCTCTGCTCATCTCAGAGGCTCCTAATGATTTTTTAATGGACGTTAAATGTGGAAGCTGAACTCGGGTCAGACGCAGCGTGCTCGGCTCTTTGTTTTAATGTTGAATGATGATGAATAATGTTTTCTGTTAACCATGTTTTTAAACGTCCTGCTGATGAAGCCGAGCAGCTTCACTCGTCTCCTGTTGTTCTGTCTGAATGTCTCAGAGGACGAAGGTGCGACAGGTGCCGTCTGTGGTCTAAAACGTCCCCCCTTCTGTCTCCCATGATCCTCCAGAGTCCGAACCCATCTTTGACCTTCTGTGTGAAAACCCACGACCGCCTGTACTACATGGTGGCCCCGTCCCCGGAGGCCATGAGGATCTGGATGGATGTCATAGTGACGGGTGCCGAGGGCTACACGCAGTTCATGAGCTGAGGGACCAGCGAGCGCGGGGAGGGGGCACCTGAGCCGGGGCTCGAACCCACGGTGTGACGGCGCCTGACGAGGGTTTTGACAGCCGAGCCACGGACGGTCGACAAACATGAACTCTGACCCGCGGAGCTCTCGACCGTCCATCGATGCCTTTTCTGCTTCTTTTTCTACGTTTCTACTTTTCCCCAGATAATCTCTTTAATTACTCAAAGTCCACTTCAGCAGCAAATATAATATAAAATATTTTACAGAGTTACTGATTCAGTGTTTTTACACATGTTCATATCACATTTATATATATATGGTTTAAAGGCTTAACAACACGTCTGTTTGTGTTTTACATGGAATATATTCAAGAACAGCTTCCATCCATCTGAACTAAATTTATAAATTAAAGTTAACGATCCTGTATAATGTACATCTAATAAATAAAGACATAAATAAATATGATGACTCCAAACCAGCTCGTTAATTCGTTTCTACAGAGAAGTCGTTAATTACACGAGCGTCCCTTTAAGACCCTGCTGTATTTACATAACGTCAGGTGGTTTAATGAGTCAATTAGCTCGTTAACTCTGGTAATCTATTAAAGTATTGAACCCGTGCATGTACTTCTGGCTGGGTGTAATTAATCACGTGGCTCACTGTGCACGAGGCGAGCATGTGACACGCGGGGAAAAAAAAACATGCCGTGAAATTACACGCGAGTTAACACACGTATGATTCAACATCCAGAAATTTGAAAACGGAGGAAAAAAAAAAAAAGTCCCCAAACGAGTCGAAAATATTTCACAGGATAATAAACACACACACACACACATGAAGGTAATCATGGAAACACCTTTACGCCTGACAGGCACCAGTCACACTCAACATGCTGTGTTGGGTGAGACAGGTGACGCCTGCCTGTCTGTCTGACCTTGAGATGAGTTCAGGGTCTCTGAGCTGAATAACAAACAGCTTTGTTAACGTGCTGATGAGCGTGAGTGATGGTGAAATATTAACGAGCAGGCCCGAGGCCGCACACACAAACACACACTGTGAATTAAAAAGCAGCCTCACGTGCGTTTTGTCGGTTTAACGGGAGAAATGAAGAGCTGTGATGAAATGGAGACGTCCCATCGCCTGTCAAACGCTGGTGAAGACAGTTTTCACATGCACGTGTGAGTTCAGAGTAATTTAGGAGATTAAAGAGCAACTTAACATCAGCTCTCCTCCTCCGACACTCACACGTCTCACATGAAAGAAGCTCTCACCAAACTTTCCTCTCTCCATGTTCACGGCTTCGAACGCTTCCTCTGCGCTCTCTCTGAATTCACTGTGACAGCCGTTAATTCAAAAACAGGCTGCAGGAAATACACAAATCATTAAATCACAATACGGCCGACGTGTTTTTGAGATTTCGTGGCAAGCACAACAGGCGTGTGTGAAAAACATCCAGAGGGGGATGAAGGAAGCGCTGACCTAATGAGGACGACAGAAGCAGAGCGTCTTATTGTTCCTATCAAAGCGGGTTTATAATGATGCTGAGCGTGAACAGGAAACACAGGAAACACAGGACGGGATCCACGAGCCGACCTTTGACCTTAGGAGGTTTGTGTCTGTCAGAAAGAAATGAATCAAAGAATCACGACAGCAGCTTGTAAGGACATGATGGCAGAGGAGGAGAGAGTGAAGAGGATGCTGACGGAGGAAGCTAACTGCAGCTGATAAATGTGAAAACCGTTTGAACGGCTTCATCCTCCGAGCGTCAACGCTCAAACAACTTTCTTATTGTTTCACTTCAAAAACATTTTTAATTCTCTTGACGTCCTGACAGCAACCAAACATCTGGATAATGTAGCTGCTGTTAGCTCATGTTAACTGCTGTTAGCTCATGTTAGCTGCTGTTAGCTGCTGTTAGCTCATGTTAGCTCATGTTAGCTGCTGTTAGCTGCTGTTAGCTCATGTTAGCTCATGTTAGCTCAGTCTGTTAGCTGCTGTTAGCTCATGTTAACTCAGTCTGTTAGTTGCTGTTAGCTCAGTTTGTTAGCTGCTGTTAGCCCATGTTAGCTCAGTTTGTTAGCTGCTGTTAGCTCAGTTTGTTAGCTGCTGTTAGCCCATGTTAGCTCAGTTTGTTAGCTGCTGTTAGCTCAGTTTGTTAGCTGCTGTTAGCTCAGTCTGTTAGCTGCTGTTAGCTCATGTTAGCTAAGTCTGTTAGCTGCTGTTAGCTCATGATAGCTCAGTTTGTTAGCTGCTGTTAGCTCATGATAGCCCAGTCTGTTAGCTCATGTTAGCTGTTAGTGTTTGTACCAACAGGCGTTATGGACTACCATGGACATGATGGCAGAGGAGCAGAGAGTGAAGAGGACGCTGACGGAGGAAGCTAAGAAGAGAAAAGGAGAGAGTGAGCGAGCAAGAAGCCGCCGGACAAGAGTAAATGTGGGACTGACTTTTAGTGGTTGGTGAGAGCTTGGTGAAATAAAAGGCTGAAAGACAGACGCCGAGCTGGACTGACTGCTGCTGGACTAGTCTCTGATATCAGCTGCTGCTGGACTAGTCTCTGATATCAGCCGCTGCTGGACTAGTCTCTGATATCAGCCGCTGCTGGACTAGTCTCTGATATCAGCCGCTGCTGGACTAGTCTCTGATATCAGCCGCTGCTGGACTAGTCTCTGATATCAGCCGCTGCTGGACTAGTCTCTGATATCAGCCGCTGCTGGACTAGTCTCTGATATCAGCCGCTGCTGGACTAGTCTCTGATATCAGCCGCTGCTGGACTAGTCTCTGATATCAGCCGCTGCTGGACTAGTCGCTGATATCAGCCGCTGCTGGACTAGTCTCTGATATCAGCCGCTGCTGGACTAGTCTCTGATATCAGCCGCTGCTGGACTAGTCTCTGATATCAGCCGCTGCTGGACTAGTCGCTGATATCAGCCGCTGCTGGACTAGTCTCTGATATCAGCTGCTGCTAAAGTGCAGTTGCTGTGAAGTCTCTGGATGAAAATGTGTGAAGCTCTGAAGGTGACAGACGTTGGAGAGTTTAAATGGCAGCGAGGCCGAGAGCTGCGAACCATCCGGGACCTCAAACCTCGATGCATGAACACAAAGTTTCCGTTGTTGAACTTTCAATCCACGGACATCAGATCTGTGTCACACTAAGGTGAACTTTCCACAGCTTCGGCTGAGCCGAGTGTGCGTTCAAGAAGCCTTCAGCAGTTCGTGTCAGCGCTCAGAGGACGCTGAAGATTCACCGTGAAGCTCCTGAGAACAGGAAACAGAATCCTGAGACTGACGGCTGCAGATCTGTCACGGCGCCATGCAGATTAAGACGCCTCGGTTACATTCATGAATAAAAATGTTATTCCACTCGTCACTGATGAAGTGTGCTTGAAACCATCGGAGGCTGAACACACACACACACACACACACACACACACACACACACACACACACACACACACACACACACACACACACACACACACACACACACTCTGAGCTGGCCTCCATTCACAAGTCTGAACTGAATTTCATGTTTTCATCGCGTGTTCAAAGAGCGGCGAAAGTTGAGGACAATAAACTGTGAGAGACGATGATGATGAAATGATGCTGTAACACAAACTAACGTGCCATACGTGCTCTTGGCATGCAGCGTCGACTTTTCTGACTTCTGGGCTCAAACACGAGATTCACGCGCAGCGAGTGTGAAGTGTTGGAGAGCGATCATAAAGATCTGAGGTCGGCCCGGTCTGATCCAAAGTTCCTCTAAATCATCCGTCATGTTTACATCATGCATGTAGCTGATCCGGACGAGCCGGATTCTGCTGCGTAACTTTCACATTTCTGCGTCTCTTCCTAAATAATGACAAAGGATATTGGACTTAATAGAGCAGACTTTGGGGAAATGCAGCGCCGCTGTCATGAACACCTCAGACTTCTCTCATGATGCGCAAACAGGAAGCCCTCTGTGGACCAATTAACAGAGACGGAGAGAGCAGTCAGCGATTTCCTGGGAGACCCTCCAACTTCACCAGCTACTATCTCAATCTGCTCTCCATTACAACCACATTTATCTCGATTGCATCAGGTCGCCTTTCTACAAACTCTCTGAGCTGCTCACGTGGTCGCCGCCGCTCGCTGCGGATCGGCAGACATTTTGCTGAATGTGTAAATGACTCAGAGTGACACGGACGGACACAGAACGCCTGAACATTTGTGTGGATGAACTCCATCCATCCTCCGAGTGGATGAACTCCATCCATCCTCCGAGTGGATGAACTCCATCCTCCGAGTGGATGAACTCCATCCTCCGAGTGGATGAACTCCATCCTCCGAGTGGATGAACTCCATCCTCCGAGTGGATGAACTCCATCCATCCTCCGAGTGGATAAACTCCATCCTCCAAGTGGATGAACTCCATCCTCCGAGTGGATGAACTCCATCCTCCGAGTGGATGAACTCCATCCATCCTCCGGGTGGATGATGTGACTTTGACTCAGAGCTGCTGCTCGCTGGACAAACCTCAAAGTGTCCCGGTGTCGATATGCAAATTCAGCAGAAGTGGAAAGAAGCCCATTGGTTTTTGGCAAAAAATGAAAATGTCACAGAGATGCAACTCAGCAAATCAGATGGAGGAACAGTTGAATGAGGGAGGAGGAGGTGGAGGAGGTGAGGTGGAGGGAAAACAGCAGGTACGAAGAGAGAGAGAGAGAGAGAGAGAGAGAGAGAGAGAGAGAGAGAGAGATGCAAATCCCATGGCAACAGCAACCAGAAAACAAGTCTAAAATAGGGGGCAGTGTCCGCTATTGCTATAGCAACAGGAGAGCAGCACACTGACTCGATTTGCTGAAAGCAGAAAAACAAAAGATTTATTCTGCTCCTAATTGTTATTGACAGTCGAGTCTGAGACATCGAGCGGGAAATAAAGATCCTCAAAGTCCATGAAGAGAGCGACAGAGGACGAAGCACCGAGCTGCTGAGAGTGTGAGCGACAGCTGATCATCAAAACACAGAAAAACACACAAGAACATAAAATAACACAAATAGATATAAATGAACTCAAACTGAATAATACATCGATAAAAACATAAAATAAATAATAAAAACATTTCTCAATTTGTTCATAAGTAATATAAAATAAATCATAAGAATAGATATAAATGAATGCTCACCTCGAACTGAAAAATACAAAATAAAGAATTTAAAATATGATAGAAGATGATAAATAATCAAAGACAGATAATAAATCATGGATAATAGTGATAATGAAAGTTGTTTTTACCTCAAACATAATAAAAATACAATAAATAATATTTAATAAATAGTAAAAAGATATAAATAAACCAATAAAACAGTTTGTTTACCTCTAACTAAATAAGAATAGATCATAAGTAATATAAAATAAATCATAAAAAATGAAATTAGATAATAAATGATGGATAATACTTGATAAAAATAAATAAAAATCCAAATAAAGTCAGTTTGTTTACCTCTAACTTAATAAAATATGACGTACATCATAAGCATAGTTGATAAATGCTCAAACTCAGATGATGAATGTTGGTAACAGCTGTTAATAATGTATAAATGCAGGTAAAGTGGCAGCAGCCGGTTTGTTTACCTCCGACATGTGCACAGTCTGCACTGCGCTCACGCTTTGCCTTGCCGACCATCCACCAATCACCTTTCACCTGGAGCCGATTCCAACCAATGAGAGCGCGGCAGTTCGAGAGAGCTCCTCAGCCAATCGCTGAGCGCGTGGACCACTGATGCAACGGCGATGCAACACAGTGTCAGGTTACAACAACAAAGCGGATCAAATAGTTCCTCTAAAAAATTAAATAAAATAAAAATAAAATAAAATAAATAAAACACAGCAACGTCCGGTCCGTGAACTGGACTGCTGCTGTGTTCAAGTCCGTTTCTATAACAACAAATACTCTTTACAGTAATGGGATTACTTTGGTTTTACTGTGATATATAAACGTTAAAAGAGCGGGAAGCACTTCCGCTTTTGAAGTGAACGGTTCGGTTTAATTATTTATTTTTTAATTAAGACGTTAAACAGCGTAAAAACACCGTTAAGCCGGCCTGCACACGGTGACTTCAATATATTTAGATTATATCTTTAAGTTTTATTTAGTTTGCTGTTTTTGGGAGCTAGCTTCAAGCTAAAAACTACTTTTATTTAGAAATAAAACACTTTAAAAATAAAGTTTGGCTCAACATGATGAAGGTTTTTGGAGTTGACACGTCGCCATGTTGTGTGTGTAACGTTACACAGAGTAATTTTATTTAAATAAATATATAAACTTACTCTTACATGTCGGAGCCTGGCGGAGGGTTCTGTGCGCTGTGCTGCGGTGAGGCGGAGGGATCCCCTCCCTCCTCCTGCTGGCGGCGTGCTCTGCGTGATGACGCAGCTGGTTGCTAGGTGTGAGTGCAGTGACGCCGTGTCACAATGAGAGCAGCCGCTCAGTTTACAGCTCGACCACAACAAAGCAACAACTGGACCTGTTCGAGTCCCGCCCGGATAACACTCCGCCAGCACGGTCCAGCATGGCTCTTTAAACTCGTCCCGTCGTCCGGACCCGGAGAACTAGTCCGTGCTTTGCTTTCCAGCAACGCACCAACCAAAGCTCCACATTTCCTCCGCAATAATGGAGTAAGTGTCAGTTTGTGCTGTGACATTTTGTTTTTTGTGTCAAACTGTTTTTGTCTCGTGGTTTCTTTAAGCGTTGAGTGACGTCCTTCCGTGTCGGGGCTGTTTGTGGTTGCTATGAGAACATAAAGGTGCGCAGGTGAAGCCTCGCGCAGGTGTGTCAACTTTTTATTTTGAAACATTTTGAACCAGTTTGAGTTGATCTGGATTGATCCGGATTCATGGTGGAGCTGTCTGGAGACTTTTCTTTCTTGACAACAGTTGGGAGGTTGACAACGTCATCCAGGTCCCACGTGGTTTGAGAGGGAGCAGGGGTGGAGGTGGAGGTGGAGGTGGAGGGGGTTAAAGCCCAGAGGAGTGTGTGTGTGTGTGTGTGTGTGTGTGTGTGTGTGTGTGTGTGTGTGTGTGTGTGCGCGTGTGTGTGTGTGTGTGTGTGTGCACTTTAAAGGTGCATGTGCTGATCGTGCAGGAAGGTCCAGCCCATCATCTCCATCCTTCATTCATGATCTGTGTCTCTTTGCCTCCACCCGTCCTCCACCCTTCCTCCACCCGTCCCCTCTGCAGGTTTCATTATGCCCACCCAGCCCTGCTCTCTGTGGCCCATCCGTCAGACCCCGCTCGCTCCCAGCGCATGTTTGGACTGTTTGGACTGAACCGAAGCGCCGGCAGACAGAATGATGGCACCGTCGGCTCCTGTTTGGAAGACTCTTCGTGTCTGCCCGGCAGACCCCCTCGCTCTCTCTCACCCACAGGCTAACCACAGCCAATCACAGGGGTGCAGGGGGGAGGTGTCAGAGGAGAGTCAGCACTTAATTGGTGAGTTGCGGCGAGTACGCTTTTTTATATTTTTCCCCGTTTCAGGTGGGCTCGGCACTGCAGCACATTCGTCCTTCTTGAACAGTAAGTAATAAAGTAGCTACGTCTGGTTTCCTGACATCCTGCGATCAGATCCGCAGGAAGTCTTCGTCGTCGATCACATCGTGCCTTCTCAAACGTGCCGGGCTCGTGTTTTTCTGACGCGTGTTGTTGTTGGCTGATATTTGCAGCGTCTTAACGACATTTTCTCTCCTCACTAGGTGATGGTCTCACTGACTGGATGACGGAAGAAGTGGATTTCTCCTCGTACCTCCCAAACCCTCCTTCCCCTCCCTCCTCCACCAACGCCTCCCTTCCCCCCTCACCCCTCCAGAATGATATCCAGGTGCCTTCTGACTTGGAGGTCATGACCTCTCTGCTGCAAGAGGAACTCGCCCAACTCGAGGACTACTTCCTGTCTGAGCCGCTGCAGGAGAAAGGGCCGAGGCTGGGGAAATGTGACAGGGGTCCACTGCCGGCGGGTCCTCAGCCGTTCACTCAGCTGCCATACGCATCATACTCGACATGCAGCCAATCGGAATCCAACCCGCTTCTTGTTACCCTGGCAACGGGAGAACTGGACCTGCTGAGCATCTGTGGCGGGCCCATTGGGCGATCCAAAGTTCCAAGACACGCCCCGTACAGCTGCGGGCGCCCCAGTGGGTGTGGTAGGAAGCGAGTTCCCGATGGCGCGAGGTTCAGCGACGGTTACGACAACAGTTTGCTGGGATCCAAAGGAAGTAACTCAGGTAGCTCGGCCGCGAGCCTGACAGGAAGCTACGGCTGCGTGGACGACGAGCAGCTGGCAGGGAAGAGCTTCTGTCTGGGGAGCGCCGTCGAGGTCCGACGATGTGCCGTTCTTCCAAAAGAAGAGAAAAACTGCTGCTTCGGTCAAGACGTGATGGGCGCCGCGAAGGTGGTCGGCGGTGGATTCGGCTTCGGGGGATCACTTGACGTCGCGCACAAGAAAGAGGATCTGCTGATGTACAGTATGAGGGAGGTCAGCTCGGGCGCCGCCAACAGCGAGGTGCTCAGCGGCATCAAAAGCGGCATGGAGGCGACCAAAGCCGGCGTCTCGTGGAAATCGGAGAGCGGCGACGGTTGCTACCTTCCGGCAGCAGCACAGCCCGAGGCCTTTCACAGCTTCTTAGGAAACATCAACGAGCAGGTGAAGTCCGAGAGCCTCCAGGTCAACCAGCACGATCTGCACTGCAACTTCCTGGAGGATCAAGGCCCGGAGTGTCTGCTGATGTCCAGAGAGAGTCTGAACCTGGAGTCTGCAGGGCTCAGGCAGGCGTGCCGGCTGAAGGAAGACCACTGTGCCCTGAAATACGAGGTGGACATGGTGCCGGCTGAAGGCGGCGAGCGCAAACAGAAGAAGAGAGATCAGAACAAAACTGCCGCTCACAGGTGAGTCCGCTTCGTCCTGGTGTCTGCGAGGTGACTCCACAGGTGGACGTCCTCGTCTCATCGTGTCTGTTTGTTTCTGACCACAGGTATCGCCAGCGAAAGAGGGCGGAGCTCGACTCTTTGGAGGAACAGTTGCACTGCCTGGAAGGGAGGAACCGGGAGCTCCGGGACAAGGCAGAGTCGGTGGAACGTGAGATCCAGTACGTCAAAGACCTGCTGATCGAAGTTTACAAGGCCCGCAGCCAGAGGCACAAGCAGGACGCGCCGGCGTGACCTCGCAGCGGCGTCCGCGTCTCCGACGGTGGCTTCATGTTTTCCGTCGCGGCTGGCGGGAAATGCATGCTTCGCTGATGTGAATTATTTTTTTTAATCGTTTAAAAAAATCAACGCTTCCATTGCTTTCGCACTCTGATCACTTGAGCCTGCACTGTGGCATTGCAATGCTTTAAACGACAATCATTTCTAAAGACCTCGCCCCGCGCGAGGCGACGAGTCGAGAAGTTATTCATTCTGCAGGTTTGATATTTTAATAGCCTTACATTGGGATTGATGTCAGCAATACAACTTTGTGTTTTTATCTTTTTTTACGTTTTATTTTATTTATTTGTGTCACTTAAATTAATGAAAAAAACATTTAGTTTTAATCGGCGGATGATTTGATATGAATATTTTAAAATGTTTACAGAAAGAAGAACGTTTGTTTTTTATTTTATTGTTATTGTTATAATATTTTTTCATGTGTTTGTTTCATTTCAGCGTTTTTACGTTTGCAGCACTGATTCCAAATAACGTCCAAGCTATTGATCCTGTGACCAAAATAAAAACCGGTTTCTCGTTTGCACTGTTCTCAAGGTGAAACTGACGTTTTTTATTTTCGTGTTTTGTGAACTTTTCTTTCTCCTGCATATTTAAACTGTCCGATCAGTTTCCCGTCACATGCAGCTTCTCTCTTGTTGTACAAATGTTGTGAGTAGGTGAGGTGTAGCAGCTCCCTCTGCATGTCTTTACTTTCTTTCCATCAACTCTTTTTCTCTCTCTTGAAATAAAAAATGTAGAATTTCAGAAACGAGTTCAGGCAATAAGTTTTTTAGGCCTCTGGCTGATCTGCACTAATTTGTAACTTTTGTATGTTCAGGGAGTCGGAGTGTTTCGTCTGTTCTTCGTAGGAAGCGAACAGAAAAATCAATCATTAGATTCTTTGAGTAATTATATTTCATGTTTCTCACGTTCATCTTGTTACTGAGGCTCGATTTGTTTCTATGCATATTTATGTTGAGACAATCTTGAATCTTGTTTGTTTGTTTCTTCACGTGCACTAACAACAAAACGTGGACTGAGAATTAGAGCGCTTCATGTGAAATCATTTAATCATGTGAAAATTTGTTTTGTGTGAATCCACTTTTGTTTTTTCCTTAAAAAAAAATAAATAAAGAGTGTCATGAAGTCATTTTGTGTTTTCTGATGAATTCAAAAGATTTTTACATCCCGATCTGTCGGATCTGCAACACAAACGCACGTTATAATATAATCATATTTTAAATCACTGTTTGAATCATTAATTCTATTTGATTCAGTCGCTTTTTAAAAAGCTGCTGATGATTTAAATTAATACAAACACGCCGTCACCTGATGAGCCGCGTCCATGGAAACAAAGTGCGTTCATTTTTCTACGACTTCAGATAAATCCACATTAAACTTATCTGACACGTTTTGAATTAAATGTTAAAGCACAAACGATGAACAGAGCCTGAGATGATTCAGGACAATATAAATCTGAATATTATAAACTGTTGTAGTTTGAAACGTTCCAGCGTCTGTCTCAGCTCAAACTGCTGCAGCTCCTGTGGGAAAACGTCACAAACATTTCACTCTTTTCATTTTTGGGGCTGAGATTCAGTTTTAAAAGGAAACGTTTGTCATGGACTTCTGTGATCCACATGGACTTTAACAAGCAAAGACCTGTTGAGAGTGTCGCTGGTGTAAAATGACAAACCAACAATAAACGAGTGGATTCATATAATTCAGAATATATTTATGTTATGGAGAGAAAAACATTTCAACTAAGAAGCAAACTGATGTTTTATGTCAGAGTGTGAACGGATCAAATCATCAAGACTTTTAATCTCTCCCCTATTCAAGCAGCATCTTTATATTTTTATGTGTATGTGCTGCTGCTTTTACATAATGAACAACCCTGCCCTCGTCATGTTGTGTTTATGTTACGTTGTGTTTTTGTGCCCAACTGGCACAAATGTTATAAAAAAAAAAAAAATATTTAACAGACGCTGAAACAGACAAAATATCAAATGTTTTACCTGAAAGAAAATTAAAATGAATATAGAGAAATATTTAATTTGATTTGTGTTCTGTGTGTCTGTGTGTGTGCGTGTGTGTGTCTGTGTTCTGTGTGTGCGTGTGTGTGTGTGTGTGTGTTCTATGTGTGTGTGTTCTATGTGTGTGTGTGAGTGTGTGTGTCTGTGTGTGTGTCTGTGTGTGTGCGTGTCTGTGTGTGTGTCTGTGTGTGTGTGTGTCTGTGTGTGTTGTGTGTGTGTGTGTGTGTGTGTGTGTCTGTGTGTGTTCTATGTGTGTGTGTGTGTGTGTGTGAGTGTGTGTGTGAGTGTGTGTGTGAGTGTGTGTGTGTGTCTGTGTGTGTGAGTTGTGTGTGTCTGTGTTTCTATGTGTGTGTGTCTGTGTGTTGGTGTGTCTGTGTTTCTATGTGTGTGTGTGTGTGTGTGTGTTTGTGTGATGTATTTTCTGTTGTTTTGTTCTCACAGAAGAAAAAGACGATAAATATTTTGTAAATATGAAAAACTTTTATTTAAACGTTTCAGATCAGCTGATCTTTTTTTTTTGCATCATTTTAAATTTAAAAGACAAAATATTAAAACGTTTTTCATCCGTCACGGCGTGGACGACAGGAAGTGGTGCGGACTCGCTCGCAGCCGTCCGATCAGCTGATCGTAGTCGCAGTGTGGAGCTGCGTGATGTGAAGCTTCAACGAGTTTGTGCTCGGCATCGAGGGAGATCAGGACCTGCAGAGAAAAGCACATTATAACATTTAAATAATATTCTAATATTACAGACTCGTGAACATACATTCATTTCATTCATGGTTTTTACCTGCCGCGCGGCGTCCTGCCTGCTGTACAGGCTCAGCGTTGTTATGGCAGCTTGCCTCACTGCATTGTGGGAGTCGGAGCACGCGGCTCTCAGAAGTTTCCCGAACACGTCTTCCTGCGACAACAACGCCGCACCATCGACGTTCACCAGGTTTCCCAGAGCCGTGCAGCAGTGCCGCCGTGTGAGGGCGTCGGCGTCGCTGATCAGAGGCGCCAGCATGGCCGCCGTCCTCCTCGCTTCCTGTGCCCACCCCCGCCCGTCCTCCTCGTCCAATCCCTGCTCTGCTATGGTGGACAAATCTCCTGCTGCCTCACTGTGTGAACCCTCGTTGGACCGACCCACTGCCATGTACCCCATCCAGTTCCCGACTGCCCGGCAAGCCATCCTCCGCACCGGCGTGCTGGAGTCGTGCAGACAGTCCATCGCGCTCCTGAAGACGTCCGGCTGCAGCACAGGAGGCCTGAGCGGATTCAAACTCCCCAAAAGTCTGCAGGCGGCAGCTCTGATCGGATCATGAGGGTGAGCCAACGCCTGCTGCAGCGCCAAGGTGTCCACGTGGACCTGAAGGCGGGAATGTTGAGGGGAACAACAGGCGACCTGGGACAACAGAGTCAGGAGCTCGGCGGCAGAATCCCACAGCACGTCCTGCGGCAGGAAGTCAGCGAGCAGAGAGCCGGCGGTCCGTGACGTGAGCCGGCCGTTCCCGGGCAACGTGAAAAAACCATAGGCGACCTTCACGAGGCGGGAAAGCGATCGGCCGGGGTCGCACAGGAGCAAACGGTTCAGCAAGGAGAGAGGCAGCTCGAGCAGAGGAGAAGGAAGAGTCTGAATCACCTGCAACACAAAATCATCCAGACGACTCGGCACAGTTCAAACAGACACGAGAGACAGATGAACAGTCAGACAGTCAGTCATGAGGAGAGTGTGTCGGCTCGTCTGCGTCGGCTTGTCTGCGTCGGTTCGTCTGCGTCGGCTCGTCTGCGTCGGCTCGTCTGCGTCAGTTCGTCTGCGTCGGCTCGTCTGCGTCGGCTCGTCTGCGTCGGTTCGTCTGCGTCGGCTCGTCTGCGTCAGTTCGTCTGCGTCGGCTCGTCTGCGTCGGCTCGTCTGCGTCGTCGGTTCGTCTGCGTCGTCGTTCGTCTGCGTCGGCTCGTCTGCGTCGGTTCGTCTGCGTCGTCGGTTCGTCTGCGTCGGCTCGTCTGCGTCGTCGGTTCGTCTGCGTCGTCGGTTCGTCTGCGTCGGCTCGTCTGCGTCGGCTCGTCTGCGTCGTCGGTTCGTCTGCGTCGGCTCGTCTGCGTCGGTTCGTCTGCGTCGTCGGTTCGTCTGCGTCGTCGGTTCGTCTGCGTCGGCTTGTCTGCGTCGGTTCGTCTGCGCCAGGTCGCCTGCGTCAGGTGGTCTGCGTCAGGTGGTCTGCGTCAGGTGGTCTGCGTCAGGTGGTCTGCGTCAGGTGGTCTGCGTCAGGGGGTCTGCGTCAGGTGGTCTGCGTCAGGGGGTCTGCGTTGCATCAGCGACGTCTTTCACCTGCACGAGGCCTTCGACGATCCCACAGCTGTCGTACGACTGGAAAATGGTGGACGTGTTGCGTGAGGGCAGCTCTAGGGCGAACGGGAAGCACAACAAGTGACAGCTCAGCACCGACACGCCGTCGTGGCTCAGATCCACCTCGGGTCTCGCGGGGGCGCTCGCTGCAGACAGATAAGGACTAAAAAGACGATATTGTTAGCTTAGCTCGTTTAGACTGGAGGCACTGATGAAACATGAAGACGACCCGCACACACCGGTCAGTTCGCAGCAGCTGGCCGAGGGCGAACACGCATTTTGAGTCGCGGTCAGAAAACAGAGGAATGCACAAGTACGGGTCCTTGGTGAAGACAACAGCGCGATCGACAGGAAGGAGTACAGCCCTAAAGGAGTGAAACAGTGTTAAACAAAGAAATATTCAATAAGCTTCAGACATGGACTCTCATTTACCGTGTGCTGAACACAAGTCTGGTGTCGTCTTCTCGAGCGAGGCGCCGATTCTTTTCCACAGATCCAGAAACACGTCCGGATCTAAAGATGCAGAGCTGCTTTCCTGCTGGTAGGAGACAAAAAAGGTTCAAACTGCAGTTTCATCTCCGACGTCCATCCAGTCAAACATCATCAGACTTCATGTCGTGGTTTTTGTCTGACCTCGGAGAGTTTGTGCAGCAGTAAAGACAGGACGCCGTCACAGAGGCCGAATCCAGGCGGAAGAGAAACCTGAGGCTGACGAGACGAAAGTGGGTCATGACCTTACAACTTTCAGACAGAAAGTAACTTCACAGTTCAAAAGAAAGCTGCTCGTCGCCTCGGCTGTCCAAAGCACTCGATCATTAACCTGTTACTGATGTAGAGGGTGGAGGGTGACGGAGCCAGAACAAACATCTATTACCACCAAGAAGAAACACAACAGGTTCATGATTCCTTCCTTCCTGTCATTTCTTCCTCTGAGGACACAGATGCAGGTTTTTACCTCGTACGAGTCCATCAGCAGCTTCTTCAGCAGCGACGTCAAAATTTCTAAATCGACCTCGACATCGACGTGTTGTGTGAACAGAGACAAGACGGTGGCGGCCAGAGGCTGAAGACGAGAACACAGAATCACCTGAGGTCACCAAACTGAACATTAAACTGCAGATTAACTTCAGCGAGGACGTACCGCCAGAGCAGCGAGCTGCGTTTGACCCAGGATGGTGACGAAGGGTTTGGTGAACTCGTCCAGTCTGCAGCAGAGGACACATGACGAGCTGGTCACACAGATGAATCAACAAATCAACAAAATCAGCGTCAGTAAAAAGAAAATCACACCGATGTTCTTCTGTCCAGTCACCGTGCTCCTGCCAGTAGATTATGAGGACACTGATCATCTCTCCGAGTGTTGGGACGCTCCCCGGCTGCTGAGCAGGAAGAGAAAGACAAAGACACGTCAGTAAATGTTACAGGAACAGCTGTTGAATGATTGTTGTATGATTGTTGTATGATTGTTGTATGATTGTTGTATGATTGTTGTATGATTGTTGATGATTGTTGTATGATTGTTGTCTGATTGTTGATGATTGTTGAATTTGTTGTATGATTGTTGTATGATTGTGCCTTTTGTTGTCTGATTGTTGTCTGCTTGTTGTCTGCTTGTTGTATGATTGTTGTCTGCTTGTTGCCTGCTTGTTGTTGCTTGTTGTCTGCTTGTTGCCTGCTTGTTGTCTGCTTGTTTGCCTGCTTGTTGTCTGCTTGTTGTCTGCTTGTTGCCTGCTTGTTGTCTGCTTGTTGCCTGCTTGTTGTCTGCTTGTTGTCTGCTTGTTGCCTGCTTGTTGTCTGCTTGTTGCCTGCTTGTTGTCTGCTTGTTGCCTGCTTGTTGTCTGCTTGTTTGCCTGCTTGTTGCCTGCTTGTTGTTGCTTGTTGCCTGCTTGTTGCCTGCTTGTTGTCTGCTTGTTGCCTGCTTGTTGCCTGCTTGTTGTCTGCTTGTTGTCTGCTTGTGTTGCTTGTTCTGCTGTTGTCTGCTTGTTGTCTGCTTGTTGTTGCTTGTTGTCTGCTTGTTGCCTGCTTGTTGCCTGCTTGTTGTCTGCTTGTTGTCTGCTTGTTGTCTGCTTGTTGCCTGCTTGTTGTCTGCTTGTTGTCTGCTTGTTGTCTGCTTGTTGTCTGCTTGTTGTCTGCTTGTTGCCTGCTTGTTGCCTGCTTGTTGTCTGCTTGTTGTCTGCTTGTTGTCTGCTTGTTGTCTGCTTGTTGTCTGCTTGTTGCCTGCTTGTTGTCTGTTTTGTCTGCTTGTTTGTCTGCTTGTTGTCTGCTTGTTGCCTGCTTGTTGTCTGCTTGTTGTCTGCTTGTGTTGTCTGCTTGTTTGCTTGTTGTCTGCTTGTTGCCTGCTTGTTGTGCTTGTTGTCTGCTTGTTGCCTGCTTGTTGTCTGCTTGTTGTCTGCTTGTTGTCTGCTTGTTGTCTGCTTGTTGTCCTGCTTGTTTCCTGCTTGTTGTCTGCTTGTTGTCTGCTTTTTCCTGTTGCCTGCTTGTTGCCTGCTTGTTGTCTGCTTGTTGCCTGCTTGTTGCCTGCTTGTTGCCTGCTTGTTGCCTGCTTGTTGTCTGCTTGTTGTCTGCTTGTTGTCTGCTTGTTGCCTGCTTGTTGTCTGCTTGTTGCCTGCTTGTTGTCTGCTTGTTGTCTGCTTGTTGTCTGCTTGTTGTCTGCTTGTTGCCTGCTTGTTGCCTGCTTGTTGTCTGCTTGTTGTCTGCTTGTTGTCTGCTTGTTGTCCTGCTTGTTGTGCTTGTTGTCTGCTTGTTGTCTTCTTGTTGTCTGCTTGTTGTCTGCTTGTTTGCCTGCTTGTTGTCTGCTTGTTGTCTGCTTTTGCCTGCTTGTTGCCTGCTTGTTTTCTGTTGTTGTATGATTGTTGTGATTGTTGTTGATTGTTGATGATTGTTGCGTGTGCTCCATTTCTGAGCAGGAACCTGGATGAACGCTGAGTTCTCCACAGCATCGTGGACGAGCTCAAAGAGGACATGAGGCAGTCCGAGTTCCTGGCCGATCTGGTTGGACGTGTCGGGGTCGTGGGTCAGAAGCAGGTTCTGTAAAACTTTGAGCGGTTGTTGAATCTTCCACGTTTCATTAACGACACCAGCCGTTAACTGAACAAACACACAGAGAATAATGAGAAACGTTCACAAACAGAAGTTTGAATCAGTTTGTGATGGTTGAAAACTTCATTACTTGAACCCTGAACGCAGCGATCTGAGATTTAATCTGAGGTACGACGACACTGAGGTCCAACGATTCTCCCGGCCTGTTTGGATCTGACAGATTCTCCCAATATTCGTCACCGCCAACGTCCTGAAACGAGAAGAAACATGTGATACTGCAGGACACGTTTCTTTAAAACCACCAACAGTTCATCACAGTCTGTAAGACTCAGACGACCATGAGCTAGACACTGTCTGGTCTTGACCTGGTCTCGGTTTTTCTGGCTGACACTGACCTGGCCGTCCTCGCCGTGTCTCCGCAGTAGTCGTGGTCCGACCTCCACAGAGGGAAACTCCTGTTCATAGTCCCTGCTGATCTGACCTCTGCAGAGGACGCACACAACAAATCAACATCGGACGACTGGAGGGATTCTGATCAGAAATCATGAAGACACCGAACAAACTTCTAACGGTGGAACGAGATTTAAAAATACGTCTCTGACACATTTCAGTGTTCAGCGTTCTTCAGGAAACATCAGACGAGTGTGTGGAGACAGAAACGTCTAGCAGGAGGGCAGCCAATCAGTAAGACCAGGACCAGGACTAAGACCAGGACTAAGGTCCCAGTTCAGCTCCTTACTGATCCGCTCTCTCCGGGCTGCATCACTGCACCATCCATGAACTTTCTGCTCTGCTCTTCTGTAACTTCCTGAGGAAAGCTGGAACACGTCACGTTCCATCTTCAGAAGTTCAGACTTGTCGGTGTTTTACAGTCTCATCTTTACTCGGATACCTGTGTTTGGATCTGTTGCAGTCCTGGTTCTTCAGGTCCAGGACTGATGGGCCTGGGGTACCATCAGCGGAGCTGGGCCTGGCTCTCGGGGAAGCTGCTGCTGCTCCGTCCTTGTTTTTCTGTGAACGTACAGGGTTCAGCTCAAAGCTCGTCTGTGAATCCACCAGGAGCTGCTGTGTGACTCACCTTCACCTGGTCGCTGCCCGCTGGCCTCGCTCTGTCCGTCTGTTCTCGGGCTTTCCGCAGCAGTCTGCTCTGTCCGGACGTCGGCACAGTCTTCGCTGCCACTTGCTGAAGTTTCAGCGCCAACATGTCCGGGCTCGGTGTGACTGTCAGCGGGCTGAAAACAGTCGAGTCGGACAGAACTGTGCCAACACGTCAACAGCACAGGAACAAAAATAAGAGCTCAGAACAGAAACCTGTTGGATGCTTGACGTTTTAAATCAGAGAAGACTTCACCTGGAACTCCATCAGCAACAAAAGGATGGTGCAGGAGGTCCGGCCACGACAAACGCTTCTGAGGATCTTTGGTCAACAAACCTTTGAGGAAACTCTGTGGAGGAAAGATGAACATCAGACGTTTGTCTCTCAAAACACCAACAGCAGCCACAAATATCTTTAAAATGTGGTTCCAACTTAGACGTAACTTTAAAACTCTTCGTCCCACTAGACTCTGGATTTACTCTCTGGCAAAGGCACGGCATTTATAAATGTAAACATATGAACAGAAACTGTTTTCACTTCCTCCCCCGCTCTCTGGTTTAGATGATCTGCTTCCACCTCTGCAGGATTAAACTCCTGCAAAGATCCAGGCGAAACATGTAGACGAGACATTTTGGACAGAGCTCTACTGAAAGTGAATGACAGAACCGTGTGACACGTTAAGCATAATACTGTGATATTCATCCATGTGAACTCCAGAACAATAATGTGAGCACTGGTTCTTTTTTATTGTATCGATGATCAATAAAAATCAGACATCAAAACAAGGAACGCCTCCACTGACTCCTGCAGCGCCGAGAGACGTTTGAGTCCAGGTCAACTTCTGAAGGATCAAACGATCTGATCAGGACCGGAACAAATCACAGCTCTGTATCGGTTCTGTATCGGTTCTGTAGCTCTGTATCGGTTCTGTAGCTCGGTTCTGTAGCTCTGTATCGGTTCTGTAGCTCTGTATCGGTTCTGTAGCTCTGTATCGGTTCTGTAGCTCGGTTCTGTAGCTCTGTATCGGTTCTGTAGCTCTGTATCGGTTCTGTAGGTCTGTATCGGTTCCGTAGCTCTGTATCGGTTCTGTAGCTCTGTATCGGTTCTGTAGCTCTGTATCGGTTCTGTAGCTCTGTATCGGTTCTGTAGCTCTGTATAGGTTCTGTAGCTCTGTATCGGTTCTGTAGGTCTGTATCGATTCTGTAGCTCGGTTCTGTAGCTCTGTATCTGTTCTGTAGCTCTGTATCGGTTCTGTAGCTCGGTTCTGTAGCTCTGTATCGGTTCTGTAGGTCTGTATCGATTCTGTAGCTCGGTTCTGTAGCTCTGTATCGGTTCTGTAGGTCTGTATCGATTCTGTAGCTCGGTTCTGTAGCTCTGTATAGGTTCTGTAGCTCTGTATCTGTTCTGTAGCTCTGTATCGGTTCTGTAGCTCGGTTCTGTAGCTCTGTATCTGTTCTGTAGCTCTGTATCGGTTCTGTAGCTCTGTATCGGTTCTGTAGCTCGGTTCTGTAGCTCTGTATCTGTTCTGTAGCTCTGTATCTGTTCTGTAGCTCTGTATCTGTTCTGTAGCTCTGTATCGGTTCTGTAGCTCGGTTCTGTAGCTCTGTATCGGTTCTGTAGCTCGGTTCTGTAGCTCTGTATCGGTTCTGTACCGTGCAGCTGGCGCTCATCGTGTCCGGCCACTGGACCTGGTCTCTCACTATGAGCTGCACCAGGTGGAAGATGGAGTTGGTGTAGAACGGCGGCGCCCCCGTGTGGAGCTCGTAGAGGATGCAGCCCAGAGACCAGAGGTCGGCCGTGTGGTCGTACGGCTTCTCCTCCACCAGCTCGGGCGACATGTACAGCGGCGTGCCCTTGATGGACGTCAGCACCAGCGTGGAGACGCTCATCGCTCGAGCGAACCTGCAGATCACATGACACGCGGGTTCATCGTGGATCCACACACGCCTGATGATGAAGAACCAGCATCCACCCACCCGAAGTCGCACAGCTTCACCACGCCGCTCTTCCCCAGCAGGATGTTCTGCGGCTTCATGTCCCGATGGAGGATCCGGTGAGAGTGCAGGTAGTACAGAGCGGAGACCAGCTGACAGGCGATCTCCCGGACCTCAGAGGACGGAGACGATCAGCTGATCAGGTGACACGTCACGTCTCACCTCAGCATTTCTATTAATGAACTACACTTACCTGGCTCTCAGGTAACTTCCCATCCTCCAGAATCTGGAACAGCTGACCCTCTGCGTACTCAGTGACAACCACCACCTGTCCGACACAGAGGAGGGATGATGAACTCCACAGGTGGAGGTGTTTTAAACGGGTGGAGGTGTTTTAAACGGGTGGAGGTGTTTCAAACAGGTGGAGGTGTTTTAAACGGGTGGAGGTGTTCTAAACAGGTGGAGGTGTTTTAAACGGGTGGAGGTGTTTCAAACAGGTGGAGGTGTTCTAAACAGGTGGAGGTGTTTCAAACAGGTGGAGGTGTTTCAAACAGGTGGAGGTGTTCTAAACAGGTGGAGGTGTTTTAAACAGGTGGAAGTGTTCTAAACAGGTGGAGGTGTTTTAAACGGGTGGAGGTGTTCTAAACAGGTGGAGGTGTTTTAAACGGGTGGAGGTGTTTCAAACAGGTGGAGTGGTTTTAAACAGGTGGAGGTGTTTTAAACGGGTGGAGGTGTTCTAAACAGGTGGAGGTGTTCTAAACAGGTGGAGGTGTTTTAAACGGGTGGAGGTGTTTTAAACAGGTGGAGGTGTTCTAAACAGGTGGAGGTGTTTTAAACAGGTGGAGGTGTTTTAAACGGGTGGAGGTGTTTTAAACGGGTGGAGGTGTTTCAAACAGGTGGAGTGGTTTTAAACAGGTGGAGGTGTTCTAAACGGGTGGAGGTGTTCTAAACAGGTGGAGGTGTTTCAAACAGGTGGAGTGGTTTTAAACAGGTGGAGGTGTTCTAAACAGGTGGAGGTGTTCTAAACAGGTGGAGGTGTTTTAAACAGGTGGAGGTGTTTCAAACAGGTGGAGGTGTTCTAAACAGGTGGAGGTGTTTTAAACAGGTGGAGGTGTTTTAAACAGGTGGAGGTGTTCTAAACAGGTGGAGTGGTTCTAAACAGGTGGAGGTGTTCTAAACAGGTGGAGGTGTTTTAAACAGGTGGAGGTGTTTCAAACAGGTGGAGGTGTTCTAAACAGGTGGAGTGGTTCTAAACAGGTGGAGGTGTTCTAAACAGGTGGAGGTGTTCTAAACAGGTGGAGTGGTTCTAAACAGGTGGAGGTGTTCTAAACAGGTGGAGGTGTTTAAACAAACAGGTGGAGGTGTTCTAAACAGGTGGAGGTGTTTTAAACAGGTGGAGGTGTTCTAAACAGGTGGAGGTGTTCTGACCTCCGTCTCCGTCTCGAAGCTGTCGGACAGCTGCACGATGTTCGGGTGCTTCAGGCCTCTCATGATCTCGATCTCTCTCTTCAGGCTGCGCAGATCCTTCTCTGAGCGACCCAGCTTAGGCATGAACTTCAGAGCCACCACCTGACAGACAGACAGGTAGACAGGTAAACAGACAGACAGACAGGTAGACAGACAGACAGGTAAACAGACAGACACACAGGTAAACAGACAGACAGACAGGTAGACAGACAGACAGACAGGTAAACAGACAGACAGGTAGACAGACAGATAGACAGGTAAACAGACAGACAGGTAGACAGACAGACAGGTAAACAGACAGACACACAGGTAAACAGACAGACAGACAGACAGGTAAACAGACAGACAGACAGGTAAACAGACAGATAGACAGGTAGACAGACAGACAGACAGGTAAACAGACAGGTAGACAGACAGATAGACAGGTAAACAGACAGATAGACAGGTAAACACACAGACAGGTAAACACACAGACAGACAGGTAAACAAAGAAACAGGTAAACAGACAGACAGAGAGACAGGTAAACAGACAGGTAAACAGACAGGTAAACACACAGACAGACAGGTAAACAGACAGACAGGTAAACACACAGACAGACAGGTAAACAAAGAAACAGGTAAACAGACAGACAGACAGACAGGTAAACAGACAGACTGGTAAACACACAGACAGACAGGTAAACAGACAGACAGGTAAACACACAGACAGACAGGTAAACACACAGACAGGTAAACAGACAGACAGACAGGTAAACACACAGACAGGTAAACACACAGACAGGTAACAGACAGACAGACAGGTAAACACACAGACAGGTAAACACACAGACAGACAGACAGACAGACAGACAGACAGACAGGTAAACACACAGACAGACAGACAGACAGACAGACAGACAGGTAAACAGACAGACAGACAGACAGACAGACAGACACAGACAGACAGACAGACAGACAGACAGGTAAACAGACAGTCAGACAGACAGACAGACAGACAGACACACAGACAGACAGACAGACAGACACACAGACAGACAGACAGACAGACAGACAGGTAAACAGACAGACACACAGACACACAGACAGACAGACACACAGACACACAGACAGACAGACAGACAGACAGACAGGTAAACACACAGACAGACAGACAGACAGACAGACAGACAGACAGACAGACAGACAGACAGACAGACAGGTAAACACACAGACAGACAGACAGACAGACAGACAGACAGGTAAACACACAGACAGACAGACACACAGACACACAGACAGACAGACAGACAGACACACAGACAGACAGACAGGTAAACACAGACAGACAGACAGACAGACAGACAGACAGGTAACACACAGACAGACAGACAGACAGACAGACAGACAGGTAAACACACAGACAGACAGACAGACAGTCAGACAGACAGACAGACAGACAGACACACAGACAGACAGACAGACAGACAGACAGACAGACAGACAGGTACCTGGCCCGTGAACCGTCTCCTTCCTTTGTAAACTCGACCGAACGAACCTTCTCCAACCAGCTCCAGCACCAGATACGAGTCCATGTCGACGATTACCGGGACGTTACCTGACGTTACTTAACGTTACCTGACGTTACCGGGACGTTACCGGGACGTTACCTGACGTTACCGGGACGTTACCTGACGTTACCGTGACCGTAAACCGTGCAGCAGACTCACGGCTTCATCTCTTCACGTTTAAACGTTCAAGTTCCGTTGGAGCCGAACGTTAGCCGAACGTTAGCCGAACGTTAGCTGGATGTTCGGGCTCGGTTCGTCCTGCAGTCTGTCCCGCGGACACAGCGCGTGTCAGTGCGCGTGTCAGTGCGCGTGCCCGTGATGTTTGACCGTGTGAATAATTAATTAACTGATCGTTTCGTGTCTTCACAGATTAATGACGATGATCTGATCAGGCTCCTCTGTGGACAGCCTCAGCGGGGCCTCAGCATAGCAACCGCTCAGGCGTTCCTAGCAACGGGGGGAAAAGACAACAAAGAGTGACGTCATCATGATGACGACACGAGGGCCACGTGACCAATACGTCCACGTATTTATTTATTTATTACTAAAATAAAATCATTGATGAATATTTATTTACTTTTATTTACTTCTTTATTCTGCTGACCTGTTCACCTGCTGACCTGTTCACCTGCTGACCTGTTCACCTGTTCACCTGTTCACCTGCTGACCTGTTCACCTGCTGACCTGTTCACCTGTTCACCTTCTGACCTGTTCATGTGTTCACCTGTTCACCTGTTCACCTGCTGACCTGTTCACCAGCTGACCTGTTCACCTGTTCACCTGTTCACCTGTTCACCTGTTCACCTGCTGACCTGTTCACCAGCTGACCTGTTCACCTGTTCACCTGCTGACCTGTTCACCTGTTCACCTGTTCACCTGCTGACCTGTTCACCTGCTGACCTGTTCACCTGTTCACCTTCTGACCTGTTCACCTGTTCACCTGTTCACCTGTTCACCTGCTGACCTGTTCACCTGTTCACCTGTTCACCTGCTGACCTGTTCACCTGCTGACCTGTTCACCAGCTGACCTGTTCACCTGTTCACCTTCTGACCTGTTCATGTGTTCACCTGTTCACCTGCTGACCTGTTCACCTGTTCACCAGCTGACCTGTTCACCTGCTGACCTGTTCACCAGCTGACCTGTTCACCTCCTGACCTGTTCACCTGTTCACCAGCTGACCTGTTCACCTGTTCACCTTCTGACCTGTTCACCTGTTCACCTGTTCACCTTCTTTCCTTCCTTCCTGTTTGTTTGTGTGTAGCTGCAGGAGGTTTCCAGGTGAATGCTGGCGGGGAGTGGAGCCGGTGTCGTGCCAGAACAGGAGCTGGACGAGCGGGTAATGTAACCAGGCTCAGCAGCTTCTACGGACACGATGGCAGAGGAGAGGAGAGTGAAGAGGACGCTGACGGTGAGATGAAACTTGTTTTATTATGTGTGTAACAAAGTCTGCATGTTTTCCAGCTGAGTGTGAAACATTGAAAGTTTCCTCAGTGAATGTTTCCACTGACTGAGCTCAGGTCTGTTGTTGTCCACCAGGTGTCGCCCGCAGCTCACGCACAGACACAGACACAGACACAGACACAGACACAGAGACTCCTCTCGTGTTGTTTTTTTCCCATTTTAGATGCAAAGTGTGAAAATATTAAAACTTCATGGTCAGTTATGAAAAAATAACAAGTGATTTCATTCATTTATTCATGAATTCTTCTTATTAAATGTGTCCAAACTGAATGTTGATGATGTGTGGAGCTCTGGGAGGAGATCAGATCATCCATCAGAGCTGGGACATGATGACAGGCGTCCAATGAGCGGGGGAGAGGGCGCGTTCCCTTTTTTTCCACACATGAGGTCCTCAGAAGGCTGCAGTCGACTCAGCGCACACAGGTGGAGGATGGGAACGGGTCGTGACCAGGAGGAGTTTGCACTGACTGGACTTGAACGACCTGCTTTGTTTTAGAGTCTCCTGCGCGCTGGATTATTGTCCTGGTCCCGGTCTGTGCTCCTGGTCCCGGTCTGTGCTCCTGGTCCCGGTCTGTGCTTCTGGTCCCGGTCTGTGCTCCTGGTCCCGGTCTGTGCTTCTGGTCCCGGTCTGTGCTCCTGGTCCCGGTCGGTTCCGTCTGTCTCCTGTTGGTCTTTGCATTCTTCAGTGAGTGCAGACATCGTCATGTTCATCAGGACTCTTCTCCTCTCCTTCGTGGTCTCTCTCTCGGATCTTGTTCGTTGCATGGACAGTGAACTCTGCTCCCCGCTCAGACTGGATCACCATGACGGGAGGGATTTTGACAACGACGTGGAAACTCTGGATGTGTCATGTGTCATAAAGATTCGCGCCTTCCAGCAGGATTTAATGATCGATTTGCACCAGGACTCCACGTTCATCGCGCCTTCCATCTCTAAGCAGGACGCGCTGTGGCTCTCCAACACCGAGGCCACCTCCGATCTGAGCCGGTGTTTTTACTCCGGGTACGTGAACGGTGACCTCTCGTCTTACGCCGCCCTGAGCCTCTGCAAAGGTCTACAAGGTGCGTTCGGTTTTCAGGGCTGGGAATATTTCATCAGCCCGGTGCAGAATGACACCAGGAGCGCGGAGAGCGCGCACATAATCCGGCGCAGAAGAAGCGACAACCTGAAGCTGAATTCCACCTCCCGGTGCGCAGTGGACAGCGACATCAGTCTGCAGGTTGCGCAATCGTTGGAGAAATACAAGCGGCTACAAGATCACAGCAATGTGACCGAGACCATGCTGAAGAGGATGGGGAGAGCCAAGAGGTTCGCGTCCGTGCCCCGGTACGTGGAGACGCTCGTGGTGGCGGATGAGTCCATGGAGCTGTTCCACGGAGACGACCTGAAACATTACCTGCTGACCCTGATGGCGGTGGCGGCGAGGCTCTACAGGCACCCGAGCATCCTGAACTCCATCAGCATCGTGGTGGTGAAGATCGTGATTATAACGGAGGAGGACAAAGGACCCAAAGTGACCGGGAACGCAGCCATGACGCTGCGGAACTTCTGCAACTGGCAGAAAAAGATGAACAAAAACAACGACAAGCATCCGGACTACTGGGACACAGCGATCCTCTTCACCAGACAGGTAAAACCAAACAACCAGATTTATCAGAGTTCACACTGAGACAACAGGGAGAATGTGGCGTGCGTACTGTGCGTAATTACGCACGGGAATGCGTAAATCTGATGTTTGTCCTCGGTAAATACACTCATAACAACATTATTTAGATTCATAATGATAATTCATGATAATATTAATCACGCCATCACGCTGTGTCAGGTATTTGCAGTCCACCATCAGAGCTTTGACCCTGAGGCTGGGTCACTAGCTGAACAGAACTTCTTGCTTGCTCTTCATGGATCCTCAGAGAGAACTTTTATAGACTTGGAACCGGTGTCCGAGTTCTGGTCTGCACTCCCAAATGTTTGGCAGCAGAAACCAGGTCAGAAATGAAGTCACACTTTTTCAGACTCCAAGTTGACAACAAAGACTGAGAAAGATCACGGTCAGCCAGTGACATAACAAGGTGCTGAATCACCTTCAGTCACCATCAGACCTCGAACCTTGTTTTATCTGTAAGTTTGCCAAACCGAAGGACCCTCGCGCCCTCGGGGATGTTCTATTCGGAAGCCTCCTGTTTCTCTCAGCCGTTCCCATTTTTCCTCCAGCTGTGGGTTTTCCAGCCCTACCCACCACATCGCCTGCTCCTCATTAAACCGGCCCCTGAAGGGAGAGATGGAGGGAGGGAGGAGGTGCATGTCACATCCCTCCATGTTTCTGCCCCACCTGCTCCAGAGGGGCAGCTGCAGTCAGTCAGCACTGCAGCGTCTTTACAACACATTCTTCACTCTGTCAAACACTTCCTCCTGTACGCCTCACGCTACACTTCGCTCTTCCTGTTCACGGCTTTTCCCCAGTCACATATAAAACCCAGGGTGTTTCCAGGTTTCAGGGTCAGAAGCTCCACATGCAGCCGGTTCAAATGACCCCGATTTAAGTGCACCGGATCGGCCTGCAGACAGACAGTGAGTCATGTGGATATCATCTGCTATATAAAGCAGGAAGAGTCAATGGATGCAGTCACTGTTCGAGTTAAGTGAGTTAAATGAGCGACGTTAGCTAACCCTCATGTGTGAAAAACACGCACAGTGTCCAGCTAACAGCAGAGCGATCAGCTTCCACCACAGCAACCAAACCAGGAAACAAACTTTCCAGCTTCATTCTTATCTGCGGCACCAGGCTCCAACGCCCCGCTCCCCTGGAACTCATTCCAGCTGGTCTTGGGGGACCCTGAGGCGGTCCCAGGCTGGATGGGCTCTGTAGTCCAGCGGTGGTTCGGTCATCTGGTTAAGTTTCTGGGCACCTTTTCTTTGGAGGTGTCCAACTGGCAAATACCCTGAGGCTTTATTCGTGAATCGAACTCTCCTTCATAAAGAAGAATGAAAGATTGTTTTTGTTATAATGAACAAAAACATCCAGGATCTCAAAAATCATGTTAAACTGTCACATAAGCCAAAGTACAGAATGATTATTTCACATTTCAGCTTCAGGTGTTAAAGTGTCCACGTGAGGACAGCACATGAGCAGAGGTCAAACATTCAGGCCGTCTCCTGTGACTCAGTCCGGTCGGTGGTATTGTTGCTGCGTGCCGTGGCTCTCAGTCCCGGCCTTTGTCTGCTGTTTACCAGCCCACAGTGTAATTTGTAGATTTTATGAAGACCAACTTGGTGATGTCCGGAGGCGACTGCGGTCGCCTTCAAACTCTTAAAGCATGATTGTTGTGTAAAGAATGTTTACTCAGTTCATTAAGTCACACAGAAAGTTCATTGTATGTGAGCAGCCTCTCTCCAAACTGTAAATCTGATGTGTTCCCCCGAGACTGAGGGAGGGAGGGCGCTCAGCGTTTTTTTTTTTTTTACTTACATGAAAGATAACGGGTCGACAAACAGACGAGTCCATGCAAACATGTCTGCATGTCATAAACGGTCTGCGATGCTGCTGTGTCAGCTTTTTTCTTTAATGGACAAAGAACTAACTGAACAAAACAAGCTGCCAGATGTGCATTAAATGCATTGAAATGAATTAAAATGGAGATGCTTCTCTGCTGAGATAACTCACATATTGTTTTTTAATCGCAGAAACACAAAAGATAGATGACAGATGTGAGAAGTAGGTCATAGAGGAGAACAAACTCATCGACACTGCTGGTTCTCGTCTTCATTTTTTGCTCATAAATGGCCCAAAACGTTCAGATGTCATCTGCACATGAGCACATCTGGACTAGATTTGCACTGGCCCACAATTGTGGTTTTGTGGTTTATTCTTGGAATGATTTGTCATCCAGCCCTCGAGGTCTTCACTTGGCACTCTGTTTTATGTGTACGTTCAGCGCAGCAGAGGATCGTAGAGGCTGTTGTTGTGACATTAAACCAGTAATTTGCTTTATCTGTAATAGCTGACCGCCACTGGTTTTTCTGTGTTACTCTGGGGAGACGGTTCTGTTTATGGGCCCGGAGGATGGGTGGTTCTCTGTGGCGGTTACTGCCGGAGTTGTCCTGTGATTAGGAGGTTCAGCTCCAAATGGATACTCGCTGAGATTGGGTTTTAAAAACGTTGCGGCGGTGGTGGAGAAGTGGGTCATCTGGAAACTCTGCTCTGGCATGGAAATGTTGCGATTGGGGGACGGTTACATGACGTCAGAGAAGAAGGTGTGCTCCAAACAGTCGCTCACTGGAGACGCTTAAAGACCGGGCGGTGGAAAGCCTCGCTCAGAGGATCACTCCAATGACCCCATTGTCCCAGTGCACACAGAGACGTTTGTCACAATCAGATTATAAAGTTTTATTCAATTCAATTTTATTTTTATAGTCCTAAATCATAACTGACATTCCATACAGAGCACTCTTTATAGTATTATTTAGGAAAGACTTCCCGTTCAACACGTTGTTTTGTGTTCAGGACCTGTGTGGAGCCTCCACCTGTGACACGCTTGGCATGGCGGATGTCGGCACCATGTGCGACCCCAAGAGAAGCTGCTCCGTCATCGAGGACGACGGTCTTCCGTCAGCCTTCACCACCGCTCACGAGCTCGGTGAGACCCGGCGAACACGCCCGCCCGTCAGAGAATCAGAGGTAAAGTGATGAATGCATTCATGACGTGTCGTTCCCGCTCCACAGGACACGTGTTCAACATGCCGCATGACAACGTGAAGGCCTGCGAGGACGTGTTTGGGAAACTGCAGGACAACCACATGATGTCTCCCACGCTCATCCAGATCAACCGCACCAGCCCGTGGTCCCCCTGCAGCGCCGCCATCATCACTGAATTCCTGGACAGCGGGCATGGTGAGTTTCCACGACCTCCGACCTCTGCGTCTGACTGCAGACAGCCTCACCGTGTGTTTGAGGGGGTGTGACGCCAAGGCGAGGACAGACGGGTCAGAGTCTGTTTACATGTGTCGGGGAGCTACTGTATACATGGAGAGAGTTGTATAAAGACTTCAGTGGCACCAGACTTGAGTCAGCGTCTGAAGTTAGTTTACCAAACTCTGAGGCGCGCTGAGGTTAGCAGCTCACGGCTACATCGAACTGAGAACGCCAGCAGGGAACAACGTTACGCTACCAACGTAATTTACAGACTTCATGATGGAAAGATTGATAAGTGATGATCCGCTAACTGTGGGCAGCTCGTCAGCTGTGGTGCTAACCAAACTCACTTAGCCCGGGATGCCAGGAGCCAAACCCGGCAAGAAAACCTGCTCACTGCTGGTCTGGAGGTTGTGTTGGGTGTTAATGTCATTAGAAAGCACAGTCATTGTATGAGTCATGCAATCGGACCCTTCATGGTTCTGTTTGTCAGTAGATTTGATAGTTGAACAGAACATTTTGACATTTTCTGGGTTATTTTTTGAGTTGCAACATGACTACAATCATTTGAGGTAAACGCAAATGAGCTCATGATTGAATTTAATCGTCCATCTATGCTCAGAATGTGAAATCTGCTGCTCAGAGAAAAGACGGCCAGAAAGAAAATGTATTCGGCTGGATGCAGATTGTTTGCCAAGCGGGCCAGACCGCAGGACTTGGCCTTGGAGCAATGCTAAACGTTTGTTTTAAAACTGCCCCCACATCTGTCCCAAATTACAGATCTTGTTCTGGGGAGAGTCGCCGCAGCGGTTTGGATGCTGAGGTGTATCTGCCCAGTGTTTCCCAGGTTTACTCCAAATAGACAAACTCTTTCTGTTTTTTTGGCTGAATCCATTTTAGAGACAAGCGAGCTCAGAGCGAGACACAGAGTGACGATGACGGGCTGTGTGTCATTAATGTGGACTTCACGGAGCAGCCGGGGGGGTCGCTGCCACATGTTTCATGCACAGAATCATTTGGACCCCGTTCATTTCTCCACACATGCACAAAACCAGCCATTGTTTCTGAAGATTGCTCTTTGGAGAGAAGTGTAGGAAGGAAGAGGTGAGGTTCAGTGATTCACACTGTTTGTGTAGTATCGTACTATCAGTTAATATCAGCCGCGTTTCTTCAGCCAAATATGCGGAAACAAATTAGCCTGGAGTTACAGCTCGTTCACCGCAAACACGAACAGAATAATTAACTGTTCAGAGCGAGTGGACCCAGTTTCTCCTCCAGTGTAAAGGACTTGTTTTGTTTGGGATGTGTCAGTTTCTCATAAAGGTGAGAAGCTTCTTGTCCTTCATGTTTCTGAGCCGCCACTCGTCAAACTCCTCCCTGTAAATGCTGTCCATGCCTTTGACCTTTGACCTTTGCATGTCACGTCAGTTTAAAGTTCTCGAGCTCAAATCTCAAAGTCTGAGGTCGTAGTATAACTTCATCCCCTCAGCACGGGTGGGATCAAACAGGAGGATTGTGGGTTTTGGGGGGGTTGTGGCTCATGCATGTCTGTGTGGCCCACGCTGTATCACTTCAAACAGACCAGATCACAAGGGCAGCGGCTGCTTACTGCCCCAAACCACAATCCCACCCACCAACAAGCAGAAGCATCGTGGAAATATTGATGCATGGTACAGAGAGCGTCTGTTCATGATTCTGTGATGTTGCTTGTTCCAGTGTGTTACTCACTGAGTTTTCCTCTTTCAGGTGAGTGTTTGCTCGACCAGCCTCAGAAACCGCTCGTCCTGCCCGTCGTGTCACCGGGATCGTCCTACAGCCTGGACCGTCAGTGCGTGCTCGCGTTCGGAGAAGGCTCCAAGCCGTGTCCCTTCATGCAGCCGCCATGCAGCCGCCTGTGGTGCACGGGAAAATCCAACGGACATCTGGTGTGCATGACCCGACACTTCCCCTGGGCGGACGGCACGCACTGTGGGGACGGGCAGGTCTGCGATCGAGGCGTCTGCTCGGACAAACAGGCCCAAAATGTGAAGGTGATGCTCGGACAGGTTCCGCCGTCGCTGGTTGTGTGATCTGTTGTTGTGCTTTCTTCAACATGTAACTTTGTTTCCAGGTGGACGGCCGCTGGGGTAAGTGGGGCCCGTTCGGTTCCTGCTCGCGCACATGTGGAGGCGGCGTCCAGCTGTCTAAACGAGAGTGCAACAACCCGGTGCCGTCAAACGGGGGTAAATACTGTCAAGGTGTTCGGGTCAAATACCGCTCCTGCAACCTGAACCACTGCCCAGACACAGGTACAAAAACAGACTGAACTGTCCGATGACATCTCTCCCCCTCGAGCATTCCCACCTCTCACCTCCCTCTCCGCTCTGTAGGTAAGACCTATCGTGAGATGCA
Source organism: Collichthys lucidus (assembly GCA_004119915.2). Classification (NCBI taxonomy): domain Eukaryota; kingdom Metazoa; phylum Chordata; class Actinopteri; family Sciaenidae; genus Collichthys; species Collichthys lucidus. The sequence continues at coordinate 33,559,230 of CM014092.1, read as the reverse complement.
GTGTGAGGTCAGCGGGCGCAATTTCAACAGTAACCGCATCGCCCCCTCCGTGATCTGGGTGCCCAAGTACTCCGGAGTGTCGACCGATGACCGCTGTAAACTCATCTGCAGGGCTAACGGCACCGGCTACTTCTACGTCCTGGCACCAAAGGTAGACATCAACACCTCAGGTGTCTCCTCTGATTGGTCAGGATAGTGCGGTTACGTCAGGTTTCAAGATAACAATGAGTCCGTGTTGGAGAACGTGAGTATGTGTCAGCCTAAGTGCAAAGAGTTAAGGCAGGAATGAAGGCGAGGAGGTCAGCACAGATAGAAGGGTGAGGAGTGAGCTTCAGCAGCCGTTCACTCCATCATGCCAGCTTAGGAGGAGCAGCAGATAAGAGACACGCAGCCATGAATCACGGAGCAGCTGGATGCTTTAACCACACGACTCTGAACCATGTTTACTGTCTGTGCAGAGTTTGGTTTAAATGTGAGCTGGGGTCAGATTTAATGGATGATGCATCCTGAAAAATCCTGGAAAAATGTGTCAGAGCAACATGAACTGAACTTATTCATCACGTTCGCACACAGAAAGCAGTTTATGTTGAGGTCACCGTCTCCAGTGGACTCACTGATTCGAGTATTTCAATAATCTGAATTAAAGATATGAAGTAAAAAGTGTTTGTCCACTGTAGGTGGTCGATGGGACGCCGTGCTCTCCAGACTCCACAGGAGTGTGTGTCCAAGGGAAGTGCATCAAGGCTGGCTGTGACGGAAAGATTGGCTCCACTAAGAAGTTTGATAAGTGTGGAATCTGCGGAGGCGATAACAAAGGCTGCAAGAAGGTGTCAGGACTCTTCACAAAGCCCATGTGAGTAAAACCTGCATCCCGTCACGGGGTCGCCGTTCTTTACGCGCTGGTATAAGCTCTCATTGACGGTAATGTGTTCTGGAATGCAGGCACGGCTACAACTTTGTGGTCATGTTGCCAGTGGGTGCAGCCAACATCGACATCCGTCAGCGAGGCTACAAAGGGATGAGGAGCGATGACAACTACCTGGCTGTGAAGAGCAGCGAGGGCCATTACCTGCTCAATGGGAACTACGTGGTGTCAGCTGGCGAGCGGGACATCATCGTGAAGAGCAGCCTGCTGCGATACAGCGGCACCGCCGGACTCTCCGAGACCCTGCAGGCCGTGAAGCCCATAGGGGAAGCCCTGACTGTGGAGGTGCTGTGTGCCGGCCAGATGACGCCTCCTCGCATCCGCTACTCCTTCTACCTCGCCCGTCAGACCAAGGAGGACAAGACTGTGAAGAAGGAAGGGCGGGAAAACTCCCATAACAGCGTCCTGGCTGAGGATAACGTCAAGGAGCAGGGAGGGGACACCCTGAAGACGTCTTACAGCAAGGAGGATCCTGCTCTTGGGAAATGGATATCCACAAACTGGGACCAGTGCTCGGTGACCTGCGGAAATGGGATCCAGAGGAGGATGGTGCAGTGTCTGAGACCGGACGGGAAGCCAGGGTTTGACTGTGATCCTTCACAAAGACCTCCAGCCACCAGGGTTTGCGGAGACCCCTGTCCTGAGTGGCATGTTGGGCAGTGGGCACCTTGCTCCAGAACCTGCGGGAAGGGATTCAAGAGACGACCATTGCACTGCAAAACCCAGACTGGGCATCTGCTCCCACGGGACCGCTGCACTGGCCTACGCAAGCCACAGGAGCTGGACTTCTGTAACCTAAGGCCTTGCTAGTGACTGAAACCTCCAAACCACAAATGACGTTGATGTTTGAAATGGACTGAACTGAATGAGGTGGAGGTTTCTGCACCTGCCTCATGTGACACTGAGCAGGAAAGCCGCAGGACGAATGCTGGAAGATATTTTCTCACTGCTGACTTCAGACATCGACCAGGTGTGACTGTGATAAAACATCGAAGGCCACATGAAATGTTGTTGCACCCCCCTCGTACTGTCAGCAGATACAGAATGCCCATTTGCAAGCAATCAATCTAGTTTATCTTACGAGTCTGGAACCAATTTTGTGTCATAATATTTGAACTGTGCAGGTTTCAGAGTTTTAGTTTTCACCGATGTTCAAAATCGTACTCATTCATTTTTATAAACGGACCGCCCGCACGCTGCACGAGACTTTACACGGGAAGGACGGCGCGTTCGATAACACGACGTGTCGTCTTTCACGTGATTTTTCAGGGAATCTTTAAAATCTTGATTCAGAAATGAAACAGGCACAGAGAGTGCTCCAGCTGCATCGTTTCCCAACTTTAAAATCTGTGACAGCCAATCACGATCAAGCGCCTGAAACTTCTCATGATGCAGCGTTTCACCTGCGCTGTACGCTGATTTCCTGCAGACCTCATGACAGATCTGACTAAACAAAGCGGGAACCACTGGCTCGCTCCTTGTCAGCTGTTGTTGTGGCCGGTGCAGTGATTTCAGCCGACATCGCACAGCTCATCTGACACATGCTGCGTCTGTGCCTTCATTCGATCACAACAGTTGTCTTCCAGCCGTGTTAAGTCATGCCTGTCTGGCACAGCAGATAATTTATTATCAATGAAACAATAAAGCAGAGAGGGGAAGAAAAACCTGGCTGGCGCTCTGGTGCCGAACACGTTGTGTGTTTTCTTGGACCTCCTTGTTGACGGCCCCACAGCCTGAGCCAAGCTGTTCCTTCTACACACCCCATGAAATCCTGTAATCCATTATATTCATTGTTTTAAAAAGGGGGGCCACGTCGTCCAGTCCAACATCCAGCTACAGGACGGATCCTTTGACAGTTGGACTTTTATTTTTTTATCAGCTGTACTTTGTACAGCAACAGAAAGCGATGACCTACACGGGCTGTGCTGTATACTATGTATACATTTATTCAGCTCTGTGCAAAAACTAAATGTAAATACTTTTTTAATCTTTTTGTTTTTTACACAGGCATTTGTAATTGTCTTTGACTTCACTATATATTTATTCCAAAAATAAAGCCATTAAGGAACAGTTGTAACTTTTACTGCTTTTTCTTCAATGATTTCGAAACACCAAGCTGACGAACCGAGCTAACATGAGCTAACAGCAGCTACAGCTGTCAGCAGTTTACTTCACTGTCCATCATAAACTCTGTAAATCTGAGTGAATATATTATTAGCAGCTTTCTAAAAATTCAACATCTAACGAGATCCATGACACTAACTCTGGGCTCGCAGGCTACCAGACTGAGCTAACAGCAGCTAACAGACTGAGCTAACAAACTGAGCTAACATGAGTTAATAGACTGAGCTAACATGAGCTAACAGCAGCTAACAGACTGAGCTAACATGAGCTAACAGCAGCTAACAGACTGAGATAACATGAGCTAACATGAGTTAACTGACTGAGCTAACATGAGCTAACAGCAGCTAACAGACTGAGCTAACATGAGCTAACATGAGCTAACAGACTGAGCTAACATAAGCTAACAGACTGAGCTAACATGAGCTAACAGCAGCTAACAGACTGAGCTAACATGAGCTAACAGACTGAGCTAACATGAGCTAACATGAGCTAACAGACTGAGCTAACATGAGCTAACATGAGCTAACAGACTGAGCTAACATGAGCTAACAGACTGAGCTAACATGAGCTAACAGACTGAGCTAACATGAGCTAACAGCAGCTAACAGACTGAGCTAACATGAGCTAACAGCAGCTAACAGACTGAGCTAACATGAGCTAACATGAGTTAACTGACTGAGCTAACATGAGCTAACAGCAGCTAACAGCAGCTAACAGACTGAGCTAACATGAGCCAACAGCAGCTAACAGACTGAGCTAACATGAGCTAACAGCAGCTAACAGACTGAGCTAACATGAGCTAACAGCAGCTAACAGACTGAGCTAACATGAGCTAACATGAGTTAACTGACTGAGCTAACAAACTGAGCTAACATGAGTTAATAGACTGAGCTACCATGAGCTAACAGCAGCTAACAGACTGAGCTAACATGAGCCAACAGCAGCTAATAGACTGAGCTAACATGAGTTAATAGACTGAGCTAACATGAGCTAACAGCAGCTAACAAACTAAGCTAACAGCAGCTAACAGACTGAGCTAACATGAGCTAACAGCAGCTAACAGACTGAGCTAACATGAGCTAACAGCAGCTAACAGACTGAGCTAACAGCAGCTAACAGACTGAGCTAACATGAGCTAACAGCAGCTAACAGACTGAGCTAACAGCAGCTAACAGACTGAGCTAACATGAGCTAACAGCAGCTAACAGACTGAGCTAACAGCAGCTAACAGACTGAGCTAACATGAGCTAACAGCAGCTAACAAACTGAGCTAACAGCAGCTAACAGACTGAGCTAACATGAGCTAACAGCAGCTAACAGACTGAGCTAACATGAGCTAACAGCAGCTAACAGACTGAGCTAACATGAGCTAACAGCAGCTAACAGACTGAGCTAACAGCAGCTAACAGACTGAGCTAACATGAGCTTACAGCAGCTAACAGACTGAGCTAACATGCCTGCATGAACTCCACTTTGCTGCCGTGCAACATTTCAGACATGCAACTGCAGCTTTTTCCAGCGGTCTGATGTGGACTCATTCTGCCTGTCTGCATCCGACCGGGCCAAGAATGCAGCTGTGTGCGAGGAGGAGGTGGAAATTATGAATTGTGAGATTTTTTTTTTTGAACGCGATGACTTACGAGGACTCGGAGGGGAAAAAAGGTCAGCATGGGAGGTCTTGTGTCGGACATTTTTCAAACTTTTTTGGGAAGGAAGCGATGTGTCAGAGGAGGCTGGAGAGTCTGACCTACATACGAGCAGATAGAGGAGAACCTGGAGCAGGGCCAATGGAAATATTTATTTGTTCCCCCGAGTTGCCTCTCGCCTGAGTTTATAGTCATATCTAGTTGCGGGTTCGATGGCTTTAATTGAGCCAGACTCCTTATCAAAAAGAATGTTTTTAAATTTGGAAAAATAAATCTCGTACACTCGGAGGCGCGCCGGGATTAATGTCCTCAGTCTCTACAACAGAGTGTGATTTAGATCATACACACCTCCATTAGAGAGACTGTGGTGGAATAATATGAACTCTGCAGCGGAGGCAGGGAGACACTGTTTGTTTCAGTTTGGGTCCTCTGTGTGCCGACTTCAGTCGACACTGAGATGTTAGAATAAAGGTTAAACTGCTTTTTAAAAGCATCCATCACTGTTCACAGACTGACCTGCTGCTCCACCCTCACCATCCTGACGTAGTTCAGCGTTTTTAGTGCCATCTCTTTATGTTTTATTCAGGTTTAATCAGACTCGTCAGGTTTTCGACCAACAGGGAATAACGTTACTACCCGAGATGCCAGGATCCAAACCCGGCAAGGAAACCACCTCGGTTTGAAAATAAAACACATGTAGCTTTTTTCAGGCTAGCTTCACTCACCTATGACTCACCTGGGCTCAGGTGTTCTTTGTTCCTCGATGGTTCAAGTTGAAATCGGAGAAATTCACGACGAGAAGTAAACGCAACGAACGGGTTGGTTTGAGTTTTTCAGTTTTTAGTTTTCGTTTTTAGACACACACAGAGTTTCACGTACCCCAGGTTGCCGGAGCCGAGGTTCGATCCCACGTCTCCACGTCGGTGGTCGGTGTCCTTCCTCACTGGACCATCTTCACTGCTCCTCATGTCCTCCTACATCTTCCCTGGTCCAGTGGGTTAAGAGCTTGGCACTGAGCCACTTTTAGATCCAGAAGTTGTGGGTTCAAACCCCGCTTAAAGCAGCACCCTGTAGAAATCTGCTGCTGACACTCTGACCTGACTCCAGGAGACAAACCAGAATCAGGTTTTCATGTTGTCTTGGTGTTTTTGCTGTTTTTGGTGCATAACAAATATTAAGTAAAAAATAAATGAAGTCAAGAAGAAACCACTTCTGTAGGCTCCTGTAGTCCAGTCTCCATGTCCTTCTGGACCACATGGTCCACTGCTCCCTGCTCCTCATGTCCTCCTACATTTTCTGTGGTCCAGTGGGTTAAGATGTTGCCTCTGAGCCCTTTTAGATCCAGAAGTCGTGGGTTCGAACCCCGCTCAGAGAACATTGTTGAACTGTGTGGAGGTGCACGGAGGAGATGGGAGACAAGCAAGAACCTGAGACCTGGGATTCCAGGAGGTGAACTTCAGTGTTTTCCATGCTCTTCACAGCCTGTAAACTCTACACACTGCTCCTTTAATGGATTTTCCACAAACATTCAGGATAATCCAGTTAAATGATTAAACTCTAACCACTTGGATTTGTTGTCACATTGTTTCCAGAAACGTCTTTGGTGAGTAAAATGTTTTTGTAACCACCCAAAACTTCATCTGAGCACTGACAGAGGCAAACAGTGAAACATCATCTGAACCTGCTGCCTCAGCCTGAATGTGCATTTCCTGTCAATAAAAACAGCTTGCTATAGTTCCTCGGCTGCAAAGCTCACCCCTAATTAGTGCAACCATTACGAACTCGTGAAGACCTGTAAGTAATTATGGCGAGGAGCGCAGTGACAGACTCTATGTGGCGTCCTGTGTCTGATCAGCAGCAGATTTCTGCTCTTGCTGAGTCAGATGGACTGCACACCACAGAGCATGTTAAAGATAACCACTGTCAAAGAAGTGCTTTGTACACAGTCCATGTGATTCTGAATGGGAACATGGAAAGGCCCAACGAGCAGCCTCATTAAGTCGCATCTCTGAGGAGGTCTGCTGACCGCAGCAGGAACTGGATCTGTCTGCAGACAATAGTGATGACAGATCCACAGCTGACGTCCTCTCATGGAAAACTGGTCTAATGATCCAGCTCAGTGTGGCTCAGCTTTTTGACACGTTCGTTATTGAGTGGTCGTGGCTTCGTTAGACACCAAACATTATCGCCATCATTTAGTCTCTGCTGAACACAAAGGGAGCCTGACACCGGGTCGTCCAGGACCGTCCTGGTTTCAGGCTGGGTCCGGACGAGTCTCTATAAAACACTAAAGAGCGCCACTTTCACCACAATTAAAATAATTACACTTGTTTCTGTCTCACTCATCAAGAAGTCAGAGGTCCCAAACGTAAACTACAAACATGGCCGACCACTTCTTTGGCAGCTCACACACATCGAGCTCGCAGACGTGAACAGACGCCATTATACTTTTTATTTCACGGCACATTTACACTTGGAAACATTTCTGAATATTAACTAGACTCACAAAATACTGCAGCCTTCAGTCACGTTTCCCAGAGTTTAGTGGCAACTTCAGCTTTGAGCTCCAAATGTTTTTAGTCAGAGGTCAGCAATGAGGTACCTGAGGAGCGTGGTCCACTTTGGGTTCCTGGTTTTGGGGTTCAAGCAGCTGGTCACCAGCTTTCTGAGACAGGAAGCAGAAACAGCTCGTCTCTGGCTCTGCAGAGTTTTTGGAGTATAACTAGCAGATATCTGGGCGGAGACTTCCTGTTCATATCGATAGCTGATGGATTACCAGGTTGCGGTCAGTGTGTTCAAACTCCTTCGCTCTCCACAGCTTCTCTGCACAAACAGTGGGTTGTTTCCTCCGGGTTGGGAGCGAGTTGCTGCTCCAAGTGAAGGAGCAAGAGTATGTCAGGGTCTTGTTCACGAGTCAACGCCTCGGGATCCACCAAGAGGAACTGGAATGTAGAAGGACGTCTGGAACGAACTGAACCTGCTGCCACCACGACACAACCCCAGATAAGAGGACATCGATGTTCCTGGGTTCCTCAGGTAACTTCGCCTCAATCTGGGATCCAACATATGAACAGTCACACACGAGTCATACGGACACTTCTACCAGAAAAACAGCAACAAAGATGTTTGGTCACCTGTCACCGTGACACTCACCTTTGACCTGGCCTGAGGGGAAACATGACAGACTGTAGTAATGCTGCACGCTGGACATTTTTGGGCCTGATCTAAAGGTCAGGTTTGTAACAGCCTGTTGAAGAAAGAAAGCTGGTAAGAGACGAGAGCAAACATTCAGCCGCAGGGAGAGTCTCCGAGATCTGAGCGCCGATAAACTCCTGACTGCAGCGCGAGGAGGTCACCGAGGACGTTCCCTGATATTTACTAAATCTCAGAGCATTTAAGATGAGTGATGGACTTTCTGAGCGTCAGCGCTTTGAATGCAAAGCTCTGATAGCAGCTTACACAATGCAGACACTTCAGACTTTATCCATCATGTTGGAGAGATTAGAGCAAGTCCAGACACTAGATACTCCGGAAAACAACAACCAGCGTCCGACCTGTTTCACTGGGACTGACTGGAGCTGAAGTCTGCTGTTATAAAGAAAGAGCCGCTGACCGGCATTCGACATAATCTACAGCCGCATCAGTACCGAGCCGACAATGGACCCGGCCTCTGGTTTCAGCTTCAGAGATGTGAACTTAAGGTGTGTTCTTTTTTTTTTTAGCAACAACAGCAAAAAAAAAAAAAAACGAGTTACAGAGTCCAGACCTGGAAAGTTTGTGCAACAGTCTGAGTCTGTGTGCAGGCAGACAGTCCATGTGAATCACTGACGTTCTGTTATAGAAGAATAACCCTAACGCACATTCATCAGCACAAATAAACAATGTCCTGCAACCAGGAAAACACTTTCCCCGTGTCAGCCGGCTGTGGTGAATGCAAACATGCAGCGAGACACAAAGTGAGTCCAACTCTAAATGAAAAAGTCACGTTTATCAACCTGTGAGCAGCAAGTTCATCAGATCAGATCATATTTTGTGCTCGTAGTAAGACAGTAAACACAGATGATGTGTGAAATTTAAGATATACGTCCATGGTGAATGCAGCACAGAGTCTGGGGCCTGAGTACAGGTGAGTTTATGTCGTCATGCTGGAGATTTAAGGGTCACAAAATAAATTTATCAGGACCAAGAAAAACTGCACTCACAACAAGTCCTCATAGTTCACTGAGGCAGCTCGCTGTGCAGACAGGAGCGAGCAGAGAGACGACTTTATAAAACTTTTTTTAATTAGAAATAACATTTTGAACTTAAAATATTATCATGCATTAGAACAGCGTTTACTTTTTTGCTTGTGAGTCCTTAAATCCTGTTTATTTAACATTATACAACACTTAGTTCAAATTAACTAATCTGATTGGACAAGAGACGCCCATGAGTGCTGATACAGAGAATAACGGCACTGAGACTTTAAACTACATGTGTCACTTTACAGCTGTTCCAATATTAATGTTACACTGAACAAATTCTGAAATAAACAAACTCTGTTAACATCATCGTATTACTGTTGACTCATAAATGGAGCTCTGTGAATCACGTTATCCTGAATAACAGAACGGCCTCAGTGTGATTCTGCTTCATTATACAACACGTAGTTCAAATTAACTAATCTGATTGGACAAGAGACGCCCATGAGTGCTGATACAGAGAATAACGGCACTGAGACTTTAAACTACATGTGTCACTTTACAGCTGTTCCAATATTAATGTTACAATGAACAAATTCTGAAATAAACAAACTCTGTTAACATCATCGTATTACTGTTGACTCATAAATGGAGCTCTGTGAATCACGTTATCCTGAATAACAGAACGGCCTCAGTGTGATTCTGCTTCATTATACAACACGTAGTTCAAATTAACTAATCTGATTGGACAAGAGACGCCCATGAGTGCTGATACAGAGAATAACGGCACTGAGACTTTAAACTACATGTGTCACTTTACAGCGTTAACATCATCGTATTACTGTTAACTCTCTGCTTCATTATACAACACGTAGTTCCGACCGAGCAATCTGATTGGTACAGTTGCGCGCCTCGTTAATTAATACAGGTGTGTACTTCGTCTCTGTTGCTAGGTCGTTACTAAGGCTCGGGCTACTTGCTGGAGTAAACAGGGTTCCATTACGTATAAGAGTCTCCTGCTGTGACTGACTGTTTCCAGGTATTAGTCTGCTGTATCTCCATAGAAACGCAGATCAGAACAGAAATGTTTGTTATGAGAGCAAACTGAACCAAAGCATGAAAATCTTTTGATTCTATATTTTATATAAGTTGTTGTATATTCACAATATTACATGAGAGGGTGAGCTTTACCCTTCAGTAATTAATTAACAATAATTTCAAAGGCTTTTATTGTGAAAACACCCACGAGAACCTTCTTTAGATTATTTTATTTCACTTTATTTATGGACCTATAAAAATCATGTTGTGTTGATGTAAGTGATGCAACCTATCAGTGGTTGGAGACATTGAAGACGTAGGATAGAAAAGAGGAGGAGAAACATGAAGCGAGTGCACGGCAGTCCAGTTTATATAATAACGAGTTTCAAGTGTTTTAAAGTCGGACGAGCAGAAACATGTGATCAGTCTGCACCCGAGCATGTTCAATATGTGAAGCAGCCAGACGAACATCGCTGCACTGCAGCCGCACCAGAATTATTTAATGTTTCGTTTGAGTTGCTCGTCTGAAGCCGCATCGGACCCAAATCTGAGGTTTCATATTCCATTTACTCTAATCAAGAGGTTTTTAAAGGTCCCAGGATGAAGAGAGGATTAAGTGGAACCATGTGTGACTTCATGAGAGAGGAAACATACCCAAACGCTGGGTTGCTTGTTTTAGACTTCTGACATTTATTCTTCACACTATAATTTGGATCACAAACCCATGCAAATGAAAAATATGGCATCAATCACTGGGCTGTGATCAAAGTCACAGAGTGTATACAGCCGAGCGCGGAGCAGGGCGCGAGCTGGCGGCCTCGGCCTCGTAATCTCACTCATGGATGTTTTGGGTGGTCCGGCTGCGCTGGTCCTTTGTTCAACCCGAACTCAGAGCACATCTGAGCGGCCGATGACGTGCCCAGGAACAGGCCTGCGCTGCCTGCGCCAGAAAATGACAAAGAGTTACCTTTCTGCAAATAAATCTGTGATTCATCAGGAGGGGGAAAGTATTGCATATGCATTCAGGTAAAGAGAGTCGCTCCCTCTCTGGCTGTTCAACAGGGAATGCTAATGATGCTGGTGAGCGGTTTTAGGGAAACTAAAGTTTTTCCTATAGTGTGACGAGTTCCTGGCAGAGACAAATAATCTGCTGAGTTTCAAACCGTCTAGTCATGCCTTTAACCTTGGCCTGGAGGAGAAGCGAAGTCCTGCTGCCTGCGGTTAGTCTGCGTCTGGACTCTGGCCACATCAGTCCGGCCTCGCCAGTCCTCCAAGACTGACTTCATTCCTCATCGGCTAAACATCTCGAAGGGAGAAGCAGGAGCATGAAGTCAGATGATGCTATGAAGCTATAAAACCCAGTGTAAGGCCATTTTACTCTGCTGCATCTCTGTCTGCGCTGCAACGTGCAACACACGACGTGGCATTGCAGGAGTTCATGCCCGGACCTCAAGTCTCTAATCCCTAAATGAGCAGCTGAGAGCTCTGATCCTAAATCTTGATTTATGAAGAGCAACCGGGATCCGGCTAATCCAAACCTGCTGCAGGCGAAACACTGAAACTCTCGTGTGAGGAGATGCAGACGCAAAGTCCTGTCAGCTTGTTCTAATATCGTTCTTTAAAGGTTCCTCTGACGTTCCGTGAACGTCAAACACAAACGCGACGTTCAAGGTCGAGATGTTGAAGACGAAGAGATGAAGAGTCTGCGTGAGGGGAACGAATCCGTCAGTGACGATTCATCGAGGTCGAGGATCGTCAGAGAACGTCTCCGCGTCTCTTTCTGCGAGTCCTCCACGTCGACAGGCGCTGTAAAAACGTGTTATATAAGAATTGTTATTTTCCAGAGACTCAGCCTTGATGGATGGTTTCAGGTGCACCTCCTTGTTTCTTACTGTTGATTTATCAAACCAGCCTCGGAACAACAACATCGTCCAGCTGTGGGAAGATCAACACGAGTGATGATCGATATCACCATGAGTAAAACGTCTGTTTCCTTTCTGCGAGAATCTGAGGCAGATTAGAAGCAACGTCACGTCACATCCTCACTTCAACACTCAGTGTTCACTGTCCTGAAAAATAAAATGTCAAAGACGAAGCTTCAGGTTCTGCACGGGGAGCGCCACTTTAAATCCGGCCCAGGGTCCAAACTGGTTTGGACTGAACCAGCCAACAGAGACTAACAAAGACTAACAAAGACTAACAAAGACCAACAAAGACTAACAAAGACTAACAAAGACCAACAAAGACCAACAAAGACTAACAAAGACCAACAAAGACCAACAAAGACCAACAAAGACCAACAAAGACTAACAAAGACCAACAAAGACCAACAAAGACCAACAAAGACCAACAAAGACCAACAAAGACTAACAAAGACCAACAAAGACCAACAAAGACCAACAAAGACCAACAAAGACCAACAAAGACTAACAAAGACCAACAAAGACCAACAAAGACCAACAAAGACCAACAAAGACCAACAAAGACTAACAAAGACCAACAAAGACCAACAAAGACCAACAAAGACCAACAAAGACCAACAAAGACCAACAAAGACTAACAAAGACCAACAAAGACCAACAAAGACCAACAAAGACCAACAAAGACCAACAAAGACCAACAAAGACCAACAAAGACTAACAAAGACCAACAAAGACCAACAAAGACCAACAAAGACCAACAAAGACCAACAAAGACCAACAAAGACTAACAAAGACCAACAAAGACTAACAAAGACCAACAAAGACCAACAAAGACTAACAAAGACCAACAAAGACTAACAAAGACTAACAAAGGATTAAAATAATTGAAGTCAAAGTAAACGGAAACACGGCGGTCATGAAATCAGAATTCCTCAGAGGTTACAGTTTGCAACGTTAAGCAAATGTTTCCATTGTAATTATTGAACCTTTCCAAAACACGCTGACAGACTTATTGTGGACATCAATATATTTATGGCTAATAAAAACCAAATAGAATAAAACAACACATGGTAACGATAGCCCCTCTTTTATTTTCCTTTAATTAGCTGTCCAGCAGTCGCTGCCACTTTACTCACAGCTTGTGGTTTTTCAAGGTAATTATGGCGTTATGTAATTTTATGTTTTCAAGCCGCTCGCCTGCTGCTTCTGCACATTTGTACAGGGTAATTAAATCGAGGCTGATATAACGAGTTCTAATACAAAGTCACACTGTTGGTTTTAACAGAATCAGAATTTAAAGTGTCAGATTAACAATCGTCATAACTCTGGTTTCAGAAGACTTGTTACATTTTTGTTACCGTGGAACGAGACGCTGTGAGTCCTCGTCTATGGAGCCCGCCAAGTTTCTACAGGAGCCCAGAACAGACAAACCCTGGATCTATGTGTGTTTTACCACCATACCTTCTCCTTTACACCTGCAGCGAACTAATGTTAGCTCAGTCTGTTAGCTGCTGTCAGCTTATGTCAGCTCAGTCTGTTAGCTCATGTTAGCTCAGTCTGTTAGCTGCTGTTAGCTCATGTTAGCTCAGTCTGTTAGCTGCTGTTAGCTCAGTTTGTTAGCTGCTGTTAGCTCATGTCAGCTCAGTTTGTTAGCTACTGTTAGCTCATGTTAGCTCAGTTTGTTAGCTGCTGTTAGCTCATGTTAGCTCAGTTTGTTAGCTGCTGTTAGCTCATGTTAGCTCAGTCTGTTAGCTGCTGTTAGTTCATGTTAGCTCAGTTTGTTAGCTGCTGTTAACTCAGTCTGTTAGCTGCTGTTGGCTCATGTTAGCTCAGTTTGTTAGCTCATGTTAGCTCAGTCTGTTAGCTGCTGTTAACTCAGTCTGTTAGCTGCTGTTAGCTCATGTTAGCTCAGTCTGTTAGCTGCTGTTAGCTCATGTTAGCTCAGTCTGTTAGCTGCTGTTAACTCAGTCTGTTAGCTGCTGTTAGCTCATGTTAGCTCAGTCTGTTAGCTGCTGTTAGCTCATGTTAGCTCAGTCTGTTAGCTGCTGTTAGCTCATGTTAGCTCAGTTTGTTAGCTGCTGTTAGCTCATGTTAGCTAAGTCTGTTAGCTGCTGTTAGTTCATGTTAGCTCAGTTTGTTAGCTGCTGTTAACTCAGTCTGTTAGCTGCTGTTGGCTCATGTTAGCTCAGTTTGTTAGCTCATGTTAGCTCAGTCTGTTAGCTGCTGTTAACTCAGTCTGTTAGCTGCTGTTAGCTCATGTTAGCTCAGTCTGTTAGCTGCTGTTAGCTCATGTTAGCTCAGTCTGTTAGCTGCTGTTAACTCAGTCTGTTAGCTGCTGTTAGCTCATGTTAGCTCAGTCTGTTAGCTGCTGTTAGCTCATGTTAGCTCAGTCTGTTAGCTGCTGTTAGCTCATGTTAGCTCAGTCTGTAAGCTGCTGTTAGCTCATGTTAGCTCAGTCTGTTAGCTGCTGTTAACTCAGTCTGTTAGCTGCTGTTAGCTCATGTTAGCTCAGTCTGTTAGCTGCTGTTAGCTCACCGCCAAGCTGACGAACTAAGTGTTTGTACCAAGAGGCGTTATGGACGACCAGGAAGAAGAAGAGGAGGTAACCAGGCTCAGCAGCTTCTATGGACATGATGGCAGAGGAGCAGAGAGTGAAGAGGACGCTGACGGAGGAAGCTAAGAAGAGAAAAGGAGAGAGTGAGCGAGCAAGAAGCCGCCGGACAAGAGTAAATGTGGGACTGACTTTTAGTGGTTGGTGAGAGCTTGGTGAAATAAAAGACTGAAAGACAGACGCCGAGCTGGCTCCAAAAAGTCGAAGTGATTATGAAACTGTTTTGTCACATTGTGATTTGTAAAAATAAACAAAAAAAGAAAATGAGATTATTTTTGGTCTTTATTTTGACAGAGAGCTGAAGAGTGACAGGCGACAGGTCGGATTCGAACCCTCGGCTTCCACAGCACGGACGGAGCCTTCACACACTGGGCTGCTGCTCTACCAGCTGAGCTGGACGCCTTTAACACATAATTATCACATAACACAGCTTCAGGTTGACGTCAGTCAGCTCGCTGATTTATGGAAATTCAAATGGATCCCATGATCATAACAACATGTACCTTTAAAATGTTCCGGAGTGTCGGACAGACGAGAAAATTAAATCATTACTCTAAATTTTCTTAAGATGGCTGCATGATGACAAATCTTCCCATTATTCTCTCACTTCACGGCCAAAACAACACGGAGCAGTGTTCATTTGTCAGTCACTCCCACATGCTGATGAGGTCCAACTGAACACGAGCCCAAACATCGGACATTATGAGCCCATTGCTCAAAGCGCTGTCATGAAGAGAGTTGGAGGCGGCCAAATGCATCACCAGGCCGAGCCTGCAGAGCCGGTGTTTTATAACTGCGGGTCCTGCTGGACTTCACTGGGTTTAAGAGTAAAGCTGTGATGTATGCTGCACTGAACAACATGTAATAAGGGAGCTTTGCTTTGTTCAATACGCTTTCTAAATGTATTTAAAGTGCTGCTTCTATAACAATCTGATAAACGGAGGCTGGAACAATGAAAGCACGTCTGCAGACACACAGGTCATGCAGCAGCCTTGGCTCAGCCTGACTCACTAAACCTGGAGGAATCATGCAGAAGTTAAAGTCTAAATGAATTTAAACGTATTTATGAATTTAAACCAACAGTGACACAATGAGGTGTTTTCCTGCTGGACACATAACTAATAACAGCTAATATCCATGTGGAGAGAGACCCGCACAGCTCGACAGCAGCATAATGCAACGTTTAATTACAGTTTGATGTATTTGAAGTACAAACACATTTCATTTATTCCACTGAAACAAACAGCAGCTGTAAATCTGGAGGTTTGAGGTTTCTAATATTATTAATCTCTCTGCTCTTTTCTTTCCCCTTTTCCTCGACACGGCACTTTCTGCGTTGCCAGAGTTCGCTGTTGTCCCGAGGCAACATACTTTGGTTGTTGACTGACGAACAAAAATCACTCAGTCTTTTGTTCTCAGAGAATAAAGTGGACGAGTTCGCCGTTTGTGCGCTCCCACAAATCATCTGTGGTGACTCACTTGGGAAAGTCTTCACATTCATGCATGAAAGAAGAAAAAAAGTTGGACGGGTTCAAATCAGAATTACTGAAAGTTTATGAACTTTCCCCAAACCACTGAAACATGACAAACGTTACTGAGGTCGATCATCATGCTGCTGATCCCGTTTATTATCAATGTCTGATTAATTAAAGGTTCATTTGGTTTGATCAGGTTGTTGTTGCACTTCATGTTTGGCTGTTTGCAAATGACCTCTTTATGACCTCTTCGTGGAAAAACTCATCGCAGACCGGTTCCCAACATTTTTAGCTTCTGACCCTCTGACGATGATCCGTCTTTATGTTTTATGTTTGCTCGAGTTTAAGAGCGTAGAGTAGAACAGCAGAAGTAGCAACACTTCAGCAGCACGTAAATCATAATGCTTAAAGTGCATCCAGCAAACTGCTATAAAAACCTGATCAATACAAACCAACACATGCCACCTCTGTTTCAGTGACTGTGCAGGAGCTTTGCAGAAATGCTTTAAAGCAACAATCATGTCTCTGTCACTCTACGTCTGTTCTCACACTGTGTAACTCTGAGAAGTACGTAACGCTTTACGGCACTAAGTCACACAGCAGCAACTATTTCACTGATTCTGGTGAAACTGGATCATATTTTATGGAGGAAATGTTTTCTGGTTTTCCCTCTGATGTCCTCCGGCTGCTCCGCCTCAACTCTCTGTGATTTACAGAGTTTATGATGGACAGTGAAGTAACCTGCTGACAGCTGTAGCTGCTGTTAGCTCATGTTAGCTCAGTTTGTTAGCTCAGTCTGTTAGCTGCTGTTAGCTCAGTCTGTTAGCTGCTGTTAGCTCATGTTAGCTCAGTCTGTTAGCTGCTGTTAGCTCATGTTAGCTCAGGTTGTTAGTTGCTGTTAGCTCATGTTAGCGCAGTCTGTTAGCTGCTGTTAGCTCATGTTAGCTGCTGTTAGCTCATGTTAGCTGCTGTTAGCTCATGTTAGCTCTGAGCTCACACTGAGTGTTAGTGTTTGGGATGCTGGTGCAGGGTTGGAGCCAGTGTCATGCCAGAACCGGAGCTAAACCATAGATAAGTTAGTATAAAAGGTTTACAGGCCCATGATGGACAGTGAAGTAAACTGCTGACAGCTGTAGCTGCTGTTAGCTTCTGTAACCAGAACAAATACTCGAGTACAGCTGAACATAGTTACACAGTGGGATTACACTCTGACACTGGAGACAACAAACTGATTTATACGTGACAGCGATTTAATCGTGTAAAACATTTTCAATAACAAAGACATAACTCACCACGTCACTGAGCTGAGCTCGACCGCGGCGTGTCCGTCTGTAGAATAAACGGTGTGGAGATCCGTCCGTCCGTCCGTCCGTCCGTCCGTCCGTCCGTCCGTCCCAGAAGCAGCTTCAAGGTGAAACAACGAGATGACAAACATCGGACAGATGTTCTGTTTCACCTCAAGAAACCTCCCGACCCGTGGGTCGCCTGATGTTTGTTTGGGAGTGGAAACATGGTCCAGAACTGGCTGTTGTGGCCTCACGAGAGAAGATGATTTCTGTTTATTATTCTGGGATAATAATGAATTAGATAAACTTATCTCAGTCCTGCAGTAAAACCTTATCTGAGTTGTCAGCAGTAAAAAATCCATTAGCCACAGGAAATTAAATCTGAAGCCAAATGAAGATTGTAAACGCAGAATATGAGTTGAGAGTGATATTTATTACTGTATTATTGTGAGTGAGTGTTGGTGGGGCCTTCCCAGGAACATTAAAAAATTCTTTTGGCCACGTTCTGGTCTGGATCTCTGCCTCGGCTGGCCGGGCTCCGCGTGTGCTGCTTGATAAACGTCCCAGGAGAGGCAGGTCTGCTGGTCAGAAACCCACAAATGCAGCCAGAGTTCCTTCAGCCCGCGATGCTTTCTTTCAAAGAATGAACCATGATTGATGTTCATGTTTTAGCTGAGAACCTGGGGAGGGTCCCTGGGGTCAAGGTCTTGACACAGTGGGCTGGGAAACTGTTTTTTTGGGGATGAATTTGCTTGCAGACAACATTCCAGCTGCACGGCCCGGGCTTGCCACAAAGACCAACACACTCCTCAAAGTGAACGAGATGTTCAGAGGTCCAATCCGAAACCACGAAGCTGCTCTATGACTTTCAATCCAAAGGTGCCATGTGGAAACAGGAAGTAGACTTCTGTTGTTTACATCAGATAGGGAGGGGCTTATCGTGGAGGTTGATTGGCGTTTACAGCAGCCAATAGTGAGCGTGTGTTACACCCTCAGAGCGAATGTCCATAAAGAAACTGATGGAGGCACTTTACTGAGGAGCTGACAGGTGGAGGTCTTCTTGCTTGTCCCCCATCTCCTCCTTGCACCTCCACACAGTTCAACAATCTTCTCTTAGCGGGGTTCGAACCCACAACCTCTGGATCTAAAAGGGCTCAGAGGCAACATCTTAAACCACTGGACCACAGGACATCCAGGGAGATGAGGAGCAGGGAGCAGTGGACCATGTGGTCCAGAAGGACATGGAGACTGGACTACAGGAGCCTACAGAAGTGGTTTCTTCTTGACTTCATTTATTTTTTACTTAATATTTGTTATGCACCAAAAACAGCAAAAACACCAAGACAACATGAAAATCTGATTCTGGTTTGTCTCCTGGAGTCAGGTCAGAGTCTCAGCAGCAGATTTCTACAGGGTGCTGCTTTAAGCGGGGTTTGAACCCACAACTTCTGGATCTAAAAGTGGCTCAGTGCCAAGCTCTTAACCCACTGGACCAGAGAAGATGTAGGAGGACATGAGGAGCAGGGAGCAGTGGACCATGTGGTCCAGAAGGACATGGAGACGTGGTTTTCCTTCTACATGATGAGACAAACAAAGTGAAGGACAGAGATGTTCTTCAGCAGCTCCATCAGGACTGATGGAGGAGAATCTTCAGCATGATTCCTCCATCAGTCTGATCCTGGTTCTTCTTCTTCTTCATCAGTACTGAAGATGGTCCAGTGGGGAAGGACGCCGACCGCCAACGTGGAGACGTGGGATCGAACCTCGGCTCCGAAAACCTGAGGTATGCAAAAACTCAAACACAAAACTAAAACTCAAAAACCAAACGAAACAAAAACTCCAAAATCAAACAAACTAAAACTCAAACAAACAAAACCGTCAAGCTTGCGTTGCGTGCGTTTCTCGTCGTGAATTTCCACCGAATTTCAACTTCAACACAGAGGAGCATCATGGGAATGAAGACAAGGTAAGTGGAGTTAATTATTTTTTAAGATTTTGACGAAAGATTTGAAACGAGCAAAAAGAGCAAAATGTATTTGGATGTTTGTTTCTTCTTTAACATCTTCATCGTCTTCGTCACTGTGATGCCGAACACAAAAACCAGGCTGGCAGTCGACCATCCAGGTGGTTTTCTTTCCAGGTTTGGCTCCTGGAGTCAGTTCAGTGATCGACAGCAAACTCAGAAATAAAATAATCAAACAAAAACTTCAAACCGTCTGTTCGTTCATTTCTCGTCCTGAATTTTCTCCGATTTCAACTTGAACGCAGCGACCATCGAGGTAACAAAGAACACCTGAGCCCAGGTCAGTGAAGCTGGATTACTTTTATTATTTTTTAGTAGTTGGCCTAAAGCTATCGGTCCATCATAAAGAGAGTTGAAGCGGTCGGAGGACGTCAGAGGGAAATGAGTCAGTCTGAATAAAGTTCTGTGGTTCTGGTTCTGTTCAGTGATCAGTGAGGCCCGGACACAGACACTGAGCACTCAGAAGAGAGGAAGCATTTGATTGGATGACATTGCAGGATGACATCATCAACACTGAAGAAGACACTGAAGACACTGTGTGTCAGTGATGGACAGACACTGAAGGACAGAGGACAGATGGACAGACACGGAAGGACAGAGGACAGATGGACAGACCCTGAAGGACAGAGGACAGATGGACAGACACGGAAGGACAGAGGACAGATGGACAGACCCTGAAGGACAGAGGACAGATGGACAGACACTGAAGGACAGAGGACAGACACTGAAGGACAGAGGACAGATGGACAGACCCTGAAGTACAGAGGACAGATGGACAGACCCTGAAGGACAGAGGACAGATGGACAGACACTGAAGGACAGAGGACAGACACGGAAGGACAGAGGACAGATGGACAGACACTGAAGTACAGAGGACAGATGAACAGACACTGAAGGACAGAGGACAGATGGACAGACACGGAAGGACAGAGGACAGATGGACAGACCCTGAAGGACAGAGGACAGATGGACAGACACTGAAGGACAGAGGACAGATGGACAGACACTGAAGGACAGAGGACAGATGGACAGACACTGAAGGACAGAGGACAGATGGACAGACACTGAAGGACAGAGGACAGATAGACAGACACTGAAGGACAGAGGACAGATAGACAGACACTGAAGAACAGAGGACAGATGGACAGACACTGAAGGACAGAGGACAGATGGACAGACACTGAAGGACAGAGGACAGATAGACAGACACTGAAGGACAGAGGACAGATGGACAGACACAGAAGGACAGAGGACAGATGGACAGACACTGAAGGACAGAGGACAGATGGACAGACACTGAAGGACAGACGACAGATGGACAGACACTGAAGGACAGAGGACAGATGGACAGACACGGAAGGACAGAGGACAGATGGACAGACCCTGAAGGACAGAGGACAGATGGACAAACCCTGAAGGACAGAGGACAGATGGACAGACCCTAAAGGACAGAGGACAGATGAACAGACACTGAAGGACAGAGGACAGATGGACAGACCCTGAAGGACAGAGGACAGATGGACAGACCCTGAAGAACAGAGGACAGATGGACAGACACTGAAGAACAGAGGACAGATGGACAGACCCTGAAGGACAGAGGACAGATGGACAGACACTGAAGGACAGAGGACAGATGGACAGACCCTGAAGGACAGAGGACAGATGGACAGACACTGAAGGACAGAGGACAGATGGACAGACACTGAAGAACAGAGGACAGATGGACAGACACGGAAGGACAGAGGACAGATGGACAGACACTGAAGGACAGAGGACAGATGGACAGACCCTGAAGGACAGAGGACAGATGGACAGACCCTGAAGGACAGAGGACAGATGGACAGACACTGAAGGACAGAGGACAGATGAACAGACACAGAAGGACAGAGGACAGATGGACAGACCCTGAAGGACAGAGGACAGATGGACAGACACTGAAGAACAGAGGGCAGATGGACAGACACTGAAGGACAGAGGACAGATGGACAGACACTGAAGAACAGAGGACAGATGGACAGACACTGAAGGACAGAGGACAGATGGACAGACACGGAAGGACAGAGGACAGATGGACAGACCCTGAAGGACAGAGGACAGATGGACAGACACTGAAGAACAGAGGGCAGATGGACAGACACTGAAGGACAGAGGACAGATGAACAGACACTGAAGGACAGAGGACAGATGGACAGACACGGAAGGACAGAGGACAGATGGACAGACCCTGAAGGACAGAGGACAGATGGACAGACACTGAAGAACAGAGGGCAGATGGACAGACACTGAAGGACAGAGGACAGATGGACAGACACTGAAGAACAGAGGACAGATGGACAGACCCTGAAGGACAGAGGACAGATGGACAGACACTGAAGGACAGAGGGCAGATGGACAGACACTGAAGGACAGAGGACAGATGGACAGACACTGAAGGACAGAGGACAGATGGACAGACCCTGAAGGACAGAGGACAGATGGACAGACACTGAAGGACAGAGGACAGATGGACAGACACGGAAGGACAGAGGACAGATGGACAGACCCTGAAGGACAGAGGACAGATGGACAGACACTGAAGAACAGAGGGCAGATGGACAGACACTGAAGGACAGAGGACAGATGGACAGACACTGAATGACAGAGGACAGATGGACAGACACTGAAGGACAGAGGACAGATGGACAGACACTGAAGGACAGAGGACAGATGGACAGACACTGAAGGACAGAGGACAGATAGACCCTGAAGGACAGAGGACAGATGGACAGACACTGAATGACAGAGGACAGATGGACAGACACTGAAGGACAGAGGACAGATGGACAGACACTGAAAGACAGAGGACAGATGGACAGACCCTGAAGGACAGAGGACAGATGGACAGACACTGAAGGACAGAGGACAGATGGACAGACACTGAAGGACAGAGGACAGATAGACCCTGAAGGACAGAGGACAGATGGACAGACACTGAAGGACAGAGGACAGATGGACAGACACGGAAGGACAGAGGACAGATGGACAGACCCTGAAGGACAGAGGACAGATGGACAGACACTGAAGGACAGAGGACAGATGGACAGACACGGAAGGACAGAGGACAGATGGACAGACACGGAAGGACAGAGGACAGATGGACAGACACTGAAGGACAGAGGACAGATGGACAGACCCTGAAGGACAGAGGACAGATGGACAGACACGGAAGGACAGAGGACAGATGGACAGACACTGAAGGACAGAGGACAGATGGACAGACACAAACATCAGGTTTGGCTTCATGGAGACTTTAAAGTTTCCCGTCTGTCCGGTAACTTGTTTAAACTTGTTCTCCGGGGTCTCAGCGTCCGTCGTCAGTTTTATGTAACGCGTTCGACGGGTCAGCATCAAGCTTTTAATATTTGTGATGGATTTTAGAACCTTTCCAAAGAAATCAGCATGATTTCTGTTTTCAATTTATTCATCACGGACATGATTCACGTCCAACGATAACAAGCTCTCAAAACAAGTCAACCAGCTCCACATAGGAGTCCATATAGATTATATATAGATTAAACATATGAGTCTTTAAAATGCATAGTTCACATTCCAGCCTGATATCCTGATACCTCACAGCAGCAATATTGTTTTTTATTGACTTTGTTATGTCCGTGCACGCTCCATGCAGCTCGCTGTGTGCAGAGAAACACACGCCGCTTTCTAAAAATATTCCTGCAGAACAATCCTGATAGATCAGATTTGTGTTCGATGCTTTTATTGTGATGCAACGGTAAAATGATTATCAGGTTTTTGTATTGAAACATTTAATGTAAATATTCAGTGCAGAACTTTTCCACTGTTGTTTACATTAATGTAAATATTCAGAATTATTCAGTTGTGATAATTTTTTTAAAAGATTCATTTTGGCCTTTATTGTTCAGAGACAGCTGATTGGTCCTTTCTGTTCCCGCCCCGATTCATGGTCTATTAAACTCTAAGCCACAACCTGCAGTTCCTCTAACGTCCACCTGGGGCTGGCTCCAGCAGTGAGTCAGTCTCCATAAGTCCCCATGTTTCACAGCAGAAATAAACATGTTTACAGCCTGGTACAAAAAACTGTTTTGGTCTCTGTAGCTAATTTCCCCGTTCATGACAACTGTACTGAGGGTGAATTTATATACAACTCACCTGTTCACATTATATTAAGGCTTAAAGTTATGCAGGGTTAAGAGCGTGGAGCGTTGGACTAGTCAGTGACATCAGCTGCTGCTGTGCATTTTATATGTCGCTTTAATCAGCTGAAGCAAAAATCGAGACACAACCAACTAAAGACTAATTATCACTAATGAACTTAAACTTAACTGAACCACCAAACGTCATTAAAAGTCTCCTGATACTTTAAATTAAGACTCTTCATCTGTTTGCTCTCGTTACATGATGTAATTAAGTTTCTCTCCCGGTTCTTCGTGCACATCGTTACACAATCAATGAATCCTGAAATCACAGGTATCTGCAGCTCCACAGAGGCTCCAGCCCTCGTCACGAACAGGAGGATGAAGAAATGAAACGCTGTCAGAGCAGAGTCCAGTCTTCCTCTGGGACATGTCGCGGCTCTGGTTTCCATCGCAGGAAGATCAGGTTTGAAACGTGGAGCTCTGGCTCGCACTGATCCATGATCCACGTCTTCCTCCTCGTGAAGCCACGCTGGAACCTCCCGTCCAGAAAAACACGGCGGTGCGTCGTCCTGTGGAGAGCGGGAGCGTCTGTCTCGAGGTAATCCAACGCAGATTTCAATGATTGAAAGTTCGCTGATACAGAAACATGTGACGATGGCTGGACTGCAGATGTTTACTGAGCGTCTACGCTTTGGAAAACGTTTCATAGACTCTTTGTGACGTTTCATCGTTTTGGCTCTGACTGAGCGTAGTGGTGTTGTCATGGTAACCAGAGATCTGCCTCCTTCACACAGTGATGAGGAACCTGTGAGGTTCGAGATGATTCATCCAGCATGGAGGAAGCCTTGAAGAGTCACAGCTGGACGTGACGTCCTCTGTCATGAAGATCGTCTCATTATCACGCTGCCGGAGACGTCACAGTCGAGTTCATCCAGAACGGACGTGGACGTCTTCATTACGGTTGCTCACACACACACACACACACACACACACACACACACACACACACACACACAAATCTTTCATTAACACAGGTGTGGTTGGAAGATCTGGGCCAGCGTGCCGGGTACAGGTGAGGAGGTTCAGCATCAGTGACGTCTGACAAACGTGCCGGATATCCTGGAATGACTCTTCCAGGATATCCTGGAATGACTCCTCCAGGATATCCTGGAATGACTCCTCCAGGATCTGAACATGCATCGAGCTTCAGATCTGACACAGAGACGCTTCAGAGGAAACGCATCCAAAAAGCAGATGCAGTTCCTCAAACGTCCACTTGAGGCTGGCTCCAGAACTGAGTCTCCATAAGTCCCCATGTCCAAATGTCTCAAACACACTTTTGTCTTTTTCAACAGTCATAAAAAGTAGAAAGAAGCGTGTCCTGGTTCAGTCTCTGTGCGAACTCTTTCATTACACAGCTGCCTCTGTCATTTTCACTGAGTCCTGCTGAAATCAGACGAAAACCACAGAACAAACTCAAACACATCCCGACATCACGTAACGGTGGCAGCTCCAGCGTTTCAATCCATCATCGACTGAGAGGAAGACGGTGGAAGCAGGATTTCCTCCAGCAGAGTCATTACGAGCTGCAGCCAGAACAAGACGAGCTTGAACCAGGTCCAGGGTTTTTGCCACTGTGGGTTTGAACGGGTGATTCATTCAACTGCTGTCACTGCTGAAGTCAGCCGCTGCTTTGTAACGTGGTGAGGAACAGTTTAAACATTTCTCTGCTGTCCGTCAGCTCTGAGAGGACGTCCTGATCTCCGTCTCCGTCCTCTCACATTGACTGGCTGCCGTCCCCATGATGATGCTCACCACTGAAAACTGAATATTTACTAAACTGAGGAAACCGACATTACCCAGAGTTCACTCTGCTCCGCGCGCTGGTCTTCGATAATCAGCTGACTCTTTATTAAAATGAGGTTACAGCTGCAGCGGTCTGCAGAATCGTCTCGCTCTGCTTCATCTTAAAAATCAAAATCAAACATTTATTTTTCAGCTCGTTCGCTGTGTGTGTTTGTGTGTTTGTGTGTTTGTGTTCAATGCATGTGTGTTTGTGTGCGTGCACGTGTGTCAGCTGCACTCAGAACAACAGCCTGGGTCCAGAAGGCCCCAGTGATCCTCACGGTGCCCCCCCCACCTCCACCAAACACACACACACACACACACACACACACACACACACACACACACACACACACACACTCTCTCAGCTGTGAAGACTGGGCCGACATCACTCCGCCTTCACTCAGTGACTCATTCACAGAATATTCTGTTTTCCCCTTCTCGTTTGGTTTTCCCCCGCAGGCTGGAGCGATCCGTTTTGTTCTGCAGTGTTCTTCGAGCAGCTGTTCCACCAGCAGCGTCGTCGTCCCGCGTTCAGCTGTCGTACGATCCGGCTCAAACCAAACAAAGAAAATGAAATGTGGATTAAAACACGACACAGCTGGAACGTGCCGGTGACGGTCACCGCGTCCAGGATCTGATCTGTGTTCAGCACGCAGTAACTCCAACCACCTGCGAAACTCATTAAGCTCGCAGCAGATTGGTTCCACATGCAGAGATTCACTCCCACAAACGTGTCACATAAAATGAAATGTTGGCCTGAGGAACTGAAATGACACACAGTCTCATTCAAAGCACCGGTGGACCCTCCATGTGCACCTACAGGTGCAGCAGCTCCACCATGGTGTCCTGTAATTTCTCCTGCAGGGAACCTTCAATTACCTCCATAAAGATATTCTATGGACCTTTAATCTTTCCTCTACGTGGGAGGTTTCCTCATCCAGCCACACGGCCTCAATCACAGCTGCAGACTTCCAGGATCCTGGGTGGTGTTTTTGGGTCTGGGGGAAGTTTGGCCCTCCACCATCTTTTTATCTGCAGGTGTGAATCTGCCGTCAGGTCCCGCGAGTGTTCGCGAGCCTGGAAACTCAATTACAACAACTCGAGCGACGCGAGACGTCAAACACGATCCAGGAGGTTCAGATCGGTCCACACAGGAGACTTTACAACGGAGGAAAGTTATCATGGTGGTGATTATTTTATCCGTCAATCACGAGGTGAGAGCGTCTGATTGGCCGTCGGTTCTCTCAAGCATCAAACTTACATCAAACTTTTACCAGGCTTGAAGCAGTTTTGCTCCGTTCTCTTTGCGGCTTCGTGTTTTCCCTCCAGACTTTGTTGACTCGCTCTGATACGTTGGTTTTATCACTTCCTGGAAGTAGCTACGTGGGTATATTGTTTCCCTTCTGTCTGTTTTTACAACCTGGAGTCTGTACAGGGTGTTTTATTCTGAAAATCGATCAGATTTCTGTGTCTGACTTCCTGTCGGACCAGCCTGAGCGGTGACACTGAGCAGGTAGAGATCTGTAGTCCTCTGATCTGGATCCTGATGGAAAAGCTCAGCACAGAGACCAGGGACACAAAACAAAACCAGCAGCTCTAAAAACTCTTTAATCAGTCTGAAAATAAAGGTTACATACTGCCAGACATCTACAGACCCCGTCCTAATGAACTGTGTCTGTAGAAAGAGTTTTACGTCTTAACGCAGTTTGAACTTTAGCTGGTTTCATCAGGCTTGATCGATAAATATATAACTGGGTATCATCTGCGTAAAAACGGATTTACAGATTTTTAATAGTTAGAGTCTGTAACTGAGCATGTTGTGGCATTTTAATGTTCCAGTCAACAAATCTAAAATACTAAACATATTGTAACACTCGTCATCACGTCAGCAGCTTCCTCTTTAATTAGCTCAGTTATGTTTTTTATTTTATAGCACAACAGATTTAAATGATTTAAGTGTTTTCTGGATGTCCTCCTCCTGCGGTCGCTTCGTGCTCACACATGTAAACAGACTGGATGTGTGAGTCTGTGGACTTCACCTCCAAATGTCCAAAGCTGAGTCATTTCTGCCGCGTCATGTTTTTCCCCCTCGACACCCACACAGCCCACAGAAAGTGTCGACACAGAGAAATTTACTGTCAGACTGAAAAACACGTGAGACGTCAGATGACGTTACCGTGATCAACGACACGTACGGTAAGTGCTGTTAGTCAGGACGTGACAGCGCAGATAAATAATGAATCTGTTGTGGTTGGAAAGAAAATCATATTTCAACAGCTGCAGCAGATTCAAAGTCTGAAGACGTTCCAGTAAAGAGTGACGCTGTCTGCATGTTCATCTCATGTTTCATGTTCACGTTGACTTCGTGCAGTGTCCTGATGATGATGATGACGATGATGATGAAGATGATCAGAGCTCGGACGCGTCTTTAACACGAGCGTCATCGTTCGTTATCTGTCCTGTCAGGAGTCTGCGGAGCAAAGAGACGATTCACAGTCGTGATAATAAATAACGTGACAGCCTCTGTCCAATCACAGAGCGACACGTCACATCTGTCGTTATAAATCTGTGTGAAAGCTCAAACTGACAAAGTTTTACTGACGCCGTGTAAAAAACGAAAAATCAAACTGAGATAAAAACGAGTCCTTGAATCTGACGTGAAGACTCGGCCGACGTCCTTCAGGTGTTTCTGTTTTACTTCCAGAGCTTTAAGGACTCGTCATTGTTGCAGCTTCAGCTCTGCTGGCTCTCACAGCGTTCCATGATGTTCGTACCCTCCATCCTATCAGAGCTGTTTCACTGCACCGACTGCAGCTGCTGTTAGTCTATCATGAGAGGTAGCTTATGGGCTCATGCATGTTCAGTTTGGTTACACGCCTCCACACGTGCAGCCTGCAGCTGGTCTGTGTGAATGTTGAATCCTCCATGAACATGAAGTGACATCGAGGACGAGATGAAGAACGTTAAACTGACCTCCATCATAAAAATCACAACCCAGCTGATCAAAGATTAACGTGATGACGTTTGTTACAATCTGTTTGTAGACTGAAACATTAAAATGCCACAACATGCTCAGTTACACATTTGATATATTCATATTCACTCCAAAGAATTGATCTCATCTGTAAATCCGTTTTTACGCAGATGATACTCAATTAAAACCTGATACCCTGTTAAGACGTACAAACCTGCAGGTTCTCCTCAGAAACTCTTTCCAGAGTCTTAGTTACTTTAGACGGGATCACCCTGGCCTCCAGCTCCACTGTAAAGAGTCTTGGAGTTGTTTTTGATCAGGATTTGTCCTTTAACGTCACATGAAACAAATTTCGAGGACTGCATTCTTCCACTTACGTAACATCGCCTAAAATCAGACGCATCGTGTCTCAAGCGGATGCAGAAAAGCTGCACGTGTTCTGCAGAACAGAATTTAAATTCTCCTTCTTACTTACAAAGCTCTTCATGGTCAGACACCATCATATCTAAAAGAGCTCATGGTACCTTACTACCCCTCTAGAACACTGCGCTCTCAGGACGCTGGGTTCCTTGTGGTTCCTTGTGGTTCCTATAGTTTCCAAAAGTAGACTGGGAGCCAGAGCTTTCAGCTCTCAGGCTCCTCTTCTGTGGATTGGTGTCCAATGATCTCCTGTAAAATGAGATGTCACTTGTTGGTCACTGAACCTTCAGGGGCTGGTCTTTGGGTTTGTGGATCCCATCTTTGCAGAATCTTTCCGGTGTTTCGCTTCCATCACATCATCAGCACCACAGATGCTTCGTTGGTCCGTCTTGGTACCCAAACTGAATCATATGGATTCTGCCTGATGAACACACACAGGTGAACACACACACAGGTGAACACACACACAGGTGAACACACACAGGTGAACACACACACAGGTGAACACACACAGGTGAACACACACAGGTGAACACACACACAGGTGAACACACACAGGTGAACACACACAGGTGAACAGACTCAGATGTTTTGATGCTAGCGTACTTCATCATCATCATCCTCTCCTTGGTCTCAGGTTTAAGCGTTACTCTGGGCTGTATCCAGGCTGAGACTCTTGGACGAGCTCCACGTTGACTTTGTGCTGGCTCAGCAGTTTGTGCTGTTTGTAGGGAGTGTGTTCAGACATCGGTCACTGCTGAGACAGATTTGAACCGATATCAGAAACTGAGCCACGGCAGAACGTACTGAAGTGTCGAAGGGTAAGATGATGTCAGAGCAAGTCGAGCTCAGCTGGTTTTTATCTTTCAAACGTGTTTTGTGGACAAATAAATCAATGTTTTGTCAAGAGATTTCCAATTATTCATTAGATTATATCCAGACGGTGTAACCTGCTCAGATCTGGTCATTTTCCACCGTGAGGAATCAGATACATACTGTAGCTCACGTGCTCGCTGGAGTTTGGTCTTTGCTGCCTCCAAAACAAAGATCTGAATGTTCTGCTCACGCGAGCAGATCGTCCCGTCATGCGAAGAAAACACGGAACTACGTTGGACTGTGACTGATTGCCGATGACGGACGCGATGTCAGGCCTGCTCTTGCATGTTTCTCACGTCCACGTCGTCTCTAGATGTGGTTTGGCTTCAGAGGGAGAGAGAGGCCGGGTCAGCTGTGGTCCATGTCACCACCACCAGAGACGAGCTCAGATGTGGGAGCAGAGATTAATGGGAAAGAGTCTGATGTGACCACGGAGCATGTGTGCTCTGAGAGGACGACCACGATGATGATGATGATGATGATGATGATGTCTCCTTAAAGGATGAAGAGCAACATGTCAGTCCTTTTTCTGAATGGAGTTCTGTAATGGAGTTTCATGTTACGTGTCCGTGACCTTCACTCCATCTTGTGTTCATCCTCCCGTTCATTTCACCTCTGTGCAGATTGATGGAGTTAATTAATTAGTGTGTTTTTAATAAAAGGTTATTGGCTTTCTGTAAGTGATTTGCAGGCAGGAGCTCAAACATGCACAACCTGCAACATTTACAGGTTTCCAGGTGAGCAAACTTTTGGAATGATTCACGGTAGTTTACATTTTAAAGCCC
Organism: Collichthys lucidus; assembly: GCA_004119915.2. Classification (NCBI taxonomy): domain Eukaryota; kingdom Metazoa; phylum Chordata; class Actinopteri; family Sciaenidae; genus Collichthys; species Collichthys lucidus. Next base: position 33,528,942 of record CM014092.1, on the reverse strand, counting down.
CGCTGGGCTACGTTTAGCAAAGCCACCCTGCTGGTAACAAATGTTTCCATATGGCTTAAAGTTCCTGCAGCAACAGACGCAGAGATATCAGCAACCACTGTGGTAACCATGACTACAGCTGTACTCGAGTATTTCTTCTGATTACATTACCTCTGAGCAATCATCAGCCAGGACTGGAGCTAACAGCAGCTAACAGACTGAGCTAACATGAGCTAACAGCAGCTAACAGACTGAGCTAACATGAGCTAACAGCAGCTAACAGACTGAGCTAACATGAGCTAACAGCAGCTAGCAGACTGAGCTAACAGCAGCTAACAGACTGAGCTAACAGCAGCTAACAGACTGAGCTAACATGAGCTAACAGCAGCTAACAGACTGAGCTAACATGAGCTAACAGCAGCTAGCAGACTGAGCTAACATGAGCTAACAGCAGCTAACAGACTGAGCTAACATGAGCTAACAGCAGCTAGCAGACTGAGCTAACAGCAGCTAACAGACTGAGCTAACAGCAGCTAACAGACTGAGCTAACATGAGCTAACAGCAGCTAACAGACTGAGCTAACATGAGCTAACAGCAGCTAACAGACTGAGCTAACATGAGCTAACAGCAGCTAGCAGACTGAGCTAACAGCAGCTAACAGACTGAGCTAACAGCAGCTAACAGACTTAGCTAACATGAGCTAACAGCAGCTAACAGACTGAGCTAACATGAGCTAACAGCAGCTAGCAGACTGAGCTAACATGAGCTAACAGCAGCTAACAGACTGAGCTAACATGAGCTAACAGCAGCTAGCAGACTGAGCTAACAGCAGCTAACAGACTGAGCTAACAGCAGCTAACAGACTGAGCTAACATGAGCTAACAGCAGCTAACAGACTGAGCTAACATGAGCTAACAGCAGCTAGCAGACTGAGCTAACATGAGCTAACAGCAGCTAGCAGACTGAGCTAACATGAGCTAACAGCAGCTAACAGACTGAGCTAATATGAGCTAACAGCAGCTAACAGACTGAGCTAACATGAGCTAACAGCAGCTAGCAGACTGAGCTAACAGCAGCTAACAGACTGAGCTAACACAGCTAACAGACTGAGCTAACATGAGCTAACAGCAGCTAACAGACTGAGCTAACATGAGCTAACAGCAGCTAGCAGACTGAGCTAACATGAGCTAACAGCAGCTAGCAGACTGAGCTAACATGAGCTAACAGCAGCTAACAGACTGAGCTAACATGAGCTAACAGCAGCTAGCAGACTGAGCTAACAGCAGCTAACAGACTGAGCTAACAGCAGCTAACAGACTGAGCTAACAGCAGCTAACAGACTGAGCTAACATGAGCTAACAGCAGCTAACAGACTGAGCTAACATGAGCTAACGGCAGCTAACAGACTGAGCTAACATGAGCTAACAGCAGCTAACAGACTGAGCTAACATGAGCTAACAGACTGAGCTAACATAAGCTAACAGCAGCTAACAGACTGAGCTAACATGAGCTAACAGCAGCTACAGCCGTCAGCAGTTTACTTCACTGTCCATCATAAACTCTGTAAATCACAGAGAGTTGAGGCGGAGCAGCCGGAGGACATCAGAGGGAAAACCAGAAAACATTTCCTCCATAAAATATGATCCAGTTTCACCAGAGTCAGTGAAATAGTTGCTGCTGTGTGACTTAGTGCCGTAAAGCGTTACGTACTTCTCCCGACCCGGAGCCCAAAGTTACATAGAGTGAGAACAGACGTACGAATGACAGAGACACCGTTCACCTGATCACAGGTCAGAGTGGGTCACCTGATCACAGGTCGGAGTGGGTCACCTGATCACAGGTCGGAGTGGGTCACCTGATCACAGGTCAGTGTGGGTCACCTGATCACAGGTCAGAGTGGGTCACCTGATCACAGGTCAGAGTGGGTCACCTGATCACAGGTCAGAGTGGGTCAGCTCTGATATTTGACATGATGCTTTAAAGTAATCTGATTAGTGAATATTGGAATATATTTATTTTATCTGATTGTAATTAATTACACTCTTCATGTTTAACCTGGTTAAACCGTCTCCTTCCTTCTTGGATTTCTTTTCAAGTCGAGCCAGCTTTCATATTTTATTCATACGACATGCCTGGGCCGTGTTTCTGGTTTCGCTGTGATGCTGCAGATGAAACAAACTGCAGGCTGCGCTTTGTAACACTGGAGTCTTTCAAGCCTGTTGGTTCTAATTAAAGCCGCTCTGCTCGCTACACGGCCGACACCACGTCCATTATGTCACAGCTTCTTCGGAGGCGGTAAATCATTCAGGCTTTAATATTTTTATGTCTCTTTACCTGCAGGGTACGGAGGAAGAATGTGTTCTTAAAATGCATAACATGGATGTTTGCAGGAAAAGTCGCCGTGCAACACATGATGGACGTACGGATAAGCCACATCATGTCAGTTTGTCCTCTGTCCACACGTCCTCCGTGTCTCCTGCTGCAGCCTATAAACCTTCAGAATGAGCTGAGGACACGTCAGATGTTTGTGTCCTCTGTCCTCCAGTATCTGGACACAAAGTCATGTCTTCAGCTGTCTTACACTCTGAAACGTGGAGCAACAAAAGACAACAAACTGATTCATACAAGATGTTTCCTTCAGTGAGCCAAACACAAAGTTTGTGTGGATGGATTCAACAAGTGCAACTGAAATCTGCTCTGTGTCTCATACAGGAGTCATCCTTTAAAAATCATTCACGCCTCCATCACCTCCAGAATCGACGACTGCAGCAGCATCCTCTACGGCACCGTCCAAAACTTCAAATCAACTCCAGCACATCTAAAACTCAACGCTCGCACCCATGACCACGTCACCCCTGTCCTCCACAAACCAGGCTCCTTCCTACCTCACTGACTGGCTCCATCCCGCAGCCTCCGTTCATCTGACGCTAACCTCCTGACTCCTCCACCACCCAGGACCAGGCACCAAACCTGGGGCGACAGTCTCTGTAGCTGCCCTCCTGCCTCTGGAACTCTCCACAAACATTATTATTATTATTATATTCAGCTTTATGCACCTAAAGTCTTGATCTGAGCAACAAGAAACAAGCCAGTCAACGCTGCCACGTCCTCTCTGTTATGTCACACACTGGATGTGGTTGTTTACGGCACGTTGAAGCTCAGACGTGCGACACAGAGTGCGAGCGTGTTTGCACGTGACCATTTTTCTTCGACATGTTGTCAAACTAACGTCTGAAACCAAAGATGAGCGATGACGCTGCGTTACCGTGCAGGACGCTGCAGATGTCACAGAGTAAAGCGTCGAGCACGTGTTGTGTGATTTAAGCTGCAGTATGTTCAGGGTGGATTGACCCTTCGCCCTGTGAGCTGCTGCTTCAGCCTCACACATGTCCCAGTCAGTTTTACTGCCTGTGACAGGAAGCCCCTCAGGTGATGCTCTGCAGGTGACCTCACGTGGAATTTGACTGAGCGTCGATGCTGCTCCTCCTGTTTCTGCTGAGGAAACTTTATCAAAGACATTTTAACTCTCCTGTCAGCTTCAGTTACGTTAAAAGAACATTTGGGTTTTATTCTTGTGGCTGTAAAAGTCCGGGCTGGATGAGATCGGGAACATTGCAACATCGACACAATGAAACCAAACCGGGCCGCGGGTCAGTTCATCCAAATGATCTCAGCAGCTTGTTTGGACTAAAGATCTCAGAGTGAGTTCACTTTTCACAGATTGTGTAAAGTGTGTAACACAGGAGGAGGCTCTGCAGGAGGCGAGGACCATAAAGAAACAGTTTGATATGAAGAGTTCAGGTGTGTTTGTGAATGCCTCAGCGTTCAGACAGGTGTAGGTGCTCATGCAGCAAACTGTCTGTGTGGAAAGTCTTTGACTTAAACACTCCGGCACAAATGTATGAAATGAAAATCCGTAAGTTTCCGAACTCCCTCCTGAACACTTTTGTTCCATTGTTCTTTTCCGTGTTGAAGGTTGTTTTTTTCCGGGCACAGTGAACGCAGCAACGAAACAGGAACCTCCGGGAAGTCGGAACAAAAGGAAGAAAGCCCGGGGCCGGAGGGAGCGGGGCAGACCAGGAGATCCAGGAAACCTTAAACGGGGAGGACCACGAACCCGTGCCCACCTCACAGCAACATGCACATACATGGATGCAGCTGTTGTGAATTTGTGCGTGTTATTAGGTGTTACAGAGGCTGTGCCCGGACCCGCTCAGGTCCAGCTGCTGAGCCCGGTTCTGATGTCATTAATTAGCCATTAGCTTCTTGTTCATCTGTCCATAAGTGAACTCTCTCACTGCCCAGATGGAGGCTGAAGGGTGGAGGAACTTCTGAATCTAAAAGAGGCTCAGCGGTGTTAGAGCTCTGAACGTGTAGGAGGACGTGAGGAGCAGTGTCTTCATCTTCAGCTGCTGATCCTGGGTCTACATGCTGTGATGAGTGAATCCTGTCAAACTTCATATTTTACTGCCTGGAATAAAAACTGTGCTCTCATATTCGACACGTGAGTGCACGGGAGCAGGAAGCAGCCTAAACCCAACACACCCGTATGGATGCCAGACGCAGCCACCACCCTGCACGACATTTCCTCAACCGCCTCAGAGTCAAGTGTGAAACGTGCTGCCAGACTCCGACACTAACTGATCACTTACAGCCAGGAAGGCGAGAACGCCAACGAGTCGACCACGAGGCCGTACGCACGCCGCAACAACGTGTCGGCCAGCTCATGACGCAATGCATAATTCCTTTAACGTGCACTGTGTGGTAAGTACATGCAGTCGATGCACTGACAGATAAAACACCATGGCTGCAGCGCTGCGCCCTGACCCACATCCTCTTCCTCCAGCACATCCTGTGAGGAAAGCTGGAGCAGGGAAGTGAACGCTCTCACAGGTGCTGACCGAGCTTCAGGTCAGGATTACACCAGACAGAAAAAACAGCAGACTGATCAGTTTACCTCACATTAGAGGAGAGTAACAGTGAGAGCAACAACACTTCATGTGAGATATTCCAGATTTAGAATAAGACAAAGAGGAAATACACGAAGAGGTCCATCAAATATAACAACGGCAGTGTCCAGTCTAACAGTGAACACGGAGACAGAACCTCTGAACCGGCAGTGTCCAGTCTAACAGTGGACACAGAGACAGAACCTCTGAACCAGCAGCGTCCAGTCTAACAGTGAACACGGCGACAGAACCTCTGAACCGGCAGTGTCCAGTCTAACAGTGGACACAGCAACAGAACCTCTGAACCGGCAGTGTCCAGTCTAACAGTGGACACGGCGACAGAACCTCTGAACCGGCAGTGTCCAGTCTAACAGTGAACACAGAGACAGAACCTCTGAACCGGCAGTGTCCAGTCTAACAGTGAACACAGCGACAGAACCTCTGAACCGGCAGTGTCCAGTCTAACAGTGAACACAGAGACAGAACCTCTGAACCGGCAGTGTCCAGTCTAACAGTGAACACAGAGACAGAACCTCTGAACCGGCAGTGTCCAGTCTAACAGTGAACACAGAGACAGAACCTCTGAACCGGCAGTGTCCAGTCTAACAGTGAACACAACAGCCTATCAGGTGGTTTTCTTGGTTTTGGCTCCTGGTGTCCCATAAAACAAACGATCATGTTCTGATGACATGCATGTGTAAATGTTGCATGCGTCTGTTTGTCTGTTTGTCTGTTTGTCTGTTTGTCTGTTTGTCTGTTCGTCTGTTTGTCTGTTTGTCTGTTCGTCTGTTTGTCTGTTCGTCTGTTCGTCTGTTCGTCGTTCGTCTGTTTGTCTGTTTGTCTGTTTGTCTGTTTGTCTGTTTGTCTGTTCGTCTGTTTGTCTGTTTGTCTGTTCGTCTGTTCGTCTGTTTGTCTGTTCGTCTGTTCGTCTGTTTGTCTGTTCGTCTGTTCGTCTGTTTGTCTGTTTGTCTGTTTGTCTGTTCGTCTGTTTGTCTGTTCGTCTGTTTGTCTGTTCGTCTGTTTGTCTGTTTGTCTGTTTGTCTGTTTGTCTGTTCGTCTGTTTGTCTGTTCGTCTGTTTGTCTGTTCGTCTGTTTGTCTGTTTGTCTGTTCGTCTGTTTGTCTCGGTGAAGTTGCTGGTCTCGGATCTCAGGTTGACTGCACGGTGACAATCACCAAATGTTTCTGTCTCATTTTTTATTGCTCCGTCGAGATCAGCTGATCGACACGGACAAAACATTTCACGAGCATTTAATCTGAACGTTTTTATACTTCGTCTGATTAATCATGGATCTGCTTCTATCTCAGTGGTTCACTCTGAAACCTGCAGGACAGATGTGCATCATCTAAACTGTGTTTCACTGTTTGTCTCGCTTGTTCACGGTAAAGTGAACCACAGGTTCTGATGCTGATAAAGTCAGGACACTGAGTCGTGTTGTTGTCGGACATGTCGTGGTTTCATCTGCTCGTGAATCAGACAGAGCGGTAACGTTTGGACTCTGCAGCGCTCCATGTAAGGACTCGAGTCTGAAACTGATTGGAAGCACCTGGTGGTGTCGCAGACAGACAGGTCGGCTCTCCGGGTTCAGTCCAGGTTCCTGAATGTTCGCAGGACGTCGTTCATTCTGCTGCTGGACAGAAAAACTCAGTTTGTGTCTAAATATTTGCAGTTGATGAATCTCATGTGTCATCACGTCACGTGAAGAAACTGTCAGGGATAATTCACAGGAACATCAGAGACCAACGCTTTCATCTCGACACGCTGAGTCATCGTTTCTCCAACTCGTTAAACTGGAAACAAATATCATAAGTGAGTCAAACTTCTCTGCTCAGGATATATGAAGTTCAGCGGCTGTGCCAGGACGCAATCACTCCTGTACACAAACGTTTGTTGAATGTTTTCCTGATGTTCCCGTCAGGTTTGTCCCGTCTGGCTCGACATAAACCAGCTTCAGCTTCAGGATGAATGGAAACATAAACGTAAAGCTGCAGTTTGACATCACGGACGCCTCAAATCAAACTGCAACAGTGACCGAGCGTCATCCTGCGTTCATCAAAACTGCAGCTGCAGAGTTTAAAGTTTTATTCTGTGTCGTTCTCGGAGGACAGACCGACAAAGGACCAGAGTTCAGTCGTGCAGTTCAAGCCGCCGGGTGTCTCGTGTTAAACGTGGCCCCCTGCAGAGTCACCTGAGCTTATTAACACACAGCCACTGTGGGAGCGTGTGTCAGGGTCCGCCGTGCACCGTGAACTCTAAGAGATGATGTATCTCCTGTCAGAGACGTCCAGGTTCCTCGTGGTTCATCGTAAAACTCAATCTGGCGCTCAGCAGGACGTAAACACTCACAGGACAAATCAAGGAGACGTTTACGGCTCACAGCAGAACCAGAACCAGAACCAGAACCAGAACCAGAACCACACCAACATGATCTGTGACATGAACCGCTCACAGAGAGTCTGAGGCACAGTTCACATCATATCATCAGGCTGTTTGAAGGAGCACATGAATCCATCTTCTTTACAGAGTATCTCTTAATATCCTTATTTAGCCATAAAGAGCATAAATATATAATATAATAAAAATATATAATATAATATAATATAATATAATATAATATGATATAATATAATAAAATATATAAATATATAATATAATATAATATATAATATAATAAATATATATATAATATCATATAATATCATAACATAACATAACATAACTAACAAATATAATAATAAAAATATAATATATTACTATAATATAATATAATAATATAATATAATATCATATAATATAATATAATAATATACTATAACATAATAAATAATATAATATAATAAACATAACATAACATAACATAACCTAACATAATATAATATAATATAATAATAATATAATATAATATAATATAATATAATATAATATAATATAACATAACATAACATACATAATATAATTAATCTAATATATATAATAAAATAAATATATATAATATAATATAATATAATAAATATATATAATAATAATATAATATAATATAATATAATATAATCTATATAATATAATATATATAATAAATATAATATATATATAGAAGAAAGCAGAAGCAGTGTCCGGATGTTCAGAGTCGGGGAACCAGTGACGTCTTTGTTCCATATTCACTTGTTCCAGTCGTCGGGTGGCCTCAGCGTTTCCATCTCAGCAGAGTTACCGTCCTGATTCATATGTTGTTACTCAGCGTGTTGTTGTTACAGATTGATGGGCCCGGTTCTTCGACCCCCCTCGGGGGTTCCCGGAGGTTGACTCACATCACAGAGAACCCGGCGAGCTTCAGAAGGTTTCCACGGCCATGAAGCAGGAAAACCACAGTCTGCTCTCCGGAGGTTCCTCCAAACAGGATCGCTGTGCCAGTCGTCTGCAGCCTCACACATCCACAGCATCATTACTTTCCATGCATTGAGTAATGTGATTACTTTGTTACTGAGTCTGAGCTCTGCGTGTCAGCTGGCTCAGGAGCTGCTGCAGGATGGAGGAGCGATTAGAGTTTCCTGTTTGCATGTTGTTCCGACTTCACCGACTTCTGGAGAACAGATACGCTCAGGAATCATCTGACTGTGTCCATCAAATGTCCCATCTGTCCAAAGTCTGTCCAACGCTGACACAGTCATGTTCTCAGTGTTCTCAGTGTTCTTAGTGTTCTCAGTGTTCTCAGTGTTCTCAGTGTTCTCAGTGTTCTCAGGTTCTTCATGTTAGTTGTTATTGTTGACAGGTAGCTTCACTCACCTGTTCTTTGTTCGGCTGTGTTCAAGCTGAAGCTGAACGCAGCGGTTTACAAACGGGTTTGGCCGTTTTGAGTTACACACACTCCACGTTGGCGGTCGGCGTCCTTCCCCACTGGACCAAGAAAGTAGCTTCACTTACCTTTGACTCACCTGTGTCTTGTTCCCTCCATGGTCGCCGTGTTCAAGTTGAAGTCGGAGAAATTCGACGGAAATTCACGACGAGAAACGCACGAACGGACGAGTTTGAAGTTTTTGATGGTCGACTGTCTGTGTTCGGCATCACAGTGACGAAGACGATGAAGATGTTAAAGAAGAAACAAACATCCAAATACATTTTGCTCTTTTTGCTCGTTTCAATTTCTTTCGTCAAAATTCATCAAAAATAATTAACTCCACTTACCTTGTCTTCATTCCCATGATGCTCCTCTGTGTTGAAGTTGAAATTCGGCGGAAATTCACGACGAGAAACGCACGCAACGCAAGTTTGACGGTTTTGTTTGTTTGAGTTTTAGTTTGTTTGATTTTGGAGTTTTTGTTCCGTTTGGTTTTTGAGTTTTAGTTTTGTGTTTGAGTTTTTGCATACCTCAGGTTGTCGGAGCCGAGGTTCGATCCCACGTCTCCACGTTGGCGGTCGGCGTCCTTCCCCACTGGACCATCTTCAGTACTGATGAAGAAGAAGAAGAACCAGGATCAGACTGATGGAGGAATCATGCTGAAGATTCTCCTCCATCAGTCCTGATGGAGCTGCTGAAGAACATCTCTGTCCTTCACTTTGTTTGTCTCATCATGTAGAAGGAAAACCATGTCTCCATGTCCTTCTGGACCACATGGTCCACTGCTCCCTGCTCCTCATGTCCTCCTACATCTTCTCTGGTCCAGTGGTTTAAGATGTTGCCTCTGAGCCACTTTTAGATCCAGAAGTTGTGGGTTCGAACCCCGCTCAGAGAACATTGTTGAACTGTGTGGAGGTGCACGGAGGAGATGGGGGACAAGCAAGAACCCTTAACAAGCTTCTGCATTGTTGTGCTTCGACATCAGGCGTCTGTCGGACTTTAAACATTTAAACAACCAGAATTTGTTTCCAGTCTGATGAACGTTGACGTTCGTGTTGAAGCTCGACGGTCTCGAACGTTCCGGCTGCTCCGTCTCCAGCATGTGGAGCTCTCAGTGTCACATTAACGTCTTTTTAATCATCCCCAAGACGTTTTGGCATCAATCAAGTTTCTTATTAAGTGAATCCAACTCTGAGGTTTATTTTGGTGAATGAACATTTGAAGTCAATGAAACTCTCTGAGCTGCTTCACCTCAGCATCTGCACGTCCTCACCATGTGCTGCTCTCCAGACTTTGAGCAGTTTGAAACCAGCGTGAATTTAAACGTTCACGACTTGAAACTTCGATCGTGTTCATCTGCATCATTCCCACGACCTCGCTAACCTTCACGCTTTAATCACAAACACACACTCGGCCTCAGGCGTTCACTAAGTGCACGACACGCTGAGCTGCTCAGAGTAACGAGCCTCGCTTCAAACCTCCCGTAAATACTTTATTCATATCAGGTAAAAGGCGAAGTCAGACCTGTGAGGAGCAGATGATCATTCATCACACAACAGGAGAGCAGCATGACGGCACACTGACCGAATGTTTCACTCTATAAAAAACATGTAAATAAACTTTAATAAACTTTTAATGAATTTCTGGATTTCATGGAGCAGAATCAGATTTAATGCCAGGTGAGTTTTCACATGCAGGATTTGTCCTGGTGTTTTTGGTGCAGAACAAACATGAAGTCAAAATATAAGAAATAAAACTCAAACATATAAACAAGCTGAACATGTCCGTCCGTGCACGTTACGTTAAGACTGAAACAGTCCAGATATTCTGCTGGATCAGTTCCAGGTTCTTCTTATTTATTTCCTTTAAAACATCCATCAGCGTGAAGATGAACAGAAAACAAAGGTTTGCAGGTTGGAGGAGGATTCAGGCTCGTGTCACCTCCATCAAATCAGACATTCAAACATTTAAGACGGAGCCAACACATCCTGTGAGAAAACCTGATGTTACACAGCTGATCTGTGCAGAACACACACAGTGTTACTGAAACCCTGATGAAGGATCTGTGACCTTTAACGTTCTCAGCCTCGCTTCTTTCGTCATACTGGGAGGATCTGAAGCAGAACGTGTTTATCACTGACATGTTTGTCTCTCTGCAGCATAATATTCATATTTCTAATGAAGGATGATCTGAACTCTGACCATGTGACTTCAAAGTAAAACAGTCATATCAACAGTCTGGTGCAGACCTGATCCTCCTCGAGTCCACGTGTCTGACAGATCAGGACACTTTGTCACCGGTAATAAAAACCTTTAGATCCTCCAGAGTTCTCACCAAAGAAACTGATGTGAAACTATTTTAACCTGGATGTGAAGCTCGTGTTGCAGTCCTGCCTCTCCCTCCTCCCGGATAATCTAAAGATGTGGATCATCAGTGGACCCACCTGTCAATCAAAGCGTCCACGCTCTTAATCCTGCATAACTTTAAGCCTTAATATAATGTGAACAGGTGAGTTGTATATAAATTCACCCTCAGTACAGTTGTCATGAACGGGGAAATTAGCTACAGAGACCAAAACTGTTTTTTGTACCAGGCTGTAAACATGTTTATTTCTGCTGTGAAACATGGGGACTTATGGAGACTGACTCACTGCTGGAGCCAGCCTCAGGTGGACGTTAGAGGAACTGCGGGTTGTGTTTCACTTCCTGTGTCGGCTTCATTTCCCAGTCACAGAGTTTGTTGCACCTGAGGAAGCTGCTGGAGCTGAAGTGGTTCAGGTGAGTACAAATATTTACAAGTTGAACATTTGTTCTGTATTTCTGTGTGGACAGTCAGATGTTGAGCTGACACATGTTCGGTACGTTCACGGAGGCTGCAGTAAAACTGAAGCAACTTCACCTTTAAATCATGACGTAGCAATTAACCATGAAGACAAAATATAGATACACAAACACTGTGACACCAACAGGCTGCCAACATCGTCGTCCATGTTATTGTCACATAAAGTTTGTGTATGAAGAAGCTGCGATCCGAGGCTGACGTGTGTCTCCACCTGTCCACATGTGGACCTGACCCCGCCCGGCACTGAACATGCCCCCTGGCATTGTTTAACGAGCTGCACCAGGTCTGAGCCTCCAACACCTGAACCATAAACCACCAGGTCCTCCTGTGTTACACAACCCAGCAAGGGAACACAGAACCGCCCGCAGTGCAGGCCCGACACGGCCGGCAGGACTCTTCATCTGCACAGATAGGTGGCGCTGTGGGACACGGGTGTCATTACAGACTGTCTAAAACATGGACGTAGTCTCTGTGACGTCCCAAACCTGGATGTAGTCTCTGTGACGTCCCCGCAGACTGTCTAAAACCTGCACGTAGTCTCTGTGACGTCCCCGCAGACTGTCTAAAACCTGCACGTAGTCTCTGTGACGTCCCCGCAGACTATCTGAAACCTGGACGTAGTCTCCGTGACGTCCCCGCAGACTGTCTAAAACCTGGACGTAGTCTCCGTGACGTCCCCGCAGACTGTCTAAAACCTGGACGTAGTCTCTGTGACGTCCCAAACCTGGACGTAGTCTCTGTGACGTCCCCGCAGACTGTCTGAAACCTGGACGTAGTCTCCATGATGTCCCCGCAGACTGTCTAAAACCTGGACGTAGTCTCCGTGACGTCCTTGCAGACTGTCTAAAACCTGGACGTAGTCTCCGTGACGTCCCCGCAGACTGTCTAAAACCTGGACGTAGTCTCCGTGACGTCCCCGCAGACTGTCTAAAACCTGGACGTAGTCTCCGTGACGTCCCCGCAGACTGTCTCAAACCTGGACGTAGTCTCCGTGACGTCCCCGCAGACTGTCTAAAGCCTGGACGTAGTCTCTGTGACGTCCCCGCAGACTGTCTAAAACCTGGACGTAGTCTCCGTGACGTCCCCGCAGACTGTCTAAAACCTGGACGTAGTCTCCGTGACGTCCCCGCAGACTGTCTAAAACCTGGACGTAGTCTCTGTGACGTCCCTGCAGACTGTCTAAAACCTGGACGTAGTCTCCGTGACGTCCCCGCAGACTGTCTAAAACCTGGACGTAGTCTCTGTGACGTCCCAGCAGACTGTCTAAAACCTGGACTAGTCTCCAAGACGTCCCCGCAGACTGTCTAAGACCTGGACGTAGTCTGCGTGACGTCCCTGCAGACTGTCTAAAACCTGGACGTAGTCTCCGTGACGTCCCCGCAGACTGTCTAAAACCTGGACGTAGTCTCTGAGACGTGACCGCAGACTGTCTAAAACCTGGACGTAGTCTCTGTGACGTCCCAGCAGACTGTCTAAAACCTGGACATAGTCTCCGAGACGTCCCCGCAGACTGTCTAAGACCTGGACGTAGTCTGCGTGACGTCCCTGCACAGGAAGTGCAGTGTTTGGCACTTCCTGTGTTGGCTGATCACTTTTAGCCTGAACAATAAAATTCAGTGTTTCTGTGTTTCGACCTCGTCACGACAAACAGTTTATGAATTTCATATGTTGCATATTCAAAGGCAGATATGGAAATCTGGTGGTTGAGAATGTTCCACAGCTGGGACGTAAACCAGCTGCAGTTTCCATATGAACAAAATAAATATGTGACCTGCAGAGGAAAAAGTGATGCAGACACAAACCTGAATAAATCAGTGTGAGCTCATGTGATCGCAGTCCAATCAGTGTGTGTTCGATAACGTGTCAGGGAAACACGCTCGTGTCCATGCAGATCACGTTCTGCTCACACTGTTCGAAGCCGGAGCACAGAGCGAGTTTCAGAAAGTCCCTCTGTGCGGAGCCAAGTATTAATGAAACCCTCTGACTCCACAGGAGGGAGAGTCAAAGCAACTCAAGGACACACAGCCAGCGATACCACTGCTCTGTTCACCCCCCACATGAACGTGATCAGAGAAATATGACTCAATCATCTTCTCTCTGGTTCTCTCTGGTTCTCTCTGGTTCTCTCTGGTTCTCTCTGGTTCTCTCTGGAGGTCCGGCTGAGTATGTAGGTCAGGTCTGCAGGAGCTCAGGTAAAAAACACTTTGGACAAAAAGTCTGAGCGTTGCAGGAATGAAACAAAATGCAACAATCTGCAAATCTTCTTTGATCGATGTTCAAATAGGAGATATGTAATGTTCAGATCAGCAGGTGAGAGCATGATGATCCAGTCTGAAGGATGTTCCTACAGGAACATGAACACAGCACAGAGTAAATCATTAAAAATGAATCAGAAACCTCTTGGACAGGAAGCGAGACTTAAACTTTGTTTCTGTTGTAATATAATATGTAAAAGTATTTTTGTTTCTGCGCTTCTTGGTTGGGAAAGACAGTTTGGCAGACGGGCCTGTTCCCTCTCCACCCAGACTCCTTCAGCCAAATCCCACAGAGAGCTCGTCCAGTCGGTGCTACGTCAGCATCCATCGTATGAATGATGGTGGAACCAGCGAGGCCCCGACAGGCGAGGAGGTGACTGCAGGCAGCGCTACGTCAGCGCCGGCTTCAGCCCGGTTATCCTGCGCTACGTCAGCTGTCCTGTTTCTTTTCTTTCATGCATTCACTCTCACTCTGCTCTACGTTACAAGACGTATGCAAGTCGAGCTTCACACAGCATTCAGCACTGCAGAGAGGCTGATCCCGTTCACTGCAGCGCCCTCTCATGGCCTCCACGAGCAGACTGAGCTCTGTGGTTTTAACAGAGTGTTGATATAGAGAATAACAGCACAGCTGTTCTAATATTAACGTCACGTTAACGTTCGTCATCTTCGATTGTAACAAAGATGAAAATGGATCAGAACCTGAACGCGATCGGCTGACGATAAACCTGATCAGCCATTATCAATACACAACCAATGATCAAACCAATAACTAACACTCAGACAACCTTAGCACACTAAATCATCAACTGAGGAACTATATAAACAAACAAACCATCATCTGTTGACTCTTATTACTGACCCAGTATGACACCGTGCTGTTATTCTGAATATCTGCATGCTGTGATTCTTCGTGCTGATATTCAGAATAACAGCACGGTGTCATACTGGGTCAGTGAACGAGTTAAATTAAGACTGAGAGTTGAATAAATTTAGATTGAATTGGTTTGATCAGCTGGTCGGGGGGTGACTTGTTTTGTGAGTGTAATTAAACCAGTAACACGCTGAGGCCGTGCTGTTATTCTGAATAACAGCACGGCCTCAGCGTGATTTATAAAATTGACAAGCTTTACTTTTTCTGAAACAGGAAACAGATGTAGGAAGATTTTAACGCCGCACAGCGCCGGTCCACATGATCCCCCGTTTATAACCATGTCTGTGATTTTATGTACAGATGTGGATTTAATGTCTTGACGTGTTATTCTGTCCAACACAACACACACGTGAGGCTGGACTGACCGAAGAATGCTAAATCAATGAATAAATGAATAAATGAATAATTTAATAAGGTTGCTGCGTTTCTTTCCCTCCGGCTGAGACAGACGCTGTTTCACCTCCAGTCAAAACACAGAGACTCTGACAGACGCTGCTCGCTGAGGTCAAGGTGCTGTGTTTGGTATGTGCTGTTTCCAGGGTTGGATGTATCTGAACGTTTGCCTCGGCCACAAATTACCATGTCAGCCATCTTAAAATAGTGCAAGTTCCTGCAAGTTTGGTCAAAATATTTGTATCTTCACTGCGTATCCTGCACTGTGTAATTAGTGGCTGTCATGGGCAGGTCTGTCACCGACACGATGCACGCTGTCCAACTCATACAACTGCTGTTTTTACTTTATGACCTCTTCATGGAAAAACTCATCGCAGACCGGTTCCCAACATTTTTAGCTTCTGACCCTCTGACGATGATCCGTCTTTATGTTTTATGTTTGCTCGAGTTTAAGAGCGTAGAGTAGAACAGCAGAAGTAGCAACACTTCAGCAGCACGTAAATCATAATGCTTAAAGTGCATCCAGCAAACTGCTATAAAAACCTGATCAATACAAACCAACACATGCCACCTCTGTTTCAGTGACTGTGCAGGAGCTTTGCAGAAATGCTTTAAAGCAACAATCATGTCTCTGTCACTCTACGTCTGTTCTCACACTGTGTAACTCTGAGAAGTACGTAACGCTTTACGGCACCAAGTCACACAGCAGCAACTATTTCACTGATTCTGGTGAAACTGGATCATATTTTATGGAGGAAATGTTTTCTGGTTTTCCCTCTGATGTCCTCCGGCTGCTCCGCCTCAACTCTCTGTGATTTACAGAGTTTATGATGGACAGTGAAGTAAACTGCTGACAGCTGTAGCTGCTGTTAGCTCATGTTAGCTCAGTCTGTTAGCTGCTGTTAGCTCATGTTAGCTCATGTTAGCTCAGTCTGTAGCTGCTGTTAGCTCATGTTAGCTCAGTCTGTTAGCTGCTGTTAGCTCATGTTAGCTCAGTCTGCTAGCTGCTGTTAGCTCATGTTAGCTCAGTCTGTTAGCTGCTGTTAGCTCATGTTAGCTCAGTCTGTTAGCTGCTGTTAGCTGCTGTTAGCTCACCGCCAAGCTGAAAAACTGAGTGTTTGTACCAACAGGCGTTATGGACAACCAGGAAGAAGAAGAGGAGGTAACCAGGCTCAGCAGCTTCTATGGACATGATGGCAGAGGAGCAGAGAGTGAAGAGGACGCTGACGGAGGAAGCTAAGAAGAGAAAAGGAGAGAGTGAGCGAGCAAGAAGCCGCCGGACAAGAGTAAATGTGGGACTGACTTTTAGTGGTTGGTGAGAGCTTGGTGAAATAAAAGGCTGAAAGACAGACGCCGAGCTGGACTGACTGCTGCTGGACTAGTCTCTGATATCAGCCGCTGCTGGACTAGTCTCTGATATCAGCCGCTGCTGGACTAGTCTCTGATATCAGCCGCTGCTGGACTAGTCTCTGATATCAGCTGCTGCTGGACTAGTCTCTGATATCAGCCGCTGCTGGACTAGTCTCTGATATCAGCCGCTGCTGGACTAGTCTCTGATATCAGCTGCTGCTGGACTAGTCTCTGATATCAGCCGCTGCTGGACTAGTCTCTGATATCAGCCGCTGCTGGACTAGTCTCTGATATCAGCCGCTGCTGGACTAGTCTCTGATATCAGCCGCTGCTGGACTAGTCTCTGATATCAGCCGCTGCTGGACTAGTCTCTGATATCAGCCGCTGCTGGACTAGTCTCTGATATCAGCCGCTGCTGGACTAGTCTCTGATATCAGCCGCTGCTGGACTAGTCTCTGATATCAGCCGCTGCTGGACTAGTCTCTGATATCAGCCGCTGCTGGACTAGTCTCTGATATCAGCTGCTGGACTAGTCTCTGATATCAGCCGCTGCTGGACTAGTCTCTGATATCAGCCGCTGCTGGACTAGTCTCTGATATCAGCCGCTGCTGGACTAGTCTCTGATATCAGCCGCTGCTGGACTAGTCTCTGATATCAGCCGCTGCTGGACTAGTCTCTGATATCAGCTGCTGGACTAGTCTCTGATATCAGCTGCTGCTGGACTAATCTCTGATATCTAGTCTCTGATATCAGCCACTGCTGCTGTAGGTTCTGGTTCTGGTTCTGGGGACCTGGATGATGATTGGCTGTAAAGAAAAACTGAAAATCTTCTTCTCTTGTTCTTTAAGCAGTTTAAAAACTCGTAGCTGTTCTGAAGACTCGCCGCAGAGGCCGGTTATTAAAATGACAGCTGGTGTCACTTTTTACACGTCCTTTGAGGTGCAGCCTGTAACTTGCATGGTGTTCACATGGAGCAGCTTTACGAGCCTGTTGCATAATGTGAACTTTGGAGGGGCGCCCCTCTGCTCCACCGTTCACAGGTGAGACAGAGAATTCACACGGAGGTGTTTGGTTTCATCACCTGGGACAGCTGCTGCAGGATCCGTGTGCGGTGCCTCCATGCTGCGCTGCTGTCAGCAGCTGTGAGGATACACTGATCAGCACGCCGGCAGAGGAAGGCAGGATCACATGATCAGATGTTTCACTGGTTTTAACTTCAAACTTCTGCACGGGATCACTGAGGAACATTTGTTCCACTCGGATTCAGAGAATTTGTCTTCACTTCTTTTTAAAGCTTGAAGCTGAAAGTTTCCTCTCCTCTGTCTGCATGAACATAAAGCCACATTTACTTCATGTTCATGCAGACAGAGGAAAGTTTCACTGAGTTGTACGTCGGCTGATAACAGGAAGCAGGAGGAGAAAGCGTCATTTTGGACGTCACTCTCGGGGGTTACGGTTCACGCTGTGGATGCGTCGGGTCATCGCACACATGGAGAGCATTATGGGATTGGCCTGTCTCTGCCTCTGAGACAGGTCTGTATGAAATGCATTATGAAGTGACGGTGGACAGAGCTGTAATAAAACCAGCTTATAAAGTATCATTACTGTTCTGCATGCTGCAGGTACTGTGACTGCTGAGGCGCTTTGGGTCGGTTCTGCTCAGACGTTGAGGACAGATGAAGTCAGTGCGTGCAGCAGATCCTGTCAGGCCCGGGAAGGCGTTCATATTTGACTTGGATCCAGGAATTACACCGAGCCGTCATTAGTTATCCTGACCTGCAGACGGAGGCATGCGAGCAGCGTTACAGTATGTGAGTAAATCAAGCCGGAGCGGCTCAGGGTAACATTTATGGAAGAATGTCGTTTTGCATGGAGCCAGCTGAGAGCAGCATGTGGTGCCGAGCTGGACCGGGTCAGATCTGTTTGTTTTGCACATGAAATATTTAAAAAAAAGATCATGATCCACATCTCGTTCAGTCCTGGAGATGACGGCGGTTCTGATCGATGATCCTGGTTCAGTCCAGGTTTCTGTCTGAGGAAACGTTTCAGCGCTGGTCTAACACAGATCGAAGAGTTTCATCAGTCAGCGGACGACGCAGGTTCCAAACAGAAACTCCCTGCGCTGAAATAAAAAGCTGATCTGTGTCCGTGTTTGTCCTGGAGACACGAGGCGACGACACGTTTCACATCGATGCAAAACAGAAGCTACAAATCTGTTATGATCACGAACACCAGCTCAGTTTATCTTTATTATATGTCAGGTGCTGGTCATGTGACACGTCATGAAGTGTTCAGGTGTCCTGTTTCTTAAAGGGACAGCGCAGGAGCTTCAGTTCACTTCAGACTGACGAGATGTTTGTTTTGGAACGTTCTGACAACGCTACAGAAACACTAGCTGATGGTTAAATAGGGTTGCAAAGAGGTGGAAACTTTGCAGAAACTATAGAAACTTTCCATGGGAAGTTAAGCTGGAGAGTCTTGGAAATATTTCTGTAAATTGGGATAATTTAACCAAACTGTATCGTTGCAGTAACAGTGAGCTCTGTGACTGAGGAACAGCAGATATTCACGTGTACCTGTGTCAAATCTTTTTAGTCGAGATTATGCTAAAATATATTTTCAACAACTAAATTTAAATTTAATTTTGTTAAGTTCCTGTTTATTCCCATAAATTCCCATGGAAGGTTTCCAACTTCCCAGAATTTTGCAACCCTACCTGTAAGTATAATGAGGACGACTGAATGTCAGATAATAAGCTCCAGATACAGCTGAGATGAATTTAAAGGTCCTGTGTGGACTAATCACTGGATTGCAGTCTCCTCACATCGCCCTCACAGCACTCTGCTCCACTGCAGATATAAAGGGAATAAAACAAAAAGATTTTCAGGTGAGCACAGATGCATGAAAACATGCTCATGATCTGACACTGCAGCTTCAGAGTCTTGAATTTAAACTGTGTTGAACTCTGAGGAACCTTTGCCGAGGTCGGGAGGTGAACGCGGTTACCAGAAGTGAGAGTGACGGATGGTTTGACTCAGCCGGTTGTCCAACAGGTCATGAACGGGTCAGCATCGCCCTGCTCGCTCCTCCGTCGCCTCAGGTTCCATTTTTCTGTCCTTCAGTTTCTAAATCTCAGATCTCATTAAAGCATGAGTCGCTCACAGACGCTGCATCTCATATGAAACAGGGCCGGGTGGAGTGTAGCAGGATGTTGGGTAAATTGTAATTAAAATATTTTGTTTTCCAGTAAACCTGGTCATCTGAGTTTTTCCAGTCTAAGCACATGGACGCAGGGCAGTAAGGCGGTGTGTCCTCGTCTGCACACGTGCTAACGGGAACCAGATTCATCAGATTGTAGAAACGCCCTCGCCGGGAAACCCCGGTGCATGCATGCATCATATTCAGAGTTTGTCAGGTGTCATTGCAGATGACACCAGCAAAGATCTGCAAAGACTCAAACACAATCCTGTGTCTAATGACAGCAGCGTGGAAAAATGTGAACGTCCACATGTGCACACTGTAAACACTCGTTAACTCAGTGAGTAATCGCTGCATCTGTTCATGAAACATGGAAACCCCCGTTAGACTGACTCCGTCCACGATGCTGCAGCTGCTGGTCAGCAGCTTTGAAGGTGGACTCGCTGTGGTCACGATCTCTGGCTGCTGTCCTGGACGTTGCTCACACACACAGGACATCTGTTATGTGGCATCATCGCTATTTATCATGTTTGCTCCTCGTCCAAAGATCCAAACAGTAGCAGGACGCAGCATCTGGATCCACGCAGCCGGGAGGAAGCCGCAGTGACACTGACTTAATGATGAGGATCAGCTCAAAACATGCAGGTTCATTAACACCTGACACATCTGACACACCTGACACACCTGACACACCTGACACACCTGCTGCCTTCAGCCTGCGTCTAACCAGTCGTTCTGGTCTTAGCGCCCCCTAGTGTCCACAAAAACTAACGTCTTAGCTTGGACCAAAGATCCTGAAGGAAAGACAAAGACAGTGGACTGCTACGCTGATAGCACAGTGCTCTGTTTAATAAGGGCCGTAAGCTAAATGCTTATAATGACAGTGCTAACGTGCTAACGTGCTAAAGTGGTATAACCACATTCGACAGTTTGGGGTGTGAGCACGCTTAGAGCTGAGGCTAAGAGTCTAACTTTGGGTTCAGGTCTAGACTTAGTCTGGACTAAAGTGGACCAGCGTTTAGCTAAACCCAGAGCCTCACAGCTGAAAAGGTTTCCTTCAGGTTCTGAGGTTTTATTTCTGTTCCTGTTATCGAGTGTCTGCTGTAAAATATCTGCATGTATGGTTCATTTAAAAATTCATTTGTTTAGACTGGAAACAAAAACGAGTCCTGGAAGGAAAGAAAAATCCAAAATCAACTCCTGCAATCATCTGAGATGATTTCAGGAGTTGATTTTGGAGCTTCGTTATTGAACAAAATTAATATTTTAAGACATGTTTCTTATTCAAACCATAAATGAATCAGCTGACATGAGTGGATGAATCCACATCAGACGTTTGTGGTGAAAGCACAGATGCTTTGACACATGGAGCCACCATCCCTGCAGCCTGAGCATCGTGTCTCCTCCGACTGCCAGCGAAGTCCCAGAGCGAGAGACAGGAGGCGGACCCCGCCAGCATCAGCATGACATCATGAGAAAGGAAGTGAGTTCTGCTCAGTGTTCCTATGAATTCAAGAAGTTCACACCGAGACAGAAGGATCCAGGTTCCTATGTGAAAATGTTATTATGTCCACACAGTCCATGACCAAAAAACAAAGACTGTCTAAAACCTGGATGTAGTCTCTGAGACGTCCCCGCAGACTGTCTAAAACCTGGACGTAGTCTCCGTGACGTCCCTGCAGACTGTCTAAAACCTGGACGTAGTCTCCGTGACGTCCCTGCAGACTGTCTAAAACCTCGACGTAGTCTCCGTGACGTCCCCGCAGACTGTCTAAAACCTGGACGTAGTCTCCGTGACGTCCCTGCAGACTGTCTAAAACCTGGACGTAGTCTCCGTGACGTCCCCGCAGACTGTCTAAAACCTCGACGTAGTCTCCGTGACGTCCCCGCAGACTGTCTAAAACCTGGACGTAGTCTCTGAGACGTCCCTGCAGACTGTCTAAAACCTCGACGTAGTCTGCGTGACGTCCCCGCAGACTGTCTAAAACCTGGACGTAGACTCTGTGACGTCCCCGCAGACTGTCTAAAACCTGGACGTAGTCTCTGTGACGTCCCCGCAGACTGTCTAAAACCTGGACGTAGTCTCCGTGACGTCCCCGCAGACTGTCTAAAACCTGGACGTAGTCTCTGAGACGTCCCCGCAGACTGTCTAAAACCTGGACGTAGTCTCCGTGACGTCCCCGCAGACTGTCTAAAACCTGGACGTAGTCTCTGTGACGTCCCTGCAGACTGTCTAAAACCTGGACGTAGTCTCCGTGACGTCCCAGCAGACTGACGTTTTACATCAACCTGCACATAATCCATATGGGTTTTTACATGATAAAAGCTTAAAGAAGAAGGTACAAAAGAGACACACACACACACACACACACACACACACACACACACACACACACACACACACACACACACACACACACACACACACACACAGATAGAAAGAAAGAGTTTTGCTGCACTCCAGTGGTCACGTCTTGTTCCTGCATGTTGAGTCTCTGCAGAGATTCTGGATGAAATATCAACCTGAGTCTTCCTGTAGTTATTTGTTGATTTGTTCCTGGATATAAGACTTTATGAAACATTTATTCCAGATTAACAGTCAGTCTCGTGTCTTATGGAGCTAGAGGCGATGGCAGAGCTACCTGACATTTAGAAAGTCATGTGACTCTGCTCCTTCATGTTAGTGACCGTGGCTCCACGCTGCTGATAACGGGTTAAGTGATTTACACGTGTACACATATGAATCATTATTAAAGGTTTGAGCGGTAACATGAAGAGCTGTTCGGCTCTTCTGAGTCAAATGATCCGACTCCCTAAAAAGAACCGAACTTCCCATCCCGGCAGTGCCAGTGTTTAACCACCAGATGTCGCTGCTCCCTGCCTGCAGCACTGTTGTGTGTTTAGAAGGTGTTTAATTAATCTCTGGTGACGTAACATGATCAATTATGATGTAAACATGTGACTTATTGTTGTTTTGATGTGTAATAATGGATAAATAGCGTCACGTGATGTTTATTTAACATGTACAGAATATTCCACGCCGTGTTACATCATGTTCACTTTTAAAGTTTCACTTCCGTCCGGACACATTTAGTTTTTATCATCATATTTATCGCTGTGTGTTTCCTAATCTCTCCTCGCGACCAGTCCGACCTGTTTTTCTGCTCTGACGTCAGCTCCTCACCTGAGAGAGTACCTGTTACCGGAAGTTGCTGTGTTGCTACCTGGGCGGACTCAGGTGAAACACCAGGACGTCGATACACACACACACACACACAGTCAGAGCTTTATCTGGAAGTAAACGCGTCTGTGTGTCGGTTTTTCGACGGTCTGAAGAGTTTTGAAGAGTCTTGGACGGTCTTTCCCAGTCTTTGACGGTCTTTGACGGTCTTTGGGAGTTGTGCAGAGTGTGCGTGAGTCGGCAGTTGCGGGTCGACATGTTGTGCGGGGCGGTTTCGGCAGCTTTGTTCTTGTTCTCAGCTTCAGGTGAGTTTGAGCTTTGAGTCCAAACTGTCTCTGGTTTCACGCTTTAACACAATATTCAAATGTTTCTGTTTTATTTTCATATTCAGCCTGTAAACGCAACAACACGACGTTTAATTATTAATCAGCGAGTCAGAGACCGAGAGGCCTCGGCCTGTTCACCTGAGACCAGTTTCTGTGGATCCGCAGAGACCTGCAGGATCTTTATATTTATATTTATCTTTATATTCACCTTCATATTTATATTTTTATTTCTAATATAATGTTTCTCTTTTTAAATTCATCAGCTGAAAAACAGAATTATCAGATTTCTTCCTGTTTGTGATGTTAATCAGACATGTAGGAAGAACACACACACACACACACACACACACACACACACACACAGTATGAAGGTTATTATAATATACGTGTGTGTGTGTGTGTGTGTGTGTGGGTCTCATGTAAACATACTTTAAGTGACTAACAAAGTAAACGAACATAAACCTGTTAAACTTCTTTGTGAATGAATCCAGCTGTGACTCGTTGGTTCATTAAAGGCTCATTTGAATCTTTCTAACGTGTGTGTGTGTGTGTGTGTGTGTGTGTGTGTGTGTGTGTGTGTGTGTGAGAGAGAGAGAGCAGGAGATTTCCTTTTTCTCTTTGTTATGTTTTATTTCGAACATGTTCACTGTGTCCTCCTGAGCGAGCTCTGAGCTCTGAGCGTGCACATCAGCTGTTGAATGACCTGTGTGTATTTAAACTGACCTGTGTGTATTTCCTGTGTGTATTTCCTGCTTGTGTTGGTCCTGAAACTCTCCGTGCACTCAGAGGTCACGCACGGCTCTGGTTTCATTTTACTCTCTGCTTATCTTCTGCCCGACCTCAGTCTGATAGAGTCATTTAAGTTTCTGTGATAATGCATCGCTGCAGTCTGACGCTGGTTAAAGTCTCTGAGTGTTTTCATGCTGAACTCAGTTAATGATTAAGCAGCAGCAGCAGCTCCTGTTCAGAAACCTGCTGCTTCAATCATCCAACAGTCCGAGTAATGACAGAGTTTGAATGTAAGCTGCAGGCAGACAGGCAGACAGACAGACAGACAGACAGACTTATGGCTGCATGCATTAATAATGAATTTACTCATGAAGCTGCAGAGGCAGACCTGGTTTCACCTGGGCAGCTCACAGTTTCACTCACAGGTGTTTAGTGGCTCAGCAGTTTGGAATTCATGTTGTCGTCCACGCCCTGAAGTCTGAGCACGCTCAGTGTTTGAGCTGAGGCAGCTTCCTGTGAACATTAACACAGTTTCACATGTTGACTGTGTGCAGCTCAGCTCAGCTGGTAATGAAGTTATGAAGCCTGTACTAATACTTTAACTGTTATTCATCTGCACGTTTTTATTCTTAACATGAAGGGTCAGAAACTAATGAAAATAAAAATCTAAGTTATTATTTATTCTTACATTCAGTAACAGAAGAAAACAAACTGCAGCGTTCATCTTTAGAAATGTTACAACACAGTTTGTTAATCATTGTTCATAATATATATACACACACACATACATACATACATACATACATGTATGTATGCAGAAATAACTGTGAAATCATAAAATGAAATGTGGTTTCCACAAAACGTTTCACAAACGTCACAGAGACGCAGACACACAGAGACGGAGACACGCAGACACACAGAGACGCAGACGCAGGCACACAGAGACGCAGACACACAGACGCAGACACACAGAGATGCAGACGCAGACACACAGAGACGCAGACACACAGAGACGCAGACTGAGACACGCAGACACACAGAGGCGCAGACGCGCAGACACACAGAGACGCAGACACACAGAGACGCATACGCAGGCACACAGAGATGCAGACACACAGACGCAGACACACAGAGACGCAGACACACAGAGACGCAGGCGCAGGCACACAGAGACGCAGACACACAGAGACGCAGGCGCAGGCACACAGAGACGCAGACACACAGAGACGCAGACACACAGAGACGCAGGCGCAGGGACACAGAGACGCGGGCGCAGGCACACACACAGACAGACACACAGAGACGCAGACACACAGAGACGCAGACAGAGATGCAGCAATGGCCACGGGTCGGATTCGGCCCGCTGCTGGGCCTTTGTTCACGGGGCGGCTGTTCTCCTGGCTGAGCTAAACACCACCCTGAGAATCTTTATTCAATGTTTCCACACAGGCCTGTCCTCCAGTCTGTCCACCACAGCACAGCATGTTATCATCTGCATCCATACAGCCGTTCACCTGACCGTTCAGGACCGACAATAAAGTTCTTTGGTTTTATACCAACTTCACAAAAATCTAAGAAACAGTCAGAACCACAGCGGTCCAGTATTTCTCAAAGCTGGTCCAGTCCACTCAGCATTCTAACCGGTTAGACTGTAACTGTATAGTCTGTTATTTACGGCTTTAAAGCATGTGTTCTCATTATGTGTGTTTAATCTGTGTGTGTGTGTGTGTGTGTGTGTGTGTGTGTGTGTGTGTGTGTGTGTGTGTGTGTGTGTGTGTGTGTGTGTGTGTGTGTGTGTGTGTGTGTGTGTGTGTGTGTGTGTGTAGTTGTGAGAGGCTTCTCAGTCACGACCAGTAATCCTGATGTGAAGGTCAAAGAGAACGAAGGTAAGAACGAGTTTCTTTAATTATTTTAATTATTTGAATGTTTCTGTCTGCTCTGCTCGATGTGACGACACGTTCACCGTCCTCTTAATAAATCTAAAGTTCGATCAGTGCAGGATGCAAACAGCTGAGCATGTTTGTGTGATTACATGTTAGAGCTGTAAACGTGAACACAGACTACAACAACATGTTTTGTGCTTCATATGATTTCAGTGAAAAATTGTTTCTGTTGTTTTCAGGCGTCGACCTCACGTGTTCGTACTCAGCTGACTTTGGTTCAAACGCCAGAGTGGAGTGGAAGTTCATGGACCCGAAGGGCTCGCAGACGTACGTGATCTTTGACGGGAAAGCAACAAGTACGTGGATTCATGCTCGATGATTTGAATGAACTCTGAGCTGAGCTGTCCATGCAAACACATGCTGATTGTTTCCATGGGTTCTGATCCGGCTGTGAGCTCGTTCATGCTTTGGTTCCGTTCTGTTAATGTTCTTCCACAGGTCCGTACTCCAGCCGGGTGACGATGTACGGCAGCAACCTGAGGTTCTCCAAAGTGACCCGGAAGGATAACGGCATGTACGACTGTGAGGTGTCCGGCAACGGGCAGCCAGGAGAGGCCCGAGTGAAGCTGACTGTTCTGGGTAAAGATCTCTCTGGTTCTGATCTGCAGACTGTGTGTGTGTGTGTGTGTGTGTGTGTGTGTGTGTCGGTCGCTGCTGACAGCTGAACCTTTCGTCCCGCAGTGCCTCCATCTCCACCACTGTGCAGAGTTCCCACCTCTGTGACGACGGGTAACGCGGCCGTCCTGTCCTGCCACGACAATGACGGCTCACCTCCACCCAAATATAACTGGTACAAAGACGGAGTCCTTCTGCCTCTCGACCCGTCCAAGATCTCCGGCTTCAAGAACGCCACCTACAGGCTGAACACAGACAGCGGAAACCTGGTGAGCGCCGAGCTCTAACGCTGCACCACCTTTACTCTGACAGCTGCACCACCTTTACTCTGACAGCTGCACCACCTTTACTCTGACAGCTGCACCATCTTTACTCTGACAGCTGCACCACCTTTACTCTGACAGCTGCACCACCTTTACTCTGACAGCTGCACCACCTTTACTCTGACAGCTGCAC
This sequence comes from Collichthys lucidus, assembly GCA_004119915.2. Lineage (NCBI taxonomy): Eukaryota > Metazoa > Chordata > Actinopteri > Sciaenidae > Collichthys > Collichthys lucidus. Next base: position 33,501,957 of record CM014092.1, on the reverse strand, counting down.
CACCTTTACTCTGACAGCTGTGACGCTTTGCGGTTAAATCTCCATCCTGTCTTTGTCCTCAGGACTTTCCCGCAGTGACCAAGATGGACTCGGGTCAGTACTACTGTCAGGCGTCCAACAGTGCCGGGCCTCCTCAGCGCTGCATAGGCGCCAAAATGGAAGTCCGTAAGTGTTCCCTCAAACATCCTGCAACATGTTTACAGAACCAGTCGGTGCAGTGTGCTGCACGCGTTAAGGATGCTGAACTGGTCTGACTGCATCAGGCCGATTATTTAAATGGAGACAAACAAACAAACAACAAAGATGTCGGACATGATCCGTCATAAAACATGTTGCAGTAAAATATTAATTTATGCAGATTAGACAAAATGACATCACGTTACCTGATGAAGTAAAATGAACGTTTCAAACTGTAAATGTATTTTCATGATAAACAGATGTACATGTGTCTCTGAGCCAGTGTTGGGCACATTACTTTGAAAAAGTAATTAGTTACAGTTACTAGTTACTTACCCAAAAAAGTAACTGAGTTAGTAACTGAGTTACTACACTATAAAAGTAACTAGTTACCCAGGAAAGTAACTAATGCGTTACTTTTTTTAAGTTAAAAAATGCCAAATAATTTGGAGTAAAGCAAACAACAGATACCCATACAGGTTTTAATGTATTGCACCTCAACGCAATTACAACTGAACTTTAAGCATTTTCTTTACTTACAAATGTAAGCAGTAAGCAGTTAAACAATATGACATGTTTTACACACATGTTTTCAACCACATACCCCCCTATAATTTTATTGAGTTCTTGCTGTGTGGTAAGTTTTGGGGTAGAAGTTGAAGCAGAAAAATCCAGCCTTCCTTGTTAGCTAGCTTGCCTTTATCGTGGGGCATGCCGGTGGCCACTAGCTTAACAGACGCGTGTGCAGTCGAGAGATGCTTCATTAAATTCCAGTTGCTTACATTTGACGTGGACAAAGTCTTTGGTCTTAGACACAGTGTGCATGTAACATGTACATTTTTACCTTTTACCTCGACGAGGTTAAAATACTGCCTATACTTCCACCGTGAAAACGCTGTCTTAGACTCAGCCTTGGGACTCGCCATCTCATCTGACATGCTGTGTGTGTGTGTGTGTGTGTGTGTGTGTGTGTGTGTGTGTGTGTGTGTGTGTGTGTGTGTGTGTGCGCGTGTGTGTGTGCGTATGTGTGTGTGTGTGTGCGCGCTACGACCGTGTGTTGGTTTGTGTGTATACCCGCCCACCGGGTGTCTCTGGTTGGCTCAACATGAAATCTCTGCTTTAGCCAATCGTCATTACGTATCCCGCCCTTACCAAAGGGAGAAAAAAAGGCATTCCTGTATGCGAGTTGAGTGAGGTGCCAGTTTCTAAACGAGTAGGTTGGTTAAGTAACGCGAGGTAACGGCGTGTTGGTACCGGTAACGGCGTGTTGGTACCGGTAACGGCGTTACAACGATAGATGAAGTAACTCGTTAGATTACCCGTTACTGAAAAAAGTAACGCCGTTAGTAACGGCGTTTATTTCAACGCCGTTATTCCCATCACTGCTCTGAGCAGACTTTCCTGACACATCCTGGACATAATGAAGTCTCAGTAATTCTCCTGGTTCTGGTCGGGTTCTCTGCTTCCTGCCTTTTGACTGTGACGTTTGTTTTTTGAAGGTGACCTCAACACGGGAGGAATAGTTGCCGGGGTGATCGTGGCGCTGCTGCTGCTCGCCTTACTGGGCTTTGGCATTTGGTACGCCCACAAGAAAGGATACCTGCCCAGTGAGTCTTCAACTGTTTGTTAACATTTATCAACGTTTATCGGATCAGCACCGTGAGTTCTGATTAAACTGGAACAAAAAGGTTTCTGTGTGTAGTTGCAGCATCGTACTTTATGTCGACCCGGTTCAGCTGCACACGGGTCACACAGGAGGAAGTTCATTCATTATCATTTATTGTTGACTGAACCGGTTCAAGAACCAGAACCATTAGGTGTTAAAGGTCGGCACGTCT